>JALJCO010013037.1:0-398401 GCA_023101725.1 Atherinomorus stipes | reverse complement strand
CCCAATAACTATTAGAAATGTCTTGAGTTAAGTTACACACAGACACACATAGGGAGACGGCTATACATCTAAGGAACCTGTGCTCAAAATCTTGTCTGAATTTAAACTCTGTAGATCCAATACATAATATTCCTTGTTTCTGATCTCTCCTGTCCTTCACATTTAGTTTAAGTTCTGTAAACAAGCCTCAACGTACTGAACATGAAAGCAGATCTGGATAATCACAGATCAGAAAATCCCTGACATGGCGAACGAAAATATGCTACCTCCGGTCTCTAAACAGAGTTCTGCGTAGATTACTGCTGTAATGTAATTGTTGCTGCTGACATCAAGACATCGGATGGCACGGCAGCACAATTTGAAAAGGACAAAAAGGGCACAAGGAAATCACAATATTTCCAACCACACAATTGCCTACGGCCGCTTAGATATGCAGAATGATAACGTGACATAAGAGCTGCTTTGTTTTTCTTTCTGTCTTATTTTATTAAGCTTCACCATAACACAATCTGCGAGCCTAATAGAGGGGGCTGACTCTGAATGTTTGGATCTGCTGGTAGCGTTGACGACCTAACGGTAGTTATCTGATGCGGGTAACACTGCGGCTAACATTAAAGGAAGTTAAATTGTTGCCTTTTGACCAAACAAAACGTCCATACGGCTACTTACCAGCATTTGTATCAAACTGTAAATCTGATACACCCATCCTGTCTCCCAAGACAGCTCCAAATGTTAGCTATCAACTCTGCTAGCTGTACCAGGGAAGACAAGAGGCGCCTGTAGGAAGTCTGCACACCAGATGGTTTTCTGGGAAATGTAGTTCAGTGTCTCTTTCGTTCCTTACAGTGCCGCGTCTTTCAGCTTCGAAAAGACTACAATATTTCAGTTTTGTTGATGTGACCCGCCAACCGGGATAAATTAAGAAATTAAGAAGTCAGTCATTTATTTTGATTACCAAAACGTCCTGGAAGTAATTTATAAATTTTGCTTCATTTCTTATTTGTCTGAATACTTACTTTGCAAGCTATGTCTGTTCTTGCTAGGCTGTGCTGTAACGTCAAAGTATGATTAGGGTCGTGGTATTTTTTTTTTATAGCAAAAATTTTTTTACTTAGTATTTAACTTTCTCAAAAATAAATATAAGGCAAGTCTGACAAATATTTACTGTTGATCATCATAAACATAAAGTCTGTAATTCAGTTTCCGCTTCCGTCATCTTTCTTTCCGGTTGTGAGCCCTCTCGTAGCCATCATGAAGTGAGTCTGTGGATTTATATCAAATGTCATCCTAACTTTTAAACAAACATTATGAACACGTAACTGACATTATGAGGACATTTGTCGTCTTTTCTTTCAATGATGTCTTATATTTGTCGTTTTCAGGGTCGAGTTGTGTAGTTTCAGCGGGTATAAAATATACCCCGGCCATGGCCGCCGATACGCCAGGATAGACGGAAAGGTAACCGTAACACAAAGTATGCCGGCTTTTCCTGGATCTGACCATAGATGCAGCGTGCATCACATTCACGCAGTTAACATTCACAAAGTTGAACCTGTTTAAAAAGTCTGTTGAGCAGCTGCGATCGTTCCGGTCGGCTCAGATGAACACTGTAACTTGCCAATGTTAGCCGATAGCTAAATTTGCTAGCGTTCTTAAAGGCCAATCTTAAATATAATTTCTGCCTCAAATTGGTTCACCTCACCATTATCATTTATGTAGCTGCTTCAGTTGCTTGGACAACCATAATAGAGCTGACACGGTTAACAAATTATATTATCTCTAAAACTGATTAGCAAGTTCAATCTTGTAAGTTCACATCTTATGCATTCACAGGACAGCACTAATTCTGTTAGCTTACATGTTTTTGTGGTCAATGTTTCCCATTTAGCAGTCCAATATTACACTGAACTTAAAGTCAGCTCCTTCATATATCCCAATATTACTGCAGCATGCCTTGGTAGTATTTTTAGTGTGTGTATGCTATAGAGTCTGCTTTATGCTGGTATAATAGCTAGGTTTTCTGTGTCTGTTAGGTGTTCCAGTTTTTGAATGCCAAGTGTGAGTCTGCCTTCCTGGCCAAAAGGAACCCCAGACAGATCAACTGGACTGTGCTGTACAGACGCAAGCACAAGAAGGGCCAGTCTGTAAGTAGGCATTTCATGTCTTACAATGGATCATGACTTATCTGTGGGATATTTTCTTTGGCTATAAATTCATGCTTATGTAAAGTCTAGCTCTAAAAACAGCCAGTGTCCTTTCACAAGCTGAAACCATTTCTTGTGTTAATTTGAGAATAGCCAGGTATGAAATGTTTTTTATGCTTCTAATTCAGACTAGAAAAATGATGATATTAAAAGCATTGCTGTGATATAGACATAATGGCCCTATACTATCATTTTAACTATCATACATGTTAGCTCAGATTTGTCAAATTTACATTTGGCTGCAGGTGAAAGGTGTGCATGGTGGTGGTCTGTGTTATGCGTTGTTGCTGGACTGCGTTTTGCTGTTTGCGCAGCAGCGCTCACTCCACACCTGCGGCCATAGATCATCTGGAGATCATAGTACTGGCCTTTGACGTCATCACTGACATCTCACCTCTGGCCAGCCTCCAAACTCTCCAACACTCAATACTTATAATTGTTCTGTGTATTCTTATTGCATCTCACCAAGTAGTGGCAAGTATACTAAGAGGTGTTTGATGTAAAAAATTAGTGTTTGGAATGTAAAAAAAATTTTTCCCTCTCTTAAACTGTTACTTCACAAATGATAGGGCTGCACGATTAACTTTAACCGCATTGATATTGAGGTTTAAACTACTGCAATAACCTAACCTCATGCACCTAAGGTTTTTATTTTTTCTGCCTCTGACATTTGAGTGACAAACCTATTCGCCAATCAAAATGGTCGAGCCCCGCGTTCCTGGCTTGTTGGCCAATCAGAAATGGTGATGGGGAAACAAGCTTGTATGCACTACACCGGCTGCAGTGAGCAGCTAACAACATACACTGCACATGTACCAAGCGTTGCGCTGTGAGCGAAATTTTTTCATGGTGACTGATTATCTACATAAAAATGGCTGAAGGACCTTCTTCAATAATGGGAGAGGAGCAGTTGGTAACAGTGACTAAATAATGGCGTTAAAAGAAACGGCACTAGAGGAGGCGGAGTGATACGTTTACACCTGGACACACTCGTCATGCTCTCCTGAGTTACATCCTCATGTAATTACTGTTCAGACCGGCTGCATGGCAGGTTGGAGGATGTTCGTGTGGAGCCTCTGCAGGGCAGCGGCGGTAGCGACGTCACCAACCTGACATGTGCGCACGTGTATGAATCCAGTTAATAAAACGGCGACAAACAAGTGATGACGATGACTAATGAACTATCAGCAAACACGAGTCGTTGCGCGCAGCTGAAGACAGGTGCACGCAACCCCCCACCCACACACACACACACACACACACACACACACACACACACACACACACACACTAGAGACGCAGCAACAGTGAATCCAGAGAAAACAGGAAAAATTATAAGCTGGAATCACAAACGTGAGTTTGCTCTCAGAGACAAAAGACAAACAACATGAGTTGTTCATTAAAACAACGTGTTTCTACATGTTGGCTGGTAGCTGTTATAACCACGACCTGAAGCTCCTTTCAGGCATCCAGTCTGACTGTCCAAGATTATGTGAGTTATTCCATTTCATTCATTCGTGAGATCTGATATTCGCTTTTATCAGGAATAATTCAGCACAGAGATTAAAGTTAAATGGGAATATTAAAAAGTAACAGAATTATTACTTTTCCAAGTATTTATTTTTTACAAAGCTGAAGTACCATTATAAACGCTGTTCCTTTTGGGAGAAGGAGTTAGTAACTATGATCACTTTTGTAGTAATCACAAAACATTGAACAAACTCAATCACTGTAGTTTTATTAGAGATTTCTCAGGTTCAACATCAGACAGAAGCCAGAAGAGGATGCTGGACACAAATAGTTTTTAAAGTAGATTATTGTTGTAAAAGTAAGGACTTCTGTCATTCATAATTTTAGTTTTATGCATTTAAAACTATCAAATGTAAAAATCGCAGATCAAATCGCAGTATTTGTCAGAAAAATTGCAATTAGGTTTTTGTCCAATCGTGCAGGCCTAACAAATAACTTTTTTTTTTTTTTATGTATTAAGATTTTTGTTAACTTTCTAAAAAGTTGGTTTGGGGAAGAAGACAAAAGTGTTTAACTTGGCATGCATGTAAAGGAGGTATGTGCTTTGTATTGGTGAAAGATTCCATGCTATTGCCAAATACAACTTTGGTTGTACTTAACTTTTTAGTTTTGATACCCTTTGATAACCTATTCCAGTCAGACTAAACCATTTCATGGTAACAGAGCCATTCCAGAGTTAATTTGAGAAAATTCCAAGAACTTTCTTGCTTTTTCCACACAAGTCATGCTATATGGTTTTTGTTGTTTGTTTGTTTGTGTGTGTGTGTGTGTTATGTTGTTTCAGTCTTCCTGTAATGTATCTTGAATGCATACCATGCATCTCTTCAGATCAGTGTTTACTTACTTTCCCCTTCTAATTCCCTGTAAATCCCACCCTTTGATTTTAAAAGTATGAAATAAAATTACAAGTAAGTCCAGGGAACCCTGTCACATTGCCTAACATAAACCAACGTTTGATATCAAACAGCCCATGGTTGATCACGCTCTAGCACCATTTTCCCAGACTGAAGGAAAATACTTTGGTATTAACTAGTACTGGAACTGCTTTGCAGAACAGAGATTTTAAAAATGATCAAGAATTGCTGCTCATCCAGCAATTAAATGTCAACTGGGGTTATTCAGTTATTCAAAGCACATTTTAATGGGGAAAAACTTGCTTTGCTTCAGTCCTCCTGAACTGTGTAAGTATATGTATTTCACCTTTTGATGGTGCTAACCATTTTACTGGATTACTGACCTGTTTTATCCAAGTTGAACTCAACATTTTTCTTTAAAAGACGTTTGGCTGTCGCCCTAGACGTTTGGCAGTGATCACCAATCCCGGTCCTAAGACCGGTATCCTGCTGGTTTTCCAGGTCCCCCTGCTGCAGCACACCAGAGTCCTTACTCACCTCTGGACAACTCTGCTAATAGTCAATGAACAAGTAGATAAAGATATAAGTTGGGCTGCATGAGTGATGTGTGTGTTGTGCAGCGCACATTGAATGATAGAACATTGTCCTGGTTATAAAACACATTTTTATATGTTTTAACAGGAAGAGGTGACAAAGAAGCGTACCCGCCGCGCAGTGAAATTCCAGAGGGCCATCACTGGGGCCTCCCTGGCTGAGATCATGGCCAAGAGGAACCAGAAGCCCGAGGTCCGCAAGGCCCAGAGGGAGCAGGCCATCAGGTGAGAGGAGGGCCTGAAAATCATCCACTATTTTCTGAATTAACTTATGGATTAAATAAAACTTCAAGTTGAATAGATGATTTAAGTTGGACCTCTTTGTTTTTGTAGCCCACAATTGACTTTGAAAAGAAGCTGTTTTGATCTTTAAAATGTCCATATATGTGCTGTATGGAATCCTGCACAGACTGGTGTAATGTTGCAGAACATCTGAATATCAACTTAAATTTTTTGGGGGGGGAATCCATATTTTGACTCTTTGAAGAAATGGGTGAATTTCAGTAAATCTGTGGCCATTTTCTCAGGACAGTGATCAAAGTCCAGGCTCTTAATTCCAGACTAAGTTGAAATCACTGCTAGTTCTCCGTATGAATGTCTGTATACAAGAACTGCTATTTCAACATAAAGCTTAACGACCACCTCTTGCTTCTGCACATGAACAAGAATATTCCATCCAAATTGCCCATTTGAATTGTTCAAGATTAATCTTTCTTCTTTGACTGTCCTCTCAGAGCTGCTAAGGAGGCCAAGAAGGCGAAACAGGCAGCAAAGAAGCCTGCTGCACCAGCTGCAAAGGTGAGATCTGCTGCTGTGTTTGACTTCTTAAATCACTAAAGCACTACTACATCTTGTAATATCTGTCAACTTTATACTCTTGACGGAAATGCCAGCTTGACATATTTTTACATTTTATATTAGATTAAATGGTATGTAGCAGGAAATAAATGTTACTACCCATAGTCGTCTCAAAACTCTTAACTCCTAAGTACTTAATAGTCAGATTTAAATTGTACAGTATGCTGTACTTAACATTTTTCTCCTTGCAGGCTTCGACCAAGACTGCACAGAAACCCAAGATCGCCAAGCCCATGAAAGTCAGCGCACCCCGTGTTGGCGGAAAACGCTAAACCTGACTGTTATGGTTGTGAATAAAATTTTCTGGTTAACCATAACTGGTGTGATGTTCTTGTCTTTTCCTCAATATTGCAGTGAAACAATACATTTTTTTTTTTTATCTTATTTTTAAAGGGACTTTTGATGCCTGATTGAACTTTCTCAGCAACAGCTGTGATAACAAAAGGATGGATTCTTGTATCACTTAAGAGCTTTGATTCCTTTCCTCCTTGCTGAGTCATACTCTGAACTATCCACAGCATGCGCAATGATGGTTCAAGTATTTACTTTGCTAGGCAGTTTTAAAGCAGCTCTATGAAAGTTGCAGACCTTTAAACTCTGCTTCTGGTTTGTTTTGATGGCACAGTAGATTCATCATGCACGCTCCTGCAGCTGTCATTACCCAGCAGTAGCGAAGGCTGAAATCTGCTCTTGGCAACTTTTTGTCCAGCCTGGGGCATCACATGGCCGCTACATTTTGCTTCAGTAATATTGCATTTTTTAAAAAAAATTCTTTTAGGGGGCAGCTTATTATGAAGTGGTAGTTTTTAATCTAAAGCAGGTGACAGGATTCTGATGTAAACATTATTTGACTGCACTGTAATTACCTGAGGAAACATGAGGAAAGCCAGGTTTCATCTAGTATTATGTGCCCTGACTGAGGGTGCCCACTGTTTATACTGGAAACTATGGCTTGTGTGTGTTACCAAAGCAGTTGAAAGCCTCCCACATTTACTTCGGTGCACATGAAGCACTTTCACATGAGGGACAAAAATGACAAAACAGAAAATAGGTAAATAACTACACGTATAAATAAATGCACATAGAAATGTATAAATGAATAAATACAAAAATAAATAAATACACAAATGTAGAAATGCATCGATCAAAAAATAAATATATTTTGGTCCTTAAAAATTGCCAATTTTATTTTTTTTACTTGTATTTATCTATGTATTCATGCATTTTCTCCTTTTTGTGCATTTATACATTTATGTATTTATTTATTTATTTACACATTTATTTATGCTTTTATTTATTTCTTCCTACATTTATTTCTGTATTTTTGTCTCCATATGCTAATGAGGTGGGTGGTTCTAACATTTGTCTTCAGCACAATTGGTTAGAGTGGTGCATATGATCCTATCTACTGCTACTGCCTTGACCTAAGGCCCAGACTTGAGTACATGAGTTGCTATGGTACAACATGGAAAGTTCTTTGACAGCGCATCGCCAACGATTTAATGTCATTGGTTAATTTTGTCGACAGAAACGAACCCAATTACTACGTCCAGTTTTGTTTGGCATGGATCATGGAGGATTTATTTCAGCTCCAAGCTGAGATGGATGTGGAGGATGACTCGGCTGTATTGGACAGTCTGAAGGAAGTTGCCCGCCAACTTGCCATCTGCTCGGAGTCAGAAGAAATGAGGCTCGTTGGCGATGGCTGTCAAAGAACTTTCCATGTTGTACCATAGCAACTCATGTACTCAAGTCTGGGCCTTGGGTCAAGGCAGTAGCAGTAGATAGGATAATATGCACCACTCTAACCAATCGTGGTGAAGACAAATTTTAGAGCCTCCCACCTCATTAGCATATGGAGACAGAAGTGCAGAAATAAATAAATGTGGAAATGTAGAAATACAGAAATAAATGTAGGAAGAAATAAATAAAAGTATAAATGAATAAATAAAATAAATGTATAAATGCACAAAAAGGTGAAAATGCATGAATAGATACATAAATAGACAAGTACAAGTTAAAAAAAAAAATTGGCATTTTTTATGACCAAAATGTATTTGTTTATTTTTTGATTGATTTATGCATTTCTACATTTATTTATTTTTATGTTTATTTATTTATTTATGCATTTATATGTGCATTTATTTATTTATATGTTTTTATATATTTGTATATTTATTTTTTGTTTTGTCATTTTTTGTCCCTCATACATTCAGTGCTGCTACTAAGATATGGTTTAGGGTTCATTACTACTGATTATTAACTTGTTTTTTTTTTTTTTTTTTTATTATTTTTTTGTACCAGAGATCTTGTACTTGTGTTTGCTGTGTTTAATGTGGGTGCCAAGCATAGCTGAAATCAATTTAAAAGTTGTAGCTGATACATTTTCATTATTTATGCAACTTTCCTCACATTTTGCACATTTAAGATAACCCGTACAGCAGTTTTAAAGTTCAGAGTTTCTACTTCACAAACATTGTTTTGTCTATTCAGGGACACCGTAGTAAAAATGGTGGACCGCCCAGCAAGTAGATAAGTAGATATAAATGACTCGTTCTAAGAAAATAAACATAAAACAGCTATTCTAGTACAGTGATCACACGTCAATAGAGAGACAGTTTTGAATTATGTATAACATTTTTCTGCCACTGACATTTGATTTTTTTATATACTGTACCTTTAAGTTAAGGAAAAATTAAAACAAATATGGCCTGTACCCACTCTTATTTTGTTGGGGGAGACATGAAAATGAAAGGAGAGGGAGAAAGTTTTTATTTTGTTGCAAAGAGAGGGAGACAGATCAGGCTGAGACTGACCCCAGCCCCAGTGTTAGAAGCTCCCACAGCTCCCAGCAAGGAGCTAGCCCGAGCTAGCCACAAAAGTCTGGTCGGACACAAGGGTCCATTCTCCCACCACCACTAGACAGTAAACCAGGAGTGAGGACAAGAAGCCATTGATCCCATATTACCACATCAAGTGCCACATATTGTGCCCTACAACAAACGTAGCTTTTTTTATTGAACTTTTTGCATTTTTGCTTGAAAGTTTACATACCCTCCCATTAAAGAAAAGGCTAAAATCACAATAGTAACTCAAATAACATGAAACTGAAAAAAGTAACAATAAATGTTAAAAAAAAAAAATTGCTAAACTGTAATTTAGTCAAACAAAATGTTGATTTTTAGTTTTTAAAAAATAACTAAAACAAACAAAACTGTCCCAGACAAATTAAAGCACCTTGCTCATGAACAGTGGGTCAAAATACCTGCCAACAGGTGCAGAAGTCTTATTAAATATTACAGAAAATACCGATTGCAGTGATTGCCTCAAAGGGTTGCTCAACAAAGTTTTTACTGAGGAGCCCCATTATGCTTGTTGTTTTATTTTTGTTTGATTGTTTTCAATATTTATGTTGAACCACAATACAAAATTAATGTCGTGATATTCATAATTTTTTAAAATTTTATTTCTTATTACTTTAGTCAATTTTAACTTATTTCAAAGTTGCCTGATTTTTTTCCTGTCTTTAATGGAAGGGTATGTAAAGTTTCAAGCACAACTGTGTATCTCCACTGGGTAAAAATGTATGCGAGTGTGTGTTTGAGAGAGGAAACAATCATTTCCTTCCTTATTAGCCACCCCATGTAAAAGGTCTAGCTTCGCGACTGGGTGTGAGTTTTCAGTGGTGTCGTCAACTCATGACTCAAAATTATGGCTAAAAGAGGAATCAGTAGTGTACCAGTTGTCCATGGTTCCAGTGCAGAGAAGTGAAATTTAAGTATTTAAGGACAAAAATTGCTTGACAAGCATTTTTCTATCAGTGTGTATGATCTGAACTTTCCATTATTTACTGTTCACTATCACCCCAAAATAACGTGCTGCTCCAGTGTTGTTTAGTACAACAGTTCAAAGAAGGCGGAGCCTGATGGACGGAGGTTGTGGCTGAGTCACGGGCCACTCCATGCTCTAAAATGATCCCCTTGAACAGAGGTGTATATCAAGGGAAGAAAAACTTAAATATCTGTGGCATTTGGACAAAAGCATGTTACATTTGATTAAGAGCTTAAGAAATTGTCATTTTGAGGGAAAAAGGGCACATTATGACTCACAGACATATGTAGCTTGTAAAGGTTGTTAGAGCAGTGGAAAATGCAACTTTAACTGTAGAGCTCAAACATAGTATAGGTATTTGTCATTATGACTTAAATGATATATCACAGATTTTCAGCTTTAAGTGGTTGAAGTATCTGCTCATTGATAGTTGTAAGAATGAAGTACGAAATGATCATTAAAAGCACACTTTCAATTTAAGGTTTTACATATTAGGACATTTTAAGTAAGTAAAAAAATCAATCAGACCCTTGTAAGGTCTGAGATTAACACTAAATATTGAGCTGGATTAAAAAACTGAGCATAAATGCAGAAGCAGTGAGGAATCACCCATCTTTAAGTTACTGCTTTCTGTATAAAGTTATTAGTCTCGCATCATTGTAGGGGACTCTGGCCTGGGTTTGAAGGTTTTGTTCATGTCCAGCTCATTCCTCCACATTTCAATCAGTTGAGATCTGGACTTGAACTGGACCACTAGAACAACATGATCATTTCCTTTTTCGGCCTTTCTCATCATGATTTTCTGCAGTACTTGAGATTATTCTGCTGCGTGACCCAGACAAACTTTGTCAGTCAGATTTTATAATCTAACTTCAGAATACTTTGGATTACAAAAACGTTGGGAGTTTATGGTTCGTTTCAATGACTGGAAAGTGTCCCGGTCCTCTTGAGGTTGCAAAACATGCCCAAGTCATGGCCCCTCTTCCCCCGTGCTTCACAGCTGATATGAATTTACTGGGATGTTTAAACCTGGAAAGACTGGCAACTGTCTTGAATGTTTTCTCTGTGATTAACCTTTCTCACTGCTGAATAAGGGACTCAAAATTATTTGGACTAAGTCTTATTATTCACCCCAGATTATCAGTAACAGCTGCTTGCGTCAAACGATCTAATCGAATCAATGCAAAGTAATATTTCATAAAACATGCCCTTTTTGCCTTGATACATAAAACCATGGAATTAGAATTTATGTACATTTTTTCATGACTTTGTCTATTTTAGTCATGTCTGGGTCAAACTCTAAAATTTTCTCCGGTAAAGCTTCTCTGCCTGTTTGCTGTCTTATCAAAGTCTAAACAAAGTCATACAAATCACCATGTGATCATTAAATCTCTATGAGATGCCCACACTTTTAAGTGTTAGTATTTATTACCATTACATAGCCATTACAGTCATGATCAACCCTCAAAGTGCCATTTGTTCAAACAGTCAACAAATTAAGTGATTATACCAATTATTGCTAATTAATCAGGGAGTTATACTGTATAAATACAGTGTGAACGTGTCAAAAAACCCATTATTCTTGCACAAAAATATAAAATACCCTCCAAAGAAGACTTTTAAAAGCAAATTTGATGATTAAGACCTCATACAGTTTGTGCTGTTGTTTGCTCGTTGGCTCGCTGCAATGATCAGCTAAAAAGATGCACAGGTTAAATATACGGTATCTATAGTCCTCATATATACAACTAGAAAATAACAGTATATCTACACAAATCTGACTACAAGAGAAAACCTTACGTGATTCATAAGTTAGGATTTGTTCTCACGCAAATTAAAAGACTTAAAGCCACTAAAATGGAAGGAATCATTACATGGTAATCAATAATGATTTAATGACTGCTGAGGTACACATGCCTGGGCTAGAATCAAATTATAAATAAGTGAGTTAAAAGATAAATGTGATGACATCCTTTCTTAAATTAATTATTTTAAACATTCCTTAAATCACTTTCAACACAAATCCAAGAGTTACAAGTTTTTGGGGAAACTTGCTCGAGGTACTGATTTCTACACCTGAAAGGCGGCGATGGAAAAGCAAAATTTCCCAGCTAGTGCACGAGATATAAAGCATGACGTTAAATCAAACATTGTACAATCAAGAACTTGCTTAACAAGTATTACTTGTGCGTTGATGACCATCATTCTTGAGTGTGTTGACTACAGTTTAAAAAAAAAAAAAAGAAGTCCTTTTTTTTTTTTTTTTTTTTTTTTCCCTGTTTTTTGTACACCCTGAGGAAATCTGAAACTTAGCGGAAAGTGCATATTTCCAGCAGGGACACCAGGCTTAATGTGGTGGAACAATGGTAATGGCATGGATGTTACAGAGACAGTATGGGATGATGAAGAGATGATGTGAGAGTCTCCCTTTGAATCAGCAGCACTGCAGGAGGACGACAGGAGCGTCCTCAGGACTCTGCAGCCTCTTTAGCCTGTGCCTTTTTGTCCTGCTCGTACCTACGGAAGACAAGATAATGGGACATAGCTTTAGATAGAATTTTAGAAATGATGCACTAAATCTGTTGCCCAATGCTCATAGACCACAGCTAATATGCAAGGTTGTTTTTTTAAGCCTTAAAATGTGTCTCAGCTAAAATTCAGCCTGTCCTGTAGCATTAACTCTCTTCAGAAGGTTTTTCCTCCTGTTTGTTTGAAAATAGCAGTAGTAAAAAAAAAAAAAAAAAGTATTTCATTTATATTCATACCCCTTCAAAGAGAACCATAACTAAAAGACCCTAAAAGCCTTTTCCCTCTCTTGCCCTCATTCCAAGTAATCTCATCAATGTTGATTTCCCCCTTGTGTTTCCCTCTGGGTTATAGTTAAAAAACAAACAGGAATCTTTTATGTCACTACACGGTTCAGAGACTGGGACCATTCCCGCTTCCCAACATTTTACGCTGGTAGTACCCACAATGTGTTGCAATGTCAACAGCAATGGCTGACGATAAGTAAAAGAATTTTCTGTAATACTTTCAAAACAAAAACATTTTAAGTTAACAGAGGAGCTCCTATCTGGTGACCTCAGGCTGAGATAATGACGGGATAATGATCACCCTAACCGGTCAAGGCAGATGGCTGCCCTCCTTTAACTGGTTCTGCTGGAAAATTTTCCTCCCTTGTTCAAGAGAGGGGTTTTTCCCCCAACTGTGCCGTGCATACTCAGGATGGTGCATTGAATCGAAGTCAAGATTCAATGCAATCCTCTGGTTTCTGTAGCTAGGCTATTGTTTTCTATGAATATATTAGATCTATATTAGATCACAATGTTGATTTAGGCTGTAAAGTGCTCCAAGATTACTTTGATGTGAACTGAATGAACTGAATTAAAACAAAGTTTCAAAAGAGCAAACAGAAAACTACAGAAAACTACTTATACAGTCATTTTACAGTCATTAATTTATTTACAATACTGAATTTCCCTTCGGGGATGAATAAAGTATTTTTCATTTCATTTCATTTCATTCATTTCATTTCATTTCATTTCATTCATTTCCATCATACATGTGCATCATACATGTTGGCCTCAAAATTATTCATACCTTACAATAAAAAAAGCTAAATTCACAATAGTAATTCATATAACAAGAAGCTATAAAAGGTTTTATATTATAAATAAAATATTGAAATGAAATAAAATCAAATTATTGCTTGTGAATTGTAGTTGAAATTGTAGTTTAATTTTTTAAAAAGCAAACAAACAAAACTGTCCCAGACAAATTAGAGCACCTTGCTCATGAACAATGAACCAAAATACTTGTCAACGGGTGCAGAAGTCTGATTGGACGTTACAGAAAACACTTAACAGTGATTGCCTAGTAATTTTTTTTTTTTTTTTTTAATTAGTTAAAGAGCCCCGTCATGCTTGTTTACATGTTTTATTTTTCATTTGTTTTTAATATTTCTGGTAAACCATAATTAAAAATCCATGTCATGATTTTCATTTAAAAATGTATCATTACTTTTTCAATTTCAACTTATTTCACTGAAAACGAATTATTTTTCTTATTTAATGGGAGGGCATGAATAATTTTGAGGACGAGTATATATGTGTGCTTCTGACTGTTTCATATTTAAAGTCTTCATTTCATTTCCTTTTAAGAAGCTCAGTTGTTTCTTGATTTTGGAAAACAAACACTAATGAAAATTTCTAGATATCAAACATTTACCACAGCTACAGTATACTTCTAACATTACCTTGTGGCTGTGATTTCATATCTTTAGGGAACATGTGTTATCAGGAAGCTTTTTACAGTTATTATTTTATCTTAAGGATTTGAACTTGGATAATTAGGTCAGACAAATTCCCACTAAACATACTGGTACACACCTCCAGATCCTGTAAAGCTGGGAGGCTCCTGCGCTGCCAACAAAGAAGTTGACCGCAAAAAGGTTCCAGTTCTTCGGGATAATAACCAGCGAATATCTGGACCAAATGAGCCCTGCAGAAAGAGAACAGCGACGGTTGCATGCTGATGTTAACCCAGAGTTATTTATCAGAACAGAGTCTATGTTTTGGCAAAAAAGTAACTGATAAGGTTTGTTTGAAGTTACAGATTGCAAAAGAAGATGCTGCTGTAACCTTTAACACAGATTGGAGAATTATCAGAAAACATGGGACAGATAAACCAGTACAGTTGAAACATTTGCAAAAAAAACTGAGTACACACAATTCATGGACTTTTTTTCTCTTTTTTTACATCTTCAGACCAGGATGTCTGATGCTCAGAAGCTAAACGTGCCATAATTTCAAGTAATGGACCAAGAGGAGCTGAAAGTACCACAAAATAATTCTGACCTTGCCAGGCACTGAATTTGTAAAAAAAACTAATCTGTAACATAAACCAAAAATGCTGTTCTTTAGGTACTTTTTAACTTGACTTAATACAGTGAGACTCAATGTCTTCAACACACCAATCAGTTTGACTTAAAGCCCAACTCACCTGTAGCTGTCAACACCCCAGACTGGGAAGTGCTGAGTTTGTCTGCTGGTCGAGTCATATCAGCCAAACCAGCAAAGACGAGACCCTGCAGAAAGGAGACCCCACTGTCTTCACTCCATCACAATGAAATGATCAGCATTGATTTTGTTTTTGAACCAATTTCTTCTCAAACTTAACACTAACTTCAGCATACTACTTTCCTATTCTGTTACCATTCTTTCTCTCTGGTTAATCTAAATGATTTTAGATGTTCAGACCTCTCGATCATTGAAAAGTTAGACAATGTGGATCATTGACAGGACTGACAATGACACACAGAGATACAACTTGCAACAAGGGGGCTGATAAGTAGATAAAGCTTCATTTAAGGAGGTCAAAAGCCAGGAAAGTTTAGGACCCTCTGGTGTTTGTGTGTACACAAGTTAACAGACTGCGTCAGACTGGGTGATAATGCACTTACCCATTTAAACACTGGGGCCCAGAAGAAGACGGTTTTTGGACCTGAAGTAAAGAAAAAAGTATGAGAGGGAAACATGACATTTGGCAGTTATATGGATTTTACACGGTTATGCTTAAAATGACACTTTACTGAGATAAAACACTTTCTAGTAGATGTATGATGAAGCTTGAGTTGGAAAAATATTAAAAAGCGCATAAATTTATCCAAATACCCTCACTAACGTAGGCTTGCATTACTTGCTTTACATGAGAAGGATAAAAATATGTAGAAACAAAAATAACGGATGAGGAATGTATTTAATACATTGATTATTATTATATATCCAAAGTTACACTAAGCTTAAATCCATGTTGAAAGAGTGTTCCTGTTAGACCGGAATCATCTTAACACCATAAAAAAAAAGTCCAACTCTTTGTGGATTTGATTACAGAAATGAAAAATGGCAATATTAGGAGTGCTTTAAGATAAATAAATCCAGTTTGGATTAACTGCTTCATGAAAAACTAAAACCCTTCAGTCACTCATTTATTTTGCTTTTAGTCACTTATAATATTCCATTATCTGCTCTTTTTCACAGACAAAAAAAAATCAACAAGAAAGATATCTGCAGCCCTAAACAAGTTAAAAATTTATAAATGTTTTTGTAAAGTCTGGTCTGAATTTAATTTATTGCATAAATATATTTACTTTTTATATGATGCTACCTTTGGACTCTCCTGAAAAGCCATAATAAACTTGATGCAACCTGGAGTTCAGGTGGACAACAACATTACACTGCAGTGAGACAAACTAGTAAGACCATCATGACACCATATCACTGAACTTTCATGTTCAAACATGTCACACTTCATATTACTAAGTATTTTAAGAATCTTATCTGCCTTGTGATAGTTACATTCATACCAAGCTTTTAATCTGGGGGGAAAAAAGGAATAAAAAACCCTGCTGTCCTGGAAATCAGTATTCCCAACCAGTGCAGCAGGATAAACACAAGAGAGGATGGTTGTCACGGCAAATAATCCTTAAGGGGGGCTTTCTTTTATCACCAACCCTTCTTACCTGGTTAAAAAGATGCCCTCGACTAAAAGAGCATCAGAGTGATTTCAGACAAAACAAAGACCAGAGTGTCCACACTGACGCCAGCTACTCCTTAATCTCAGTTTGCTCCAGTTAATATCAAAGATGCTCGAGACCCAGTGCAAGATGAACTTGATGAACAAGAGATCACATTCAGTTTAATAGGCGCTCCAAATAAAAGCAAAAACATCCTGATGTGTTGCAGAAATGTTCCTGTTTTTGTTTGTTTGTTTTTGGAGGGCATTGTTTGTACTGATGTTGAAATATAACGCCTTGGCAAGTGTTCCTACTGTATTTATGCTACCCTCATTGACATAAACTGGATTGACAAAAAGCTCCTATGAGTGAAACAGGTCTCTCTTGTAAATGAGATCTTGGATCTCAATAAGACAACCTGTAAAATGAAAAGAATGAAAAGAATGAGTATGCAATGTAACCCTTTGACAACTTGAGTCTGAATGAATAAATTGGGCCAACAGTCAGTCTGTAATAAATATGTAATCATAATAATGGTGCATAAACTCCATTGTGTATTCCCTAATCTCACTGAACATGCGACCACCTGATGTTAAGAAATGCTTACCTGCTAATGCAAATACAGCTTTTCCTTGCAACACAACTGCTGTCTGCTGTATTTGTGTACAAGTTAACAATTCACAAACCCCCCACCATTTGTTGTGCAATTTGAAACTTGGAGTAAAATACTATTGTGTTAAACCTATGTATCAGCATCAAAGATTTTTCTTAATTTACGCCTTAGTGGAGAAGGCGGCATTTTTTGCCCCCCTGCCATATACATTTCTTTACAGACTGAGCAGATTAGATGGGGTTTAGAACAGATTAGGGTCTCCCAAGAGCAACACTATTATATGAAAACAACTACTTTAATCCTGTTGAGGCATCCAGATTAGACGAATTCACGGTGTTTTCTGTACAAGATGCAGTGCTGACACATAAACATTAAACCCACGACAGCTGGACCCCCACAACAAACAAACACTCGTCTGCATCACTTGCCAGTTTATACAGAGGCTGAGCTTTGCATTACCTGCAGGGTGGTTGTACAGAGGTCTCAGTTTGGCGGGCAGCATGTGTTCGATCTTGTCCAAAATCCTGTGATAGGACGCTCTGAGCGCAGCCATGATCGCAGATGTTCACTTAGAAAGGAAGACACTACAAAAGCTAGCTTGCAGAATGGTTAGCACGCAAGATATCTATCTTCAACAGCCTCGGGATTTAATTTGCCCTCTCTATGTATGGTCTAAATAAAATAAAGGAAGGTTTAGAGGTAGAACAGGATGCTACTGTCCTACTGTCGACCTTCCCCGAGCGGCTGTATGACCATGCTAGGTATCAGTAGCTTCTCCCTGACCGACACGACGAGGTGACTTTCTCCACAATGCAACCTTCCGCGTGAGAGGCGGGGTTTTATGATTTTCACGATTCTCATTGGTCCACCTAGTGAAAACCCAGATATGATTGGTTTACATGGGGGATCATTAACTTCGCTGCCCAACTCGTCCCAACGGGGTGGAAACAAAACTGAGAAACTAAACTAAAATGATTTGATTTTATTCTATTCTATTTTATTTCATTTAATTTAATTTCATTTAACTTCATTTAATTTTACTCACCCTAACATGACTTAATTTGACAATTTTGCATCCTTATGACCCTGAATATGTCACCTCTGGACTGTGGGAGCTCAAGGAGCAAAATTTATGACAAATTTTCAAAGGAAATGCGTATTCAATGACTAAATGTCTAAATGTAAAATTGAAAAATGATGCCATGTATACACACATAATGGTGTATTAATCACGTGTCATGGAAATATGAAATGGCTATTTGAAAATTAAAATTTTACATTTTATCTGTTCACTCTCTGATTTTTTTACCAATGTCCCCAGTCTTTGTGTGTTTGGAAAATGAAAAAGTGCAATATATGTTATAAAGTTGCTGTATTAATCAAAAGATAAACTAAAACACACAAAATCCCTGGTTTTATGGTTTTGTCCCAGGGTCCCTGTGTTGTAGCCTTTCTGAGATCTTACACTTTTACTGTAAAATAAGCAATTTTGGTATCTTGTCTGGCAATCTTATTTTTAAAGGTAGTAGCCTGTTTTTAAAAAAAGTATTTATTACAACATATGAATAAACATATTTTTAAGCCCTTTCATATCCATAGAACTTTGTTTGAGTCAATTAGCTGGCATTTGATCTGTGAAATGAACATGAATAAATAGAGAACAAATGCAGTTTGGATTTGTTCAAAGTAATATTCAATACTTTGAGTGTACTATTCTATCAGAGACCTGTGATTCCCAAAACTTTACAGCATCTTGGATGTTAATGCTCCTTTATATCTGATAATCAATATATTTTGGAGATTTTTCAGACCAAACTTAATCTCTTTCATCTCATCTTATTTTCAATATCACATAATCTTCCTTAACAAGTTCTTTTTGAGAAATAAACTCTTGACTCATATTATTTTCAGGATCTGTGATGGAGCTCAACTGTAAATACTTAATCATGTAAATAAAGTCATCATCAAAAGAAACTCACTGTTGAAAATTTGTGACATGCATACACATGCAGTCTTTCAGGATAGACTCCGGTCCTATTTCTTACAATCTTTCTCAAAACGAGCGCACCCAACCTTCCCGTCAAAACCCGCGGTTTCTCGCGTTGCTTGGGCACAGCTGACCGCTGTTTGCTGGAGGAAATAAACCAGGCTAGGCTAGCAGGAGAGATATTTAGCAGTCCGGAGAGCAGGCACACAGTCGGGGTGAACTCGGGGGGGAACAGCGGAGACCAGACGCAGCGAGTCTTTCACTCTCAACAATGCGAACGCTGGGTGCCGCCGTCAGCTAACGCTGTGCCGACAGACAGAGACCGAACAAATTGGATGGAAAAGCGACAGTAGATTAAAGGCGACATCGTCGGGTGAAGGGTTAGCTTAGTTTAAATGTTATTGTCAATTAAAATCGACATATGGTCACAATGTCCTGCACTGGCAACCTTGTTTGGGATGTTAATAAACGCTTAATTGGATACAGCAATCCTAACACCATCAGGACCAACTATTTAGGTAAGTACAAAACAAGCCTTCTTCATGCTACATGTGTGATTATAAACGTGTTAATTTTACATGTGTGTTTGCAGACTGGGTTTGTTTGTGGTGCAGAATCAGATGAACTGGCAGGAAAACTGTGCCCCAGGCCAAATCAAACTACCTGAGAAGCAGAGAGCTGCAGCTTCCCCTACTATGTAAACACAGCAGTCACCGCTTGCACATTCATTTTATCTTGATTAAGGAGGAGATGTGCTATTTCAGAGCTGAATCACTTAACAGATGAGATTAAAGGTTATATATAATCCTTAACAGAGCAGCTCTCTGTCAGAGCATAGATCATATTCATCTCCCTCATGCTGATATGCTATTATTTTTCAGAAGCTGCAGCTCAGATGCAGTTTCAGTCCAATCACAGGATTGTGCCATAAATCAAACATCAGCAAACTACGTCACCATTCACGTTTAAGTGAAGACTGAAATATAGCCTCTAAATGCTGAGCATTGTTATGTAATCAAAGTGGGCTTAAATCCTGATGTTCCTGTGTAATATCAAGCACTGTTAAGTTTTGAAGGAAAAAGGCAGGAACCGAGGGAGAGTGCAATGTCATCCTCAAAACAAACAAAATGTGCTCTCACTCACTTGAAAAATGAGCAACCTATGTAAATTTTGTTTATGAAGCTAAGTACACAGAATAAAAACAAATTAAACACAATCTTCAAAACATACAGCAACTTCCATAATGAGATAAATAGTGCAATTTCTGCTTTAAATGCCTTTCAAATCATGCTAGATCAATGAGAGTTGACAGCACTAAGTTTTGATTCAGATTCAGTGAGCTCTTTTGAAAGAAAACAAAAAAGATACAATATTGATTTTATATATAATGCATAACAGTTTTATAGACTGGCAAACTTGAATACTCATACTAGTATGAAGTTATTGCAGAGAGACCTGATCAAGGGAATTGGCTGAATATTCAGGCAGATTGTGGGAAATGTGTATGAAGCTGGAGGGATCTTCAAGATTAGATGCAGATATTGCCACACCCCACTGAGTCTATGCCGGAGGTGAAAAACGGAGTGAAGCTTTCTTGGATTCAACACAGGAATATATTGACACCATTCAGGCTTTTTAGTCTCTAGTTTTGTGCAATATATGGAATGAATTATGTTCTATCTGCTAGGGAACTGATCTAAAATGATATGCACTAAAAAGTTGATTTTCTATATAGATTACAGATTATAGATTAGTCAATTACTGCAGTCAGGGATGTGTAAAGACAAAGGAAAGTGTCTAAATCTTCCGTTTCTAAAGGGTGCATCTTATGATTGATGAAGCCAACTTGGAAGAAAAAAAGTGGACCTCACTCTTCTTTTATTTGTGTTTTATGTCTGTGCTGGGATCCTAGAGGATTCTTTGGTTTATGGACTGTGCTTTCAACATCTTTTCTTTCTTATATTAAATGTTCTGTTTTGCTAATTATTTCCTTCAATAGTAATAGTTTTGACACCAAATTCAATCCTAAATATCTGTATAACCTGTAGACAGAATTGTCTCTTTAAAAAGACCTTTTAAACTTTTGACCACATTTGATTTCCATGGGGTCTTGCAGTGCCACTGACTGTTGAAATTGTCAGAAAGGTACAAAACATGTTGATTGTTTCTCCCACAACCTCTAGATAAGAGCACTTATCCACATACTGGATCCCTGCAGACCTGTCAGCTCTGCTCAGTGCAGAATGTGAAAAATTAACTGTTTGATGTGTTTAACTGGAATTTAAATTCCCATTTGTGATTTGATAACCAACTAAAGCAAAGTTGAAAAGGGTCTGAGGCTGAACAGCAACGTAAACGGAGGGCATGGCTGCTGTGAGCCAGAGGTTGATCATGCAGACTTGTTGTCTGCAGTGTTGTGTCGAACAGTCGGCACCACAGTTGGTTGAATGAAGAGATATGAGCCTGTCGAGGTGGAGCCGGTGCCTCAGAGGTTTAGTCAGTGCTGTATTTAGCCTGGCTGAGATAAAGCCAGAGCTGTGTTTGTGTGCATGGCCAGGATGCATGCAGAGATGTGTGGGTCAGCTCATGGAGGATATATTTAGTTGGAGGTAACGAGATGGGGAGCAACCACTTTGAATTGAGCTGAGAAACCTCTTGAGAAGCCGAAGGAAAATTCCCATGTCCTGTTGAGTCCTCTTTGAAATTGACCCCCCCCCCCCAAAAAAAAAAAAAAATAATAATAACTGGAGAAATATTGAAAGAGTCTTTTTTTCTAGGCTACTGTCATTTAATTATTTTTTCCTTTATACATTATTTGACTTATCTCTTGAGTTTTCAGCTGTATGGTGAACAAATTCTGACATTTAAAAATGTAACTTTTAGACTTTTTGATAACTTTGGCTTTTAATTCAAACACACAATGAAATCATTTTTTAAAAAGTGCTTACCAGAAATCACTGATACAGGCATTTGTGCAGTGATATTCGTTTAAATAGGTTTTTACAAGAACATTTAAAGTTAAATTTTCTACAACACAAAGATTGTAAACAGTGGCTGAAGATTTAGCAGTAAATAGCTTAAACTGGTGTTATAGAATATTAAATGCTTAAATTTTGCTTAGAGACGACTTGACTAACTATAAACAGCATGAGTGGTAAAGGAGCCGATGCACGAATCCGTTTTCTTAGATGGGTCAAACATTCCTGTTCAGTAGTCTAAACAAAAATCTTACATTTTATTATTAACTCTAGGGATGCACGATATAATCGGCCTCATATTGGGATCAGCCTATATCGGCCTTAAAACTGAGTATGGGATATCGGCCACACCATCGATATTTAACCGATGCTTAACCAATCAGCCCGTTGTTTCTAAAGTAAAAAAAAAAAAAAAAAACTTCTTCAAAAACTTTTTTTAAACACACTTTAAAACTTCTAAAGACTAGGGGTGGGAAAAAATACTGATACACTGAAATATCACGATATTTTCATGTACTGACATATTGATATTTAAAATCCCAGTATCAATCTACACTGCCTGGCCAAAAAAAGTCACCACCTGGATTTAACTAAGCAAATGGGTACAAGCCTCCTATTGGATAATTACTGCATGGGCGATTATCTTTCAGCTGGCAACAAGTTATTTAACCCCAACTGGTGCAATGAGTTGCTTCTCATTTCCTAAACAATCATGTGGAAAGACACATCCGTGGTCTTGGAAAAGATGTTAGTCTGTCTGAGAAGGGTCAAATCATTGGCATCAAGAGGTGAAAGCATCTAAGGAGATGCAGAAACTACTAAAACTGGGTTCAGAACAGTCCAACGCATTATGAAAAACTGGAAGGATAGTGGACCATTGTCTTCCAGGAAGAAATGTGGCTGGAAAGGCAGATGAAGTGATGCAGCATCATGCCTAGTGCTACTGTATGAGCCTGTGGGGGCAGTGTGATGATCTGGGGTTGCTGCAGTTGCTCAGGTCCAGGTTCAGCAACAGTATGAGCTCAGATAATGAGGTCAGCTGATACCTGAATAAACTGAATGACCAGGTTATTCCATCAATGGATGTTTCTTTCCTGATGGCACGGCCATATTCCAAGATGACCGAGCCAGAATTTATCGGGCTCAGATTGTGAAAGATGGTTCAGGGATCATCAGACATCATTTTCACACATGGATTGGCCCCCACAGAGTCCAGACCTGAACCCCATTGAGAATCTTTGGGATGTGCTGTGGTCAGACTCTACAATCATCATCAAGATCTTGGTGAAAAATTGATGCAACAGGATGCAAATAAATCTGGTGACATTGCAGAGGCTTCTGGAAACACAGCGAATGCTGCCGCAATCAAAGCTAAAGGCGGTCCAACGAAATGTTAAATGTTTGACCTTTTTTTTTTGTTGGCGACTTTTTTTTTGGCCGGGCAGTGTATTTTACTAATGAAATCTTGCAATGTTTCAATATTTTGTTATCAAATCTCATGAGAATTAACAAAATCTTGCGAGATTTTGTAAGTAAAATAGATCAATACCGCGTTTTTAAATGTTGATTTGATATCGGCATATGATAATATCGTGATATTTCATATTTTTCAAAGCATCGGAAACGGATAACAAAATTGCTATTTGCAATGACTGCTTTTTTTTAGCTTTAATATCGGTATATCGGTTATCGGCCACATGAGTTTTGAAATATTGGCACATCAGATATCGGCCAAAATTCCAATATCGTGCATCCCTTATTAACTCATTGCATTATTAACTAATTGTATGTCTTCTTGTTTTGTTTACATAGTCTTTCAACTCATAAATGTATTGAAATTCTTCTCTTATTTCAAGTAGGTCCTGAATAGGGATGTATATCGTTATGATTTTATCGATACCGATACCAATATCGATACTCCTTATCGATACCGGTATTTATCGATTCTCTTATTGATACTATAACATAATTTTGAGTAAATAATAAAGACATTACAAGATGTTAAAAGATCCAGTGGTGGAGAATATTTGTTCAGATGATGTTGAGGAAGCCTGGACATAAAGGTGGGAGAAGGACAGCTGGGAAAATAAGGGAATTGTGTCTGTCTTATTCCATCACTGTGATTATTTGACTGTGTAATGATAACTCGATGATTAGGTAGATGTACAAAAAGTATCAATAAGAGTATCGTTTGTCCAGATTCTTAACGGTACCCTGGTATCGTTAAGATTAGGAACCGTACCAAACGATACCGGTACTCGGTATACATCCCTAGTCCTGAATAATGAATTTAATCATTTAGGTAAAAACGTTGTCCTGTAAACTGTCCAATTCTCAGTACAGTGTTGATATTTTTATATCTTCATGCCAGCACTTTTTATATGTGAGTTTTTGTCTGCCTTGGACTCCTGCAGCTCTGATAAAACCTGCCAGTACAAGTTGAATCTCTCATTTGAATAAACAGCAACGGCAGACTTTCACAATTTCTCTGAAATGTTTTATTCAAAGAAGTATTATGATGGTTACTTCAAGTCTTTTTGAAAGGTTTCACTGCAGTTTCCTGCCACATGTAACTAACTTGTAATGGATTGTGTGATTAAGATATGTAATATAAGTTTAATATGAACAGGAATACACCTTACACATGACAAGCATGTAAACTATCATCTTGAAACAATTTAGCTTCTTAAAAAGCATCCAAATAGAGCAATAAATTAAGTCAATGTTCAAGATGAGTCTTTGTAATAAGCACCAAATTTTGCTCGAAGAATTCAGGGACCTACTTGGTCAGAAACTAATGTCTATCTGAAAGTCCATGATGGCGACTGCTTCACTGAAGACCTTAAATGTCTGGAGTGGACTTTATTTTAATCTGTGGAATCAACATGCACTGTTTGTCTTTTTGTAATGATTTCAATGATGCCAGTAAAATTTCAGCATAGTTTTCAGATGGTGGGCTTTTAAAAAAGAATACAATTCACAGGTTCTTGTGATATGATCAGAGATTTAACTTTTATTTGGATAGAGTCCATGCTGTTAGTTATTTTTGATCCACATTTCAATCATTTTAATTTATAAATGTTAAATGACTGTATAAGCAAACCTGGGCAGCATGCAGTGAAGCGTCTGGTGACGTTCAGAAACCCACTCAGTACCTGCTGTAACAGATGATCGAGATTGCAGCGTGCTTTAGACGTTTGTCATCACACTGTAGGACAGGAACAGCAGTGGTGAAGGGCTTGATGATGCAAGACTAGACCTGTTTGCTTGGAGGCAGAAGTCTTATGATGCCATTCCACCTACAAGGGCATCTCTTACATAGCATGCAAAGCATGCAGCTTATCAAGCTGCCAGGCAGCTGTATGTCAAATGCATGTAGACAACCCTGCCAACTGGGGTTGGAAAATAAGGTGGAATATTGCAGGTATTGTGGGTAACACTGCCACCAGTTGCCCAGAGCTGTCAAGAGGTGATAAAATGCATGTACATGGCTAAATTTCATGGAAGATGCAAATACTACCACTTTGCCTGCACATATAGTTATAAAAATGTGTAATCCAGGCATTCAGTGGTGTGCCAGCTGTTTTGTGTGCATCAAACCCTCATCCTATGTTGGCTAAAGTCGCCAACATTTGTAAATTCTTGTAAAATGCAGTCGTATATAATTCCAAATGTTAATGCAGAATGCCATTCAAGGATCATGGATAGCACAATGGATACCTCAGTCAAAGAGCTATGAGCTGTTGGAGCATGAAGTTCTACAGCAATATGTTAGATTTACCACAGGAACACAATTTCTTGAGTCAAATTATTTTTGTCTTCACCAGTTGATGGTTTAAATTTTTTCATTTTGTTTGTTAATTTACAGGTTGTTGTTTTTTCTTTTAGCCAATCTTTGACCAGGAAAGTCCCACTGAGATCACAGACCTCTTTTTCAAGGGAGGTCTTTGACTTCAGTGGGACTTCAAGTGGAATAATATTGAAGCGGTGGTGGCTCGGGTGATAATAAGGTCACTTTCCATCTGGGAGATCAGGGGTTTGATCCTATATCCTTCCACATAGTCAAGTGTTATTATGTATGCTTTATCAATCCCGTTTGAGAAATTCTATCTCTGCATTTAACCCATCTTAGCTGAACTACGATGTCGTATTACAGCATGGATCACCTTTGCTGCCAGTCTAGGGTTTAAAGTCTGGGGCTTCCAGCCCCAGGTCCACCTTTCTCACAACTGGGCAGCCTCTCTCATAACCACCACCATTCATTACTTAAGACCCTCATGTTGCCTAGATATGCTCATCATGTAGTTGCACAGAATGAAATACTGCTTTGTTGTTTTTTAAGGAGTACAACTATACAAAACGTACTGTGTGTCGATGTGAATCATGGAATAAACTGTTGTACACCTTGTAGAACCTAGATAAGATTATAAGGTGCCATACAAGTCCAGACCAGCTCCTCATTGCTTTTTTCAGTAATGATATTGAAACCCAAACCCAGCATACAAGTGCTGAATTAAAACCAACCTGCACTTCAATTACTTCATTTAAAACGTTCTGTCATAGTTCTTTATTATCACTCAGGTGTTTTTAAGGTGTCCTTTGAATAAGAAATTAATTCAGATGATTTTTCTCAGAAATGAACTTTTGTGCTTTACAGAAATAAAGTTGTCAGCTTTTTTCTAAAAAAGAAACCCAAAACAAAAGCAAACCAAAAAACAAAATAGCAGCTTGAACCACCAGGCTTTTTTCTTTGTGCTCTCTATGTTGTTGGAGCTGAGTGTTTGTGCAAACAAGGCATCCACTGCATGAATAATACAGCACGTTTCAGAAACACTGAGCACAAATGTGTAATGTGACATGATGTTCCCTCTCACATTTCGACTCTGCTTGAATATATTTAGTAGAAAAATTCAACAGGAATCTTTGTAAAATGTGCATATTTTCCTCTCCGCAGGTAGAAGAGAATTTGTCCAGAGGCTTAAACTTGAAGCGACACTGAATGTGCACGATGGCTGCGTAAGTGTCTTACTTTCCTTCATCTTTTTTCTCTTTTTAAATTCTTTTATTTCCTGTCAAAAGAAACCGCATATCATGTTATTTTTGCTCAGCCTTTATATGAAGTCGAGCAGATCTGTAACTGCAGGTCAGGTTGTTGATGCTTCCCAGAAACCTGAAGCTGACCGGGTAGTCACACGTCTTGTCACACTATCAGCCAGAACCTGCATCTGTCCAAAACACCACAGCAAACACAACATGCCAACAAGGACCAAGAGAGCCCCACTTCGGAACAGGACCTCTGGATTAGAGAAATTAGGGATTGAAGTATTGTTGCATTTTATGATGAAATGATTTGTTTTGTGTTCAAACCAGCTTAGAGATTCTAAATATACATTTTTGATGGTCAAATTGAGAAAAAATGAAACAAAAATGGTTAATTTTAAGTAATTTATTATTTTATTATGTATAAAGTAAATTATAGTACAGTATAGTATAGTATTACAATAAAGTTATTGCAAATTACTTTTTTAAGCATCTCTTTAGACTTTGGTCATACATGATGTATTTTTTGGGCTCTGCTAAAATAACCTCAACTAAAGAAAATTCACTGTCTCTTGCAGACAGAAGAATGCCATAATATGAAGAAAATTGTCAATTGATGTTTCTATAATTTTGTTTATTGCAATTATTTTGCCTATTGGTGGATGAGTGAATGTTTATTAGTTTGTCAGGACTCCTGTGAAGAAACCCAGACCACCAGGTTTATTAATGTTTTAATTATACGAAGAGCAAGGCAGAAAACATACGATATGTTTTGGGTATTAATTACAGCCCCCTTATAGATACCATGTTTGTTGTGAACGTCCTCAGAAATGTAACGTGTGCTCACACAAGTCGAAATATGGAGGTGACCAGTTGAAGCAGTGTAGAACAAATGTGATAAGAAATTGAGCTGAAACACTCTATTGCCAAAGTATTTATTCCCCCATCCAAATTATGGGAATCAGGTGTTCCAATCACTTCCATGGCAGTTAAGCACCTACTAGGCATGCAGACTGTTTTTACAAACATTTGTGAGAGAAATGGTTGCTGTCAGGAGTTCAGTGAATTCCAGTGTGGAACTGTGATAGGATGCCACCTGTGCAACAAATCCAGTGGTGAAATTTCCTCGTTCCTAAATATTCCACTGTCAACTGTCAGCTGTATTATAAGAAAATGGAAGTGTTTTGGAACGACAGCAACTCAGCCACGGCGTGGTCGGCCATGTACACTGACGGAGTGGGGTCAGCGGATGCTGAAGCGCATAGTGCGAAGAGGTCGCCAACTTTCTGCAGAGTCAATCACTACAGACCTCCAAACTTCACGTGGCAATCAGATCAACTCAAGAACAGTGCGCAGAGCTTCATGGAATGGGTTTCCATGGTGCAGCAGCTGCATCCATTCATACATCACCAAATGCAGTGCAAAGCGTGGATGCAGTGGTGGAAAGCACGCTGCCACTGGACTCTAGAGCAGTGGAGGCGTTCTCTGGAGTAAGAACAAGTGAGAAGGTGTCCTGTGGAGGAGTCTGGGTTTGGCAGTTGCCAGGACAACAGTATTTGTCTGACTGCATTGTGCCAAGTGTAAAGTTTGGTGGATGGGGGATTATGGTGTGGGGTTGTTTTTCAGGAGCTGGGCTTTGCCCCTTAATTCCAGTGAAAGGAACTCTGAATGCTTCAGCATACCAAGACATTTTGAACAATTCCATGCTCCCAACTTTGGAGCTGTTTGGAGCTGGCCCCTTCCTCTTCCAACATGACTGTGCACCAGTGCACAAAGCAGGTCCATATAGACAAGGATGGCAGAGTCTGATGTGGAGGAACTGGACTGGCCTGCACAGAGTCCTGACCTCAACCCCATAGAAGACCTTTGGGATGAATTGGAGCGCAGACTGAGAGCCAGGCCTTTTCGTCCAACATCACACAAATGCACTTTTGAAAGAATGGTCAAAAATTCCCATAAACACACTTCTAAACCTTGTGAACAGCCTTCCCAGAAGAGTTGAAGCTGTTCCAGCTGCAAAGGTGGACCAATGTCATATTAAACCCTATGGATTAGGAATGGGATGTCACTTGAGCTTATACGTATGTGAGTCAAGGTAGATGAGTGACTACTTTTGGCAATGTAGTGTACCATCAACATTTCTGCAGCTGTATGACTTTCTGCTGTGATCCTAATATCAACAAATCACTAACCTTATGTATTTATCGTGTTCATTTAATCCGTTCACTTTGAATTTTCTAAAGTGCCCCTTGTGGCATGATCCAGGGATGGGCAAGTATGTTCATATTTATGCTAGCATTGGTGCTGCAAGGTTAAAAAGAACAAAGAACAAAAAACAAAAAACCCGGCACACTGGTTGGTTTTGGTCTGAAAAAGAGGAAGAGCTTCACTAAATGTTGATAAAATGGGGAAGTTGTTTTATTTAAGAAATGGAAGAAAAAAATGACACAACTCTTTTTGTAAAATCTCGCTTTTGACATGTTGTGCTTTTATTTGCATTGCACCACAATACAGTTGTCCTCAAAAACCCTGCAAATAAAGAAAAGGCTATATTCACAATAGTAATTCAAATAACAAGAAACCAAACAAACTAATAATAAATGAAAATTTCCAAAATTATAATTTAGTGAAATAAATATTAGTTTTTAATTATGGTAGGAAATGATAATTAAAAAAAAAAAAAAAACAAAGAAAGACACAAAGCTTTCTCAGACACATTAGAGCACATTTCCTATAAACAGTGGACCAAATACCTGTCATCAGGTATAGAAGTCTCTCTGAATATTAGATAAAACACCTGATTGCAGTGATTGCCTCAAAATGTTGCTCAACAAAATTTTAGCTTCCGAGCTCCATTATGCTTGTTTACTTGTTTTATTTTTTGTTTGTTTTTAATATTTCTTTTGAACACCATTCAATATCAATGTCATCATTTTCATACAATTTTTATTACTTTTGTCAATTTCATCTTCATTTTCACTGGTAGATGATTTTATTCCTTGTTTAATTCGAGGGTATGAATAATTTTGAGAACAACTGTATATAAAGAAACATGTTAGAAATGTCATGATAATAAATAAATTTAACAATTTGTCCTCTGAATCTGCTCGTCACCAGATCTGTTTAATTTTTCATATGGAAACAGATTCATCTGAACCTCACCACACATCTGATAGCATTTCACTGCAGGTACCAGTTCAGTATGTTTCATCTGGCTGAGATGTGTGTTCAGCTCATGGTCACACTGATCACGGTGTAATCTCACTGATTGTAGCAGAGCCGTTCTGTGATGATGAAACAGAATGAGGTCTTAATGAAATATTGATCCAGAGAGTGGCGACCGACAGTGAGCTGATGCACTGTTCTGCTGTTACCTGTGTGATCACAAACTGATGAATTTGTAGTGTATTCTGTGTAGTTGGACAAAGAAAATAGTTTTTATTGCAAATGTGAGTTCTGTTGTAGCAGGCAAATTCCTCACCCTGTGTGTAGGCAGGAGATCAATTTTATGGATTCAAGATTGTTTTTGTTTTGATCGAAACCAAAGTTAAGTTAACATTGGCATCAATAATTAGTTTCTTTTGAAGACGTGTTTGGAACTGTTATGTGTAAATAAACATCTATTACATTTAGGCCTTTCCACAACAGGTTCACACAGTGCTGATGAAATATGTCAGATCTGGTATGGTAACACTCCTTTATTGATTTAGAGCAGAAATGTCTAAAGTTGGTCCTCGAGGGCCCCTGTCCTGCAGGTTTACTGCTGCATCACCTGAATCAGATTAATGGGTCAACATGCTTGGGTGGAGCTTGACAACAAGCTGTTGAGATTAATTTAACGTCGAGTCAGGTGTGTTGGAGTGGGCAACATCTAAAACCTGCAGGACCCACAAGCACTGGAGCTGGTGTACAGGGAGTTGTGTGTTTTACCCAGTGATAGTTGGGAGTATGAGACACAGCAATAATAAAGTTACTACATGATCAAGGAATTTGACAGAAAAGAGAAGTCTGGGGAGTTTTCATTTTAAAAAAAGAAGGGAAAAAAATTTAATAAATATAAAGATTGCACTCAAAAAAAAAAAAAAAAAAAAGATGATGGATGTCATCTGTGTACACCTCCAGTGTGTGAGGAGTTATAGGCTGTGTCTCAAACCACGCACTCGAGCACTTCTAACACTCATTTTGAGTGTGTAGTGTTGAACACATTGTCATTTAAGCAAAAAATCAGTGCACTGAAAGTACCAGGATGTTGCCCTAATAATGGCCAAAAACTAAGTGCAAAACGAAGCACACCACTCAAACTAAACGGACGCCATCTTGCTGACATAGTGGAAGAGGCAGGACTTTCAAACTGCTTTTAGAGCTGAATAATGGCGGTGAACGAAGCAGTGGCGACCCCTGCTGCATCGGCTGTATGTTGTGGCATGCTACCAAGCTGTTCACTTCCTGATGACAGTTACGATCTGGTCATGTGTTTAGCTCACGTTAGTGGGCAATGCTAGTCCGTCACTTCCTGTAAGTGCAGTGCTCTGTTTGGGTCAGCATTTAGCAACAATAGTGTGCACTACAGACAAAGTACACAGTGCGCACTATGCACTGAATTCCAGTGCAGTTTGAGACATGGCTACAGTATTGAGGATGCTAGGAAAGACGAACACTCACTCTGCAGGTTTAAATCGGTGACTCTTATTTTCTGTCATTCAAATAACTATTCATGTTGTGTTTCTCTTTCTCGTTTCCCCACAGGTCAACACAATATCCTGGAATGACACGGGTGAATATATCTTGTCGGGTTCAGACGACACCTATCTGGTCATTACAAACCCATACAACAAAAAGGTGGGTTGTAATTTGTGAGCTGTACGGTTCGACACTTCTTTAAAACATTCTTAGCTGAATGACAGAAGAAAACACCATGTGACCACTGTGAACTCTCACTTTTGTTGTAGTGGTAAAGTACCAAAGTAAATCCTACCAGGCAGTAGGACTTGGTAAAGTAAAATAAGCTGAATGGGATTACACTGTGTTCCCAATATTCTTAAACACTCTTCAACATCATTAGAGGTTTAGTTTTTCTGCGGAAGATTTAGCTTGTGTTGTTTCTCCAGTCTCCATTGGTAGCAATCTCAAGTTTGATTCAGGAGGTTGTTCCACATTACTTAGTAGGTCACATTTCCAGGCAGTATGGGAAAAAGGATCTTTCTGAGTGAGATCTTTTTTGTTTGTTTGTTTATAACATCACTGTGATAAACTTTGTGTGTGATCCAGAGAGCTGGTGGGTTGGTTCAGATGAAGGCATATTGAGGAAAGTCTCATCAGGTAAATGCATTATAGGGAGCAGCTATTGTAAAGCCACTGATGAGCAGTATTCAGATACTTGAAACTGCCGGTGTGTTCGGGAATCCCAAGATCCTCCATGCAGGATACTCAAGAGACTTGTTGTGCTTAAAGATGGATTTCGGCCACCATTAACCAAATTTTATAGAGAAGTGTTTGCCGTGGGCTCAGAAAAACATGAGGACGGATTTTTCAGACAGTTTTTCCATCACTGATGAATGCCACGCTGCACTGGTTGGTCCAGATGGATGGAGCTCTGAATGGTTGGTGGATGGCCTCAATGTTCCAAACAAGGCTAGGATGTCAGCAAGGTGATGGTGGAGTGATGATTTGAGTTGGAATAATGGGGAGTGAGAGAGTGCACCCCCTTGAGGATGACTGAGAGTGTTAAAATGACCTCTGCAAAATGCGTGCAACAGCAGATTAATCTTTCTGTTCAGCATCCCCAAATTCCTGCCTTGTTTTATTACTTTCGTTTAAACTAAATTAAATTCAGGACAATTTCTGACCTAATACTTTATCCTTTTAAGTTGCTGGTGTTTTTTAGTGAAATTGGCTTCAATGCAAAGTTCAACTAAATGAAAAAGTAGCTCATCTATGTTTGTGAGTAAAAGCCAGGCTTTGATGGGAAAATTGAAGAGCAGCTGTAAGCACCTCAAATCATCATCTTGTATCTTGCTTGAATAATTTATACAAAACCTGTTTTATATTTTCGCTTCTCGTCCTCAGGTTAAGAAATCCATACGTTCAGGTCATCGGGCAAACATCTTCAGTGCAAAGTTCATGCCCCACACTAATGATCAGGAAATCATCTCCTGTTCTGGAGATGGCATCATCTACTACACCCACACCGAGAAGAGCCCCGAGTACAACAGACAGTGTCAGTTCACCTGTCATTATGGGACAGCTTATGAGGTGCTGAGCAGTTATGCCACTGGAGCAAAACATGTTTGTTTCTCCTTTTTTACCTGCTTTCTAATTTTGTTTTTTCTCTGTCAGATTATGACGGTACCAAACGATCCCTACACGTTCCTGTCGTGTGGGGAGGACGGCACAGTGCGATGGTTTGACCTGCGCACGAAAACCAGCTGCACTAAAGAAGACTGCAAAGATGTACGCTGACAGCTGGGAAATTTTTCTTGTTTCTTTTGTTGTGTATTTTTATTTTTTTATTGGGAGGTCATCTATTGTGGAAAAAGGGAAAATCTGGCAAATTATGTCTGTTTGTTTCTAAAAATATTTAATAGAAAGTAGAAGATATTCCCCAGTTTGTGTATTTTGCAGTCTTTGATCCATGTCAGTGTTGAAGTTCTGCTGAGCAGCCTTCTTTCTGAAATGAGCAGTGCTCTCTGCACAAACGGCTCCGTCTCCTGAGAGCCTCAGCAAACAGTTTTCTTGGCTTCAGCTCAGCTACTTCAGTTGATGGATGTGTGCCCTAGTAGATTATGTTGCATGTTCTCGTCTTTCGTACTTCTGATCAGAATCTATGATCTTAAAACTGTCAGAATTGTTGTACCAGGTGTTGTCGCTGCCCCTTCTTAACATTATCTGTCACACATTAAAGGAAAACCCCCCACAAATTACCAGTACAGGTTGTTGCAGCAATGATTTACTCAGTAGGAGGAGCACTATTTTTTCAAAAAACATATTCTCCTTTGCTTCTTCTCTCAGCACTGCCATCTGTCTGAATTTAATGTCATTCCGATGATTTAAAAAAAAAAAAAAAAAAACCCTAGAGAGAAATCGAGATTTGAAATAATCTGATTTCACTTGTTTTCTGTTGTTGCTGTCCAGAATCTACACTAGTCCAGATTTACCAAAAAACAAGACCCAAACCATGCAAAAAAAATCCTCTTCCACATGTGAAGAGAGCCAGTAGATCTCCTCGCTGCAGGGGTCAAGGGTTCAGGTTTTTATTTTTAATCTGCCACGCGTGTGCAGTTATGAATTTGCATCATGACGATCCAAATTCCTCCACTCAGCTGACAGTACACCTGGAATATATATATATATATTTTTTTTTTACATTTTAACTGCTTCGACATTTTTTATGGAAGTCCTTGTTCTCAAAACTTTGCAGCATTTCACCTTATTGTGTTTCCTTTTACTTCAGGACATCCTCATAAACTGCCGCAGAGCAGCGACCTCCATATCCATCTCTCCTCTGGTGCCGTATTATCTGGCTGTTGGCTGCTCTGACAGCTCAGTGCGAATCTATGACAGACGCATGTTGGGCACCAGAGCGACAGGTAAACTGTGCCCTTCCTTATTCACAGCAGTGATAACGGCATAAGCAGTTGGTGGTGGTAACACCCTGAGGGTTTCCCATCATGCTGTGCTGTGCCTACTTTTGTCTGGGAGCACTTTAATGTTAGATGCTTTCGTAGATGTTTGCATCTTGTGTCGCTTATGTCCTTGTCACACCTTCAGTATATTTGAAATTGTGTGTCTATGGAGCATCCTTCTTAGAAAAATAAGTAGAAAAGAAAATGACTTAACATCTGATTCTTAGCACCTATCATCAAGTATCAACGTCCATAAATGTGTTTAAGAGTCTTTTTCATGCAACATTTAGCTGAATTTCATCTTCTTTTTCATTTTGAAGGCAACTACATGGGCCGAGGGACGACGGGCATGTGTGTCCGGTTTGTTCCCACACACCTAGCCAACAAGTCATGCAGGGTGACGTCTCTCTGCTACAGCGAGGACAGTCAGGAGGTGCTCGTCAGTTACTCCTCTGATTACATCTACCTGTTCGATCCCAAAGACGACCAGGCCAGAGAGCTCAAGGGGCCGTCGGAGGAGAGGAGGGAGGAGGTGAGATGGCACAGGGGGTCCTTCGACATCACATGAATGCTGAGCATAGGCATTACTCAGCTTTAAAGGCCCACAACAGAACTTTTAGCAGTTTTCTCAGTGACGCGCCCCTGTCGACGGCTAAACTAGCATCCATCTTGCATCGTACCTGTACTCTGAATTACTCCAGCCAGTAAAAGACCATCTTATCTTGACTCTTGTCCTGTCCCTTCCTCTCTTCCTTTTCCTCTCTTTCTCCAGTAATGTTTCCTTGCGTTTCTTTGCTGAATCCTCCATGGTGCGCGTTCAAAACATCCACTGTGTTTTATCTGGTTCATGTCCATTTGCTCGTAAGTGACAAGATGCGCAGCTGATGTCACAGCCCGTCACAGCCCCGTCCCAGATTCAAAACTTACATAGTGCGGTTTCTGAGCCCCGGGATGCTGGCTGCCTCTGGGGAGTGACGGCTCAAAAATGTGCATAATGAGAATGTTGGTGTGCCATCAAAATGAGTCAGAAACGCAGATTTTTAAGGTCTAAAAGTTACTTTGTGTGTCTTTTGATATTGATGTTGGCCTCTTCACTTCTTAATGGTTGAATGGGATGTTAGGACCTGTAAGCAGTGGAGAGCATCTCCCCTGAACTGAGGAAAAAATGTCTCCAGCAGGAGGCATTACTTTAAAGAGAAACTATGTGTGAGAGCGATCAGGGTTAATTAAGTCATTAATGGAAAAAAAGGATAAATGTTCAGAGGAAAACATTGCAGCATCAGTCACCTGCTTATCAGTGCACAGCCTGGAGTAATTTCTGCAGACTGACTTCAGTTATTGAAGGCTGTTTTGTTGCTTGGCATGCAAGCAAGCTGTGGTTTGGTTGATGTGGGCACATACTCAGCGTGGTCATGGTGCACATCCGCTCTGAGGCATCTAAGGAAAAGTTGAAAGACTGCAAGGTTGACATTGAAGAACTTGCACAGAAGACTGAGGTTCATAACCCTGGTATGGCTTTGGTTTTAACTTTTTGTTTTTGTTAACTTACATTGAACAAATAGGAGAATTTATGTAAATATCCTGATTTGGGTTTAACAAAAAAAAAACAAACTCAAATTCAACTAATTTTAAGTTAACTTGTCCTCTTTTTTTCTTTTATAAACTAATTGTAAAGATTTAAAAATAACTTATTCTCACTATCAGAAGAAAGTCAAGCAGTTTATCATTTCCTAAAATCTGGCCCAGAGAGGTTTCACTGTGAAGAAGACTGAGGTCTGAAACACAATGTGTCCTGTTCAGTTTCAGACGTTAGACTGTATTTGTATCTATCTGCTGCTGCTTGTATGCTGCTGCTTGTATTTTTACAGTAAAAAATAAATACAAGCCAATTTTGCCAAGCAGAGGCCTCCATGGAGAAGATTTTTTGGGGTGGGGGTGAAAGGATTGTTTGTTGTAAACAGTGCAGCACTTGTTGCTGTGGTCTGCCACTCTGGGCACTGCAGACATCATTGCTAAATCTGCTGGCTGATGCACTGCAGTGTTAGGCGCAAATGACCCTGAAAACCAAGACTCAAGCTAGAGAAGAGAGGGAGGACATGCAGTGAAGGGATTTCTGCCTGATTTGCATGTCTCTGCATCAGTTTGTTTGCACAGATGGTTTGGAAATCCGACTAAGAACGATCAGGAGTTGGGTGTTTTGGTGTTCAGATTCACTGAATGTGCTGGATCATGGTGCCGGCGTTTTGGAGTTCATCTGTGTCGAGATGCAGCCACACATTCCTTTCCAAATACAGCGACCGATGCAGGCAGCGTTCTTCAGTCCTCTAAAATAGTTCAGGCTGAGGTGTGTAAGTGTTGAGGGAAGGGTGACAGCAAAGGAAAAGCTTGACACCAGCTCTCTTTTCTACCTCTGACCTAATTTGTTCATGGTTTTTCTCCTACTGATTCATTCCACTATCTCTCCTGCTTTTTACCACCTGTCCACACCCGATGACATTTCCTGTTTAAAGCAGTTGATAGTCACTCCACTAAGACCCCGTTTTTCTATTTCTGGCTCCGAGCCTGTTGCGCTGCAGCAAGAGAGCCAGGGGGACTGGAAAGAGAAGGCAACCTCAGTCGCACAGCCAGAGGGGAGGGAGCACTTTAGAGAGGACACCAACAGAGACGAGTAGTGTTTTGCTTTGGCAGCAGAGCTATTTCTGACCATGCTTTGACTGACAAACTGCTAATCTTTCCGTGCGTGTGTGTTTCCACAGCTGAGGCAGCCTCCAGTGAAACGCCTCCGTCTACGAGGTGACTGGTCTGACACCGGACCCCGAGCTCGTCCTGAGAGCGAAAGGGAAAGAGATGGTAAGATCACAGTATGTTCTGTTGCTTGTTCAAAGCAGAGGTCTCACGTGTCAGATCCAACTTCCAGGGACACCTCATTGAATATGGCTGCCAGTCATGACACTTAAGTGTTAAAACCTAATTCTTTTTTGTAATTTCTCCATCAAGAATTAAAAATTGAAGCATGGAAGTTTCTTAGGATTTGGAAGGCTGGGCCTACCATATTTTCCGGACTATAAGTCGCAGTTTTTTTCATAGTTTGGCAGCTTGTGAAACTTATAGTCCAGTGCGACTTATATCTGAAAACATATACAATTTCATTTCACATATTTTAAAGTATCGATTCATATTGACTGACATGAGCCAAGGAGTAAATATTACCGTCTAATGTGAAAAGAGGGTGTTCTTAGCTTGTGACAATTATATTCTGCTCCAAGGGCAAAAATCCCAAAATAGACTCATCTCAGTGAGAGGAGTTCATTTAGGACATCTGGCTGTGTGGTAGAACAAATCCTCAAAAAACATGATTATCCTTCTTAGTTATGATGTTTATGACCATTTACAGGCATTAACTTTGGAATTGAACTGATTGGGTAATTTTAGCAGTAACAAGCAGGATATGAAAAATCCGGAAATCACCCTGTCTTAAATAAATAAATACGACTTATCCGGTGCGACTTACATATGTTTTTTTTTTTTTCCTGTTCATGATGCATTTTTTGACTGATGTGACTTATACTCAGGGGCGACCTATAGTCCGGAAAATACGGTAATTGTACACCATGCCAATACAGAGTGATGAACCTGTTGACGAACAAGCCGCGTCAGGGTTATTGCCACCAATATTCACCCTCCTTTTGCTTGGCTTCTCATTTCTACCAAATCTGCCCTTTTCACTTCCCTTGCTGCACTTTTCCTATTTTCTATAATCTAGCTGACATTTTGTGTTGATTTGATGTTGTACTGTGAGCTTTTCCAGCCAGAACAGCAGCCTGCTCTCCAAGGAAACAACTGATAAGAGTGATTCAACACTAATGCTGTGGGTCATCGAACCAAAATAATGAGCTCTGGAACTGAGGGGAGCTTTTTCTCAACTTAGTTTTCATACAGTTATGGCAGATACTGATCAGTTGTTATAGCAACAGTAAGGTCCAAGTGATTAACTACCCAGTTAAATGGAAATGGTTAAAGAATACAAATCCCTGATATTTAGGTAAAAAAAAGGAAAAAGAACAGCTCTGCTCTAAGATGCTGGAGCATGTCTGCTGAAGATGCTTATTAACTGATCCTCTAAACAACCATCCAGTTGATATTTGGTTCTTTAAAGCAGAACTTTAAAAAAAAAAATGTTTTCTCTTTTTGTTTCAGGGGAGCAGAGTCCAAATGTGTCCTTGATGCAGAGGATGTCGGACATGTTGTCCCGATGGTTCGAGGAGGCCAGCGAAGCTCAGAGCAGCAGAGGGACCCGACCTCAGACACGGCCCAGAGGTAAAGCTCAGGAAAAAGAACGCTGTCCCTCACACAGGCTGCAAATGTTCTTATAGTCATTTAAATGCTGCATCTGTGAGTTTTATAGTGACTTTCTTTTTTTAAAGAGGCTAAGCTAAAGCAGTGGGAAGTGGAGAAAAACATTTATAGGAGCTTGATTCGGAAAAATATATCCTTATACAGATTTAAACAGGAATCTTGCTACATTTGATTATATCGAAGTACTTAAAAAAAACAACAACAACAAAAAAACCACCAACTTTGTAATAATCCGTTAATTGTTCTGTTTTCAGGAACAGCTGTCCGGCCAGAGGGGGCATCAAACACTCCTGCTGCCCCCGCAGGAGACTCCACCCAGGAGTCCAGTGCCCCTGAGAGGCCTGTGGGGACTGACTGCCCGGATGTCCCCGCCAGTCCTGCCGCCACTGCCGTTGCCCCCATGCCTAAATCCACTTCCTCTTCCTCCTCAGGGTCATCATCAACAGTCACAGCACCTCCTACTTCCAGCTCTTCGTCAGTGGAGAGCTCGGCCCCTTCTTCCTCCCCTCTTACATCCTCCCCTGATTCAGAGCAGAGAAGTCAGGCCAACACGACTGGGACGCCCACACCGACCGCCACACCCACCTCTGAACCCGCTCTCTCAGGTAAGAGCCCATGCGGGTACTTGGACAAGATTAACTGTGAAGGAAAAGGTGCAACTCGTCATTTTTCTCCTCAGTGCAGCCGGCAGGTATCCTCAGGGTAATGCAGTGTTTTCCGTTGTGTGGGTGTATGTTTGGTGTGTTTGTCCGTTGGAGCCACTCCACTCAAGCAGCAGCTGCACTTCACTCTCTTTTCCTTCAGCATCCTCAGCTGTCTTCTCCCCACATCCTTCTCCCTAGTCTCCTAATCGTTCATTCACTCTCCCTCTCTTCCTTTGCCTCTCTGTCAGAGTACGGTCCTCATCGGCTGCCCATAAGTTTAGTGTGTAGGCGTTTGCAGAGATTGCTCCGGCTGGCAGATCCCCCAGGACAGGGTCAGCGAGCGACCCCTTCCTCTTCCTCTTCTTCCTCTGCAGCGGCTGAGAGTCAGTCACAAAGAAGTGCTACCTCTGCAGCTGCTGCTGCCGCCATGAAGCAACCCCATACAGGTTACCCACCCCTCTGAGCTCCTCAGTCCTGCAGCAACCCGTCCTCTCAGGCTGTGCGCCTGGCCCCCATCCCTTGCAATTTTACCCTCCCCTCTCTGTGTAGCCTCAGCTAACGTCTCTTTGTAGAGTCGCTTTGGCTCTAGGAAGACCTGGTCTTGCTAGAACTGACCACTAACCCCCCTGACCCTCTCTCCTTTCCCCTGTAATGCATCTTGTCCTAATAAATCCTACAGCCTCTCCACTGTTTGCTCAGCCCATCACTCACTGATGTTCTCACTGCCTCTATCCACTTGTTGCTTGAGTTTTCACCTGCAGACTCTCCTGTTGGAGTGGCACCAGCTGGAATGAAGCTCTGATTTGGCCTCTTCATGGTTCATGTGATTGTTCATCCATGTTTAATGATGCACACTGATCAGCTGCCTTAATGAGTGATCATGAACAGTATTATTTGCTTATTTATTTTTGTTTCAACTCACATCTATCTAAAAGTAAAGCCCTTATGTAACACCAAATGGCTAGGGCTAAGATGGCTGCAAGTCTGTTATTTAACCAATGGAAGCATCAAGGGCCCTTCACATAGAATGCGGTTTTCGCTGCGCTCACCGCGGGGTAGGGCGCAGAGCACATCGGGCACGCGTTGCTAAGCGACAGACCAGGAGGTGTTTTCTTCTGTGGTGCGCTTTGTTGTGAAAGATGTACCTCTCATCGTCTTCTGAGGACGAGGGAGGAGATCAGCAGCAAATAAAAGGGTGTGGGTCCACCCATCCTGATGGCAAAGCAGGACTTGGGGGGAGTACACAGACCGCTTCAGCTTCTGGCTGACCACAGACCACTTTTTTTTTCTGAACTGGCCTCTCCTATTGGACGCCAAGGATGTCGTTACAGCGCGCTTTTCAATTCGGGCGCAGCGGTACCGCCAAGGCCACCTTAATGCATGGGCTTACCTAGGCTGAAGCCCAGGAGCCAATGGAGTTCAGGGGTCTATCATTTTGGGAAAAAAATTGCATTAAGAGTCAAATTATTGTGCAACTCGTCAGTTTTCCTATAAACCCGTTCCTATCAAGCCCCGCCCCGCCCCGCCGCCATGTGACAATCTGATGATGCTTCATCTCTTAACTATAGAGACAGGTGTAGGCTATGTCAGCCAAAAATTACGGTTTTAGAGTGGCGTTTTCACAAGAAAATGATTAAAGAGCATCCCGAAGCTCTTGGGATTCTTTGTCTCACACGAATAAAAGTAGAGGAAACTGCTCATCTAACTGCTGGAGGGGGACAGCGGCGCCCAGGCTGATGCCAGAGGTAATGGACTCAGGAGAGGAACACAGAGGTAGGGGGAGGAGGAGAAGCAGTGGGCACATGCACATCGGAGAGAGAGTTAGGAGGGGGGGGGGCGAGATGGCACATTAGTGGTGACCCGGACTTCTGAGGAAGACTTGATCGGTCCAAAGTCCACACTTGCTGGGTAAAAAATGAGACCGACACCTTGTCAAAATAAAAGTGCCGATAACTGCGTCAGAGCGCACATTTCAGCCGCAAAGTAACAGCGAGTGTGTAAACAGAGAACGGCTGCGTTACTTTTTATCAAACATGCAGGTGATCATGTTTATCATTTGGCAGACAGGGGTTAAGTCAACGGCGACAGACTGGTGACCTGTCCAGGTGTAGCTGATAACAGAGAGGCTCCAGCTGCCCCCTGCGACCCTGCTGCGGTGCAGAAAATGAGTGAATGACAGTGACATCCCCAGAAGCTTATATTAATCCAGCAGCTGACTGTGGAACGGTAGACTCCATAGAGAAACAGTCCGATGACCGATATGAGTACTGGACACAGGTTCTATAGAAGGTTGTTGCAGGTGTGACATATTTGGCTGAATGGGGACTAGATAGCTTTCAGGAGAGAACGACTGGTTTGGAAACATCAAAAATGACAGTTATTTGAGCAGCATGAACTAATCAGCCAGTTTGAGCCTTTCTTAAAGTCTAGTTATTATTTATTTATATTTTATTATTATTTATTAATCAGATTTTATATTATTATTATTATTATTGTTATTATTATTAATAATATTACTATTACTATAATTATTCATTCTGCTCACATTATTGAAACATCAGTATCATGTCAAACTAAAAACAAAACACTCAGAACAGTCATTATTTTCTATAATGAGACTCTTATTAAAAAATGAGGAAAAATCGAGTAAATTTGGAGGATGGGACAGGGCCTACAAAACTTCTCAGCCAAGGGGCCTACCAGTAGGTTAAGGCGGCCCTGGGTACCACAGCAGTATGCGCCTACCGCGCGCCGCTGAGCTCGTCGGCATGGCGGAACGCTCTACTATCACAGGTAACACATACACAATGAATGGGTTTGCCGCAGGCCGCCTGCGCTTTGCGCGTTTGATGCGAAGGGCCCTTCAGAAGGTGGTTCAATAAGGAGCCTTAATTGTGAATAAACAGCACAAAACCAGGGTTAACTTTGGAGTTTATTAAGTTAGGACATACAACAAACAAACAATAGAGTATTGAGGGTTTTTTTTTTTTTTTTTTTTTTTTTTTTTTTGCTGAGACAGGTTGTTGAATGATTATTTCCAGTATTTCTTTGATTGCATTCAGAACCCCCCCACAATGTTCAGAGTCCGGGGACGGACAGATCCAGGAATAATAAAGAGTCCTTAGTGTCATACCGCACAGGTGTAGAAGGGTTGTAAATGGCATTGTGGTTCGGTGCGGTCCGAACAAAAACCCAACCTGGAAGGTCAAGATAAAATAAACACAAATGAGCAGTTGTGTACACAGATAACCCAAACCATCTCCACATGTGCAAGTTGTGCACATGATATGCAAATAGGTTAACATAAACATATTTGCATTTACAGTAAATGTGTATATAAGCAAACATCTATATTGAATAACATATGTGTCGATATAATTCCAATCATTAATCAGCCAAATTCAGTTTTTGGTTAAAAAAACAAACAAGAAAAAACTAGTACACATAGGTTTCAGTGACTGCAGAAAGTGCATTTATTTCAAACATTCTTATTTCACATACCACATTTAAGTTTACTCTGGCAGTGATTTGAACACCCAAGCAGATCAAAGTTGCGCAACAATCACAGACGTGTCATATAATACGTCACTTTATAAAAAGCATTCATTCGAGTACACCAGACTAAAGCTTTTAAGCTCAGTGCCACTTATCAGAGATGAAATGTACAGTATAACAATGACCTCATGCAGTGTACACATGGATGTATAAATGCACCCTCTTACCTCAATGATTGTGCAATATTTGAAATATGATACACTAAATGGGGAAAAACAATGATGTAAAGAAGGAGAATTGTCAGTTATCCCACAAACTGCAACAATGCTGGGGGGTTTTTAGAAGCAGGATTGTTTATGTTCCCATAAAGCAGTGGAAGGTACAGTGGCAATTTTAGAAGAAAAACAAAGCTTATAAACAGTAAACGATTAATCGGCTATGAAATTAGTTGCTGACTATTTTGATAGTCAATGATTAGTCAATTAATTGACTAATCGTAGCAGCCCTACCAGCTAGTAATGCTGTATATTTTTAATGTACAACGAAAATTATAATTCCAACTCAAAATTATTCTATTCATGACCTTTAAAAGTGTTTTGATTACTGCAGCTGAGTAACAGGCTAGGAAATCCAACTTTTTTGTGGGTTTTATTCTGGCGCTTATCATCTGTGTGCTTTACCATCTGTATGTCTCCTGAGAACAAGCTACTGCCCCATACTGCAACTTAGTTGCCATTAAAGAAGGCATGCTTTTCTGTCCGCTATGCACTTCCTTATAAATCACTGTGACTCTGCCCAGCTAATTATTTAATGCAAAGCAGCAAACAATGCAGTACTTATTACCTCAGTGCATCCACAATGAGTTTGTCTTGTTTTGTCGTTTTTACCCCAATGGACTGCATTTCAGTTGTTTTGCTGTGTAGTCTGATAAGCAGAAATGAGAGCAGCTTTATTGGGAATTTAGATGTATTAAAATGCAGCAGAGAAAAGCAAACAGATGTTCAGGGATGAAACTGACAGTTCTCAGAATAAAAACAAAAACAAACAAACGTATGGTGCAAAACTCCCCAAAGTGTGGAATGAGTCATCAACGTACTCATTCAGTATTTTTTTTTAGAAACGGTTAACTCCTCGTTTGAACCAAAATGGCTGTGTGTGTGTGTGTGTGTGTGTGTGTTTATATATATGTATGTGTGTGTGTGTGTGTGTGTGTGTGTGTGATACACACAGTATTCATATACCTTTTAAACTTTTCACTCTTTATTTCATTGCAGCCATTTGCCAAAATCAAAAAAGTTCATTTTAATTCTCATTATTTTACAATCAGCACCCCATCTTGACAGAAAAAAACAAATGTAGAAATTTTTGCAAATTTATTAAAAATTAAAAACTGAAATATCACATGGTCATAAATATTCAGACCTTTTGCAGTGACACTCATATTTAACTCATAGGCTGTCCATTTCTTCTGATCCTCCTTGGGATGGTTCTACTTCTTCATTGGAGTCCAACTGATTGGACTTGATCAGGAAAGGCACACACCTGTCTATATAAGACCGTACAGCTCACTGTGCCAGTCAGAGCAAATGAGAATCACGAGGTTGAAGGAACTGTCCAAAGAGCTCAGAGACAGAATTGTGGCAAGGCACAGATCTGGACAAGGTTACTAAAGAATTTTGAAGCACTTAAGGTTCCTGAGAGCACCGTGGCCTCCATAGTCCTTAAATGGAAGAAGTTTGGGACGACCAGAACTCTTCCTAGACCCGGCCGTCCAGCCAAACTGAGCAATCCTGGGAGAAGAGCCTTGGTGAGAGAGGTAAAGAAGAAGCCAAAGATCACTGTGGCTGAGCTCCAGAGATGCAGTAGGGAGATGGGCGAAAGTTCCACAAAGCCAACTATCACTGCAGCCTCCATCAATCGGGGCTTAATAGCAGAGTGGCCCGACAAAAGCCTCTCCTCAGTGCAAGACACATGAAAGCCTGCACAGAGTTTGCCAAGTAACACATAAAGGACTCCCAGACTGTGAGAAATAAGATTCTCTGGTCTAATGAGACCAAGATTGAACTTTTTGGTGTTAATTCTAAGCAATATATGTGGAGAAAACCAGGAACTGCTCATCACCTGCCCAATACGATCCCAATAGTGAAACATGGTGGTGGCAGCATCATGATATGGGGGTGTTTTTCAGCTGCAGGCACAGGATGACTAGTTGCAATTGAAGGAAAGATGAATGCAAGCAAGTACAAAGACGAAAACCTCTTCCAGAGTGCTCAGTACTCAGACTGGGCCAAAGGTTCACCTTCCAACAAGACAACGACCCTCAGCACACAGCTACAATAACAAAGGAGTAGCTTCAGAGCAACTCTGTAGCCATTCTTGACTGTCCCAGCCAGAGCCCTGACTTAAACCCAATTGAGCATCACTGGAGAGACCTGAAAATGGCTGTTCACCAACGTTCACCATCCAACCTGACAGAACTGGAGAGGATCTGCAAGGAGGAATGGCAGAAGATCCCCAAATCCAGGTGTGAAAAACTTGTTGCATCATTCCCAAGAAGACTCATGGCTGTACTGGCTCAAAAGGGTATTTCTACTCAGTACTGACCAAAGGGTCTGAATACTTATGACCATTTGATATTTCAGTTTTTCATTTTTAATAAATTTGCAAAAAATTCTACATTTCTGTTTTTTTTTTCTGTCAAGATGGGGTGCTGAGTATAAAATAATGAGAAATAAAATTAACTTTTTGATTTTGGCAAATGGCTGTAATGAAACAAAGAGTAAAAAGTTTATAGGGATCTGAATACTTTCCGTACCCACTATGTATGTATGTATGTGTATATACACACACACATATACAGGTATTACCCCAAAAAATTAGAATATCCTGAAAAAGTTAATTTATTTTTGTAATTCAACTTAAAAGGTGCAATTTACATATTGTTTAGACTAATAATATGTGAATCAATATATTTCAAGCTTTTGTTTGTGTGGATTTGCTGATTAGGACTTGCAGCTTAAGAAAACCTCAAATTCTAAAACTCAAAAAATTAGAATACGTTAAAAAGCTCCAGTATTGTAGGTTCAAAGTGTCACATTCTAATCAGATAAGTAATCCAAAACACCTTCATAAGTGCCCTGAGCCTTTAAAAAAGTCCCTGTCTTAAAAGAATTCACAATCATGGGAAAGACTGCTGATATGACCGTTGTGCAGAAAACCATCATTGACTCCCTGCACAAGGTGAAGACACAAAAAGTGATAGAAAAAGAAGCTGGTTGTTCCCTGAGTGCTGCTGTCTCAAAGCACATTAATGGACAGTTAAGTGGAAGGAAGAAGTGTGGAAGAAAACTGTGTACAAGCTGGATGGCTGACAGCAGCCTGGAGAAGATGGTCAGGAAAGGGCCATTCAGTGTGGAGGACTTCATAAGAATGGGACCTGTGAGCTTAATTAAGTCCAGCATAAACGCAGCCGTCTACCAGGACATTTTGGAGCACTTCATGTTTGCTTCAGCAGACCAGCTGTATGAGGATGCAGACTTCATCTTCCATCAAGACTTGGCACCTGCCCACATTGTCAAAAGCTTGATTGGCCCGCAAACTCACCTGGCCTGAATCCCATTGAAAACATGTGGGGTATTGTCAAAGCTGAACGGGAAGAGACCAAACAATAAAGAAGAGTTCAAGGCTGTGATTGCAGCATGTTTGTCGTCCATAACACCTGAGATATGCCAGAAGCTGGTTGCATCCATGCCACTAGGTTAAGGCAGTCATTTAAGCAAAAGAGGCCCCAACCAAGTACTAAGTACAGATGCAAGATTTTACTTTAGGAGGCCTGACTTTTTGTATTTAAAGTCCTTTTTTAATTGATTTCATGCAATATTCTAATTTTTTTAGTTTTAGAATTTCAGTTTTTCTTAAGCTGCAAGTCCTAATCAGCAACATCCAAACAAATAAAAGCTTGACATATATTAGTTCACATATTACACTACTGACAAAAAGTTAGGGATATTTGGGTTTTTGTGCAATGTCAGAATAAACCTAACAATGAATTGTTTGAGATGGAGGAATTACCACATCATAGTTCCAGTTATGTCCAACATTCATGATATAAAATCAATAAGGTATGAAAAATTTACATTTTCCTTAAATTATAACTGAAAGTTGAATATCCCAAACTTTTTGTGAGTAGTGTATTTGTCTATACAATATGTAAGTTCAAACTCCACCTTTTAGGTTGAATTATAGAAATACATGAACTTTTTCAGGATATTCAAATTTTTTTTGGGTTGTGTGTGTGTGTGTGTATGTATGTGTATACATACATATATATATATGATAACTAAAATGTTATTTGATAAATAATGTTTATGGATATGAGGGATATCCATAAATGTTTTGCCAGTCATACATTTTCTCATCGGTTAAATCGTTCATCAGGGAACTTCTCTGATACATGTTGTTGTTTTTGTTGTTGTTTGACCCTACATATGTGTTAAACATGGCCCTAGGAGCCAGAACTAAGTGTTCTTATGTTTTGTTTTTTTCTGTGACTGGTTCTGCAGTAATCTGCCCAGTTCAGACAGAAATAGACAAATAAGGTGCAGATTTTTATCGTGGATTGCAGCCGTGGCTCTAATGTCGTTACAAGAATGCAGTAGATTTAAAACGGAGAATGGCATGTAAGATTTAAGACTGAGGCTTTTGTTTGGCAGCCTCTGGTGTTAATTGAGTTTATGAAAAAGATGAGCAGTAGAAACGTTTCTTTTATTTGGCTTTCATGCAGCTGCTTTTTACTAACATTTTATTAATGAAAAATATGTGTGAAAATCCAGTTTTAACATCTGGTGAACAGATTAGTTTTTGTTATTGTGCATAGATAATTTTCAGGTTTCATATAGCAATGTAGGAATAATATTGTAGTAATCTGTAGTAAGCATGTGTAAACCTCATTTTCTTGTTTCTGTTCATATACCTTTATTTTAGTTTTTTTTTTTTTTTTTTCATTAAAACAAAAAAAATAATCTGGCGCTGCACTCACTCACAGTGACCTTGGGTTTATATATTTGTACACAATTGAAGTTTTTAACACTCGCACGTCTTGACTGTGTAAAGCCCTAAGCTCTGACCTCTGTGGTGGATGTTTAGCCGGTCTCGTTTGTGTTCCAGATTCCCCCTCGTCTGTGGTAAACAAACAGCTGGGATCCATGACTCTTGATGAACAGCAGGGTGCGTCCCCCCCCCTCCCCCCTCCTGAACCTCCACCCTGCCACTTGCTTTCCCTTCCTCACTCTTCATCCTAAACTTCCTCTCCCACTGTTCTCCGCTGTTTTCATGCCTTTGCTTTCTTGTATCACCCTTTTCCTGTCCAGCAGATAGACCACTGATGTCTATCTGACCCAAGTTACTGATACTTGGGCTGAAGGATGTGATGATGTCGTTAACAGCTAAACTCTGTCAGATCAGCGACATAGAAATCCATCCATATGCAAGTTTGACTATTATTTGAATATAAATGTTTAGTTTTTATGACATATGAATTAAAGATGCAAAGAAACATTTCCAAGTTTATACTTCTGCCCCACTGGCATTAAAGTAAAAATACTACGCTTTGTACTAGACTAAATTTATCTAAAACTTGCTCATTTTTATTTACAATACAATGCCTTCTTTCAACCTGACCAGCTGTTGTCATGATGCTTTTATCTGTCAAACTGACCTTAAGAACCAGGAGCAACAGTGTCTCCTTACAACGCTAAAAAATTGCACATGAACTCTGCAGAGTGAAGTACAAATGTAGAATAAACAAGGTTTTATACTTCGTGCCCTCACCAGTGCATTATTTTCTGTCCAACATTAATCAAGCTCGCTGGGCATTTTATTGCATTTAGACTCACAAATGTGTGTTTCAGTTTAAACCAACACATTATATGGATTGTTTCAGACATTTATTCAAACTTATTTTAAAAACAAATGCACCAGATCTCATCCTCTAATGTAAACAACCAGGCAGAGACGACCGACTCTGATCTGTCTGACAGAGCAGTGCATCAGGCCTAAAAGAAACGAGACGGATACTCGATATTTCATACAACCAGTTGTCTGCTTTTTGTCACATGCGTCAAAACTGTAGTACCACTAATAGACACTAGATGTCAGCTCAAAAGCATCTCTGGCTCTGATTGGCCTCCATTTGAGAAGTGGAAAGTTATTGTTTTTCCAACAAATCATTATGGTATCTTTAGCTAGATCCACTACTTCTGATCAGTGCTCCTTATTCCTCTAAACAAATAGATGTCAGACCTCAAACTGTTTTGTTTTCCTACTGAATTCATGAACTCAGCAGCAGTACATATCACACAAACAGCAACAACTTACCCCTAAATTTTATGTTTGTTTGTTTTTTTCTTTTAACATGAGAAACAAAAAGTTGGAACATATGGCCAGTGTGTCTGTTAAAGCTCTAAGAAGCTGTAGATTGTAATATTTTGAGATTTAATTTTATATTGTACAAAGATGCTGAATTGAATTGTCGACTTATAAAAAGGTTTTTAAACCAAAAATCTCAAATCCATCTGTTTTATACTTCTCACATTTGGGAAAACTGTCATGTAACAATGCAACACAAACTGCTTCTGTTAATGCATTACTACACACACATGCAGTGGTTGGTCTTCACTGGAAATTATTTTATAAATCTCTTTTACTTGATTAAAAAAAGCAGCTGACTTGTCAGAGAATCCTTCAGGGGCTTTTACTTGTATGTTTTTCTGTCCTGCTGCTGTGGCTTTTGAAAGTCAATAATGTCTCTGTCACAGTCTGTCCTTTGTCTGCCTTGTTAACCTGTGCTGCATGTTCCCATGTGTGTTTAATGTTGCTAATCAGTGGGAATTGATGCAACCGAAGGTTGTATAATTCCTGTGCGCCGCTGTACAAGAACATGCTTCTAACATTTTGTTCAAATGTATACCCAAAGGATAAACCTTTCTTTTCTGCTTTGCCTGTGTTTTTTTTTGTCTGTGATGTTTAGGAGCAGCAGAAGCTGCAGGTTCACCTCCTGATGTACCTGCTCCTGCAGCAGCCAGCGGTAGTCCTCTCACTTCCACCACCAGATCCAGCGCAGCAGAGCCAGTCTTAAGCCTGCACTACAGCTCGGAAGGCACCACCACCAGCACCATCAAGCTGGACTTCACAGATGAATGGTGAGATACCAGAGCAGTGAGACATCTTAAAGAGATCTTTCACTCTGAGTGTTTTGCTAGAAATGTATTCATTTCAAATCGCACAACTTGTAAAGCCAGTTGGAGAAAATTATTATTTACCTTTATTTCATGAGGAATAACCTCTGAGATGAAACATCTCATTTTCAAGGGGGTCCTTAGTTTCAAAAAGATGACACTACAAAATGAAATGAAAGTGCAGCATGCTCTATCACGTTTAACTCGGTGAATCTCTCTTATTGTATTTTTAGCTGGTGGTAGATCTTGTTTTGAACTGGGCTGTTTGCTACAGTCATTTTCTTGTAATTGATGCAGAAAGTGGTTTGATGTCGTCTTGCTATGATAGGCATTTAGTTTCTGTATTCATTGACTTAATTGCTGTCTGGTAATTGTTATGATAACGTTGCTTCTGCACAGGAGCAGCAGCACGTCCAGCTCGCTGGGCAGTGGCGGCCCCAAGGCGTCGGAGGCTGTAGCTGCACAGAGCAGAGAGACCCTGTCTACAGCGAGCTCGGCATCGGAGCAGGGTGAGTTGCCATGAAAATGGCCCTGTTCAACTTTACTTCATCTGATACCGTGCAGTAGACAAACACAGACCATGAAAGACTTCCTGTGTAATTTCCCCTCAGTTCCCTGCGAGTCCTCCAGGCAGCAGAGTTTAGCAGCCGCTTCCACGGAGCCTCCATGTGATGCCTCCTGCTCCACAGCCCTCAGCAGCTCAGCAGCTCAGGGCTCAGCAGAGGGATCCTCTGAGGGCGACAACATGGCGCCTTCACTGCAGGAGAGGAGTCAGCCGGAGGGTTCAGAGGATCCGCCAGGGGACTGCAGGAGAGCGGAGCCTGCTGGAGAGGAGGGAGAGGAGGGCCAGAGCCAGAGCCAGCCGGCACAAAGTAACCAGGACTCCGATGACAGTGATGATGACCCGATTCTTATCCCATCAGCGAGGTTCAGAGGACAGGGACAGAGGTGCGTTGGACAAGATGACGCTCTGGTTTCTCTTGTTACACTACAAATAAGAACACCCCCTTCATGTATTCAACTGTGCACTTTTAAAGGGTGGGCGTTCTGATTTGAGTTTTGTGTGATGCCTTGCCATTGACTGTTTTACTACAAATATAGATTTAATTCCAGAGGATCTGCTGTAGGAGATAGGATGATCAGGTAACGTGTTTGCTCTGCAACCTAAAATCATCTAACCTGTAAGGTGTGTGACATGCTGCAGAGCATTTAAACCCAACAGCACAGCATAGTGTGCAATGTTTGCATAACGTTTTCTTTTCTTTGCCTTGGTTTGGGCTTTCCACTTAAACTAATACACAGAGCTGTGTGTAGATTATCTGCATGTGAGCACTGACTCCACAAATACTGTAAAAAGAAGCATCACAACTGCATTTTACGCACTTATTTTGGTACAGATGTGGCAAATAAACATGCCGCATGCTTGACAGTGTGATGGAAAGAAGTTAAGCGGCTGGAAAAAGTGTGATTTCCTAAATGATAAACTCATTTTCCTCAAAAGTGGCTGCACTGTAGCTGGTTTTGTAAAGAAAAAAAAAAGGGGGGGGGGGCTTGTAAATGCAAAAGCATAAACCGAAAACATGTTTAATGCATGGGTTTGTGCATGTTTGTGGGTGCTTTGTGCTAAAGTGTCGTGCTTCCTTTTCTTCCTCAGACGTTCAGCTGCAGCTCGCATTCAGGAGCTGTTTCGTAGGAGGAAAGAAAGGAGGGAGATGGAAGAGAACGAGACCCAAAATATCAGGAGACCTTCGGTCAAAATGGTCTACAAGGGCCACCGAAACTCCAGGACGATGGTAAACCTTATTCCATGTATGCCAGTGAAATGTTGCTGAGCACATCTCGCCATGAAGACTGGAGTTTGGAAAAAATCTCGCCTCTGGCAATATTTCAGAAAGTCCAAGGCACAGAATATTGGATAAAATCAAGACAGTCAGGCAACTTGCAGTCCTGACCAGATTACCTACTGAGAGCTATATCAAGCAAATTGCCTTGATTACTTTAATTAGATTTGTGAAGCTCTTTGGTGTAATCATGCAGCCTGGACACAAGAATTTTCTTGTATTTCTAATATGGCCTTAAGCTGAACTGAATTATCAATATACTTAATAAACATGGTATGTAGCCACTCATAGAGGTTATCAAACAGGCAGTGAGATTTCTACCTTGGTATGCTGATTGTCTGAGTCAGTAGCTTTTACTTTTAATTTTCAACACATTTGTGGGAAGCTTGTTATTTCTCATGACCGGCTAATAGTTGGTGAGATTAACATCTGCTTTTACAAAGGACATTGCCACCCATCACTTATCTCGCTTTTTTCTTTTTATTTGGCTCAATGACCTTTATTTCACAGTAGTTTGACAAGAAACGGGTTTAGAGAAAATAGGCAGTGAAGGGCTCCAGTTTGGGATCTGAACCTGAGCGGTTGCACGGAGAAGCTGCAGCTACTAAACACTACCTCAATTCTCATTACTCTCAATTTTGTTCCATACCTGGTTCATAAAAATCGGCTTCAAAATCAGCTCATGAATTTCCATTTATTTTTCTTTCGTTCATAAACATATAGATGCTAATTTTGATTTTTGTATGATGTTATGTGGTAGTAATAATTATTCCTGTACAAAGGCCTAAAGCACAATCTGCCTACCTCGACCAGCACAATCAAAACTATTGCTGGATTTTTTTTCTTTGACCACCTACAGGCTCGCTGTCTCCCTGTTTAGACTATAAACTGAATTAATCTAAAAATATACAGACACCAGCTTTAGAGGTAAAGCCTCTATCATCAGACTCTCAAAGAAAATCTTCATACACTACTCACAAAAAGTTAAGGATATGCAACTTTCGGAGAACATAATGATGCAGAATAAATAATGAACAATGTACATGTGCATTGAAAAGTTTAGAGAAAGTTTAATTCAGTTCACCTGGAAAGGTTGTCGTGGATTTTAGATTCATTCTGACATCATACAAAAAGCCAAATATCCTTAACTTTTTGTGAGTAGTGTAAATGTTTAATAAGTTCTTTAACCACTCTGGATGGTTTTTGAAGAGAGTTTTTGTCCATTCCATGTCCAGATAAAGGAGTCGTGTTTCTGGGGCAACAACTTTGTGATGAGTGGTTCCGATTGTGGTCACATCTTCATCTGGGACAGACACACCGCTGAGCACCTCATGCTGCTGGAGGCTGACAACCATGTGGTCAACTGCCTGCAGCCCCACCCCTACGATCCCAGTGAGTCCCTTACAGCTTCACTGGATGATGATGATGGTGCGTAACTGACATTTACTATGCCTTTGCAGTTCTGGCCTCTTCTGGGATTGACTACGATATCAAGATTTGGTCGCCACTGGAAGAGTCGCCATCTTTCAACAGAATTCTTGCTGATGAGGTACAGCACCCGTTTTTAAAAGAAAAACACTTGTTTCAGCTGGAGTTTCTGCCAAATGTAAACGGGCTGCTGTTATTGGAGGACTCTTCCAGTCTTTTATACGGTGCTCTTGCCAAATACAAATTGTTTTTTCTGAAATGTTTTCCTCCATAAGGTAATTGTTCTTGGCATACCCATAATAGATGAGATTTTCCAGTTCCATCTCGTCTCTCCCTGCTCTTCCTTTCTGTCTACAGTGTTGATCCTCTTCACGGTCACGTTTGCCTTCACTAGTTTTTCCTCTTTGTAACCAGGTAATAACCAGGAATGAGCTGATGCTAGAAGAAACAAGAAACACAATCACAGTCCCGGCCTCTTTCATGCTCCGAATGCTGGCCTCCCTCAATCACATCAGATCAGGTAAACAAACACACTCAGCTGAAACTTTTTTTCCTCGCGCTCTCTTTTTGATAACTAACTTTTCCTTCTTGTAGATCGATTAGAAGGTGACCGCTCTGAAGGCTCAGGACAGGAAAACGAGGACGAGCAGTAACCTGCTGGCGTTTTATTTTTGAGAAAACACTTTGTTCTTGCTGTATAGCACTTGAAAAAATATGAGATTTGTACAAGTAGTCTAGAATACTTCCTTTTGAATATTAGTGTAATTTCTAGCCTGTGTGTGTTTTTTTTTTTTTTTTTTTTTTTTTAAGATGACTTTCTTACTGATGTTTCTGTATGAGGATAAACTACATGTGTGAATGCATAAGGATGGATATATATAAATGATATAGTATGTAATATGTTTGGTGTGAGAACAATGGCGACTGGTGTGAAAGGATGTTAAGTGCAATATTATTTTCTGTTAGGAGCAGGAGAGCTTTGATCAGTGTTAACGTTTGACTTTTTTGAATTTGTAGCAAAGAAATGTTGCTGTGTTGCTGCGGCATGTGAATACAGTCTAAGTAAAACACAAAGGCTTTAATTTTACTGTTCAGAGGAAAAAAAACAAAGTGATGGTTCTTCTTCCAAAAGAGTCTATTGTTTTATAGAGTTTGGAAATAAAATAAAGGCAAATTAAAACAAAATAATGCCACTTACTGTTCAGAGGAAATGAGTGTAAACAGCAGTGATTATCTGATGGAGGCGGTGATGAGCAGCGGCTGCTCATGACTGAATACAACAGCTGTTTAGTTTAGTTTTTTTAAAATCAGTTTTAAGTCAACTATGAGTCAAAATTGTCATCTGGGGTAGATAAAGGATATGGTTGTCTGTCTAAACCAGTTCTGCCTCCAGTCACATCGTAGATCACTGAATCTAAGATTTAAAATTCTGGGATGAATAAAATACTTCATTTAATTAATTCCATTAAGAGGATTTAGTCATCTTGTGAGTGTGAGCAGGGGATTATAAATAGAAATGAAAATTATTCATCCCAGAAGGGAAATTCAGCATTGTAAAAAGCTCACTCTTTTTTTTTTATGGAGATAAGGTGAAGATCTTCATGCAGTTAACAAAACAATCATTCAAGAAGGTGATTCGTTTACTTTTAAACTCGAAAATGTAAATATTTTATAAAAATCCTTTTGAAAACCTAAAAACAGTTTGCTGAGAGAGGGGCTGGGTGTATAAAACTGTGGTTTCATTATTAAAACTGTACATGAAGATGGAAATGTGCAAGAACTGTTGGAAGAAAACAGAAGTGATCACCTCTGTAAGTTCAGACTAAAGAGCTCCAGAGGGTGAAAAATAAAAGTACTTGTTTTGAAGCAGATGACTTGTAGGCCTACAGGATAGAGCTTTGCATGGAGATGATCAGAAGCAACCGTTTCCTTCCACGACTTCTGGAAACTCAAAACAACAATCAGTATTGTGCCAGAAAATCAGTCTTTTTGAGTCTCATTGCTGAGCTCTTCCAGGCATCATGCAAAGCGATTTAAAGCGCTCACTGTTTTACATGAACTGGTGAGGGGAAAAAAAATCATTCTGGTGAAATTGTGTTATGTTTAATTCTGTTGCACAACTTTTTTTTTTTTTTTGTTTCCACTTCATGCCGAATTTCAGTGGCTCTAAAATTGTCTGCCCGTGTGGTTTGAATAATGCACTGCACACGCTTTTTTTTTCTTTTTCTAAATACTACTTTGTGTGTAGGGAAATACTCATGTATAGTCTATGTATTGTCTTTGGATATCAAACCTTGTGTCTGAAAATTGAAAGTATAGATGGAGTGTCGAGTTATAGGACAGAACGATTCCTGCCACCAAATTCATAGAAATTTATAATCAGAAGTGTTTGTGTTGGGGAAAGAAACCTGGTGTGAGGAGGATCAAACAGTGAAAATATTACAAGAATGGTTACAGAAAAAAAATTCTTAATGTATTATCCATAAAGACTTCTTTCTAGGTTTGAGCCTATTCGTGATACTCTTTTTACCCTGTATACAGATTTTAAGAGCAGACAATAAATTTGATACCATTTTCTTCTTCTCTTGTTCAAGTTTGAACCAAGTTTCCGTGTTTGTTGAGATGTAAATTTGAGTCTTATTCTCATTTCTTACCTGCAGAGAACAAGATATTAGTCCTTGTGGGAATACCTTCAGAACAACACGAATGTGACTTGTAGGACAACAGACTTGCAGGAAAGTAAAACTCTTAATATAAAACTTTAATGCAAATATGTGTTTCAATACTTAAAATAGAATGATAATCAAAAGGTTACATCACGCCTCAGGTGTATAGCTTTTTCTTACAAAAGTAGTACCGGTTCATGCATAAGAAAACATACGAGGTAAAACTGAAACACCAGAACTGGGCTCTATTAATAAATATACTTTCAGAGAAATTTTATTAAACAGAAAAGGAGTTTTGTACCTCTGAACATTTGCTGTTGGTCTAAGTTGAACCAATAAAATGGGATTAATTTCTGACATGGTTCCTGTAACATTCAGTCTTTTTAAATGAGATTCTGGACTCCTGAATCATTTTTCTTGATACCTCCTTGGGTCTTTACTGCTAATAAACTATAACAGTATCCTCCTCGAATATACCACAAGAGTACTCTGAGTGTTTGAGTGCAATTACCACGTCCGCCGTAACAGAAAATAGTGAAATATCAGCAGCAAGTACCTTCATTCTGGATTATGTTGGACAACAGATACTGAACTGACAGAGTGGATAATTTAGTGTTTTCAGTCCATATGATGAACTGATCCACCTCATATCAGTAAACCTTCAGCAGACATGTCATATAAACAGTGTGTTACAAGCAACATTAGCAGGAACAATGGAGTCTAAGTGTCCTAATAGGTCATGACAGACAGAAACCAAAACTGCATCAGCTAAATAGAATTCAGCTAAGATTAACCTGATTATTTGCATCCTGCATGATAGATTGTCTACCTGAAAACAGGTTTTGATCAACAGGCCATGTTAGAAAATCTAAGGGACCTACACACTGTCTTCTGCCTCTTATAACGTTCTTATTCAATTACACTCCACTGTTTCAATTCTCTCTCTTCCTCACCCTGCAGTTACTGCTTTTAGTGCCCACATACAAGTCATAAATACAAACCAAGTGCACAGGAGATCATTACACCCAGATGCGCCAGCTATTGTTTAAGACTTTCACTGGAAAGTATTTCTAACCCGCACTCGACCAGCTTGAATGTTCACAAAACTCAGTCGTTTACATCCTTCCTGTTAGACATTAACATGGTACCAGATTGAAGATGTAATTCTTACTTGAGGTCACTGCACCAGCAAAGGTGTAAAGACAGTTGTGTTTATATGACTAGTGCAAACAAGCCAACAGTCAGGAAGCAGGACACACCCACACGCTCCAGAAGGCGTCTAATTAGACACAGTAAGTGAAAACATCTGCAAGTGGAGAGCAGTGTCGGGACAAGCCGCCTCTTCTCTACATGTGGAGCCAATCTGCAGTGGAAACTATTTTCTTAATGTAATGAAGAAGCATCTTTAAAAGGAGACAGATAATAGGAGCCTTTTAAGAGACATGACTAATTTTCTTGCTTATGCAGCTCTAATGAGGCCTGTTTGTTTGGAGAAAACAATGAAAAAAGAACACAAAACATAATACAACAGAACCACTTGGGTTACAGTAGTTAAGGCTTCCTATTTGATTACATGAATCATACAAAAGTTTGCCAAGTCACGAAAAAAAGGGATCTTGGTCCAAAGTGGAATGAATAATGTGCCTCTTTTTTGCTTCAAGTATGGATGGAGTACCCACACGAAGAGTCAAGACTTCATCAGCTGTACCACAGAGCTCTGAGAGACCACCTACGACTTAGTGTTTTAAAGAACATGACTGGACTTTTTATGTTTTAATGGGTTTATCCTCATCCTGCTCTTCCTCATCCCTGTCATCTTTGACAATCCCTTCATCGATACTTTCCAGCCTCAGTCTCTGCCCATCCAGGTATCTGGGTCTCTGTGCTGCCCTCGTTGTGAAGAGGCCCCCCTGCAGATCCAGACTCTCCCCAAACAAAGTGAGCTTAGCGTCGCTCTCTATGGCCTTCGCCAAGCAGGAGGCAAACATGTCGAGAGACTTGTGGACCTCTGCGTGGACTTGGACCGAAGATGTGTTTTCAGCTAAGAAAATAAATATAAAATGAAGTTTTTTTTAAAAAAAACAAAAACAAAGCTCGCCAACATCAAGTTGATTTCTAAACATTCACAGTGTACAAAGTGTGTTTTTTTAATCACTAGTTTCCTCCAGAGCAGAGAATTGACAGATACCTTTGGAATGCTCCACCTGGTCTTCAAAGGTGACTGAGCTCCTCCTCTTACCAGACGGATTCCCATGGTGCACCGGGATGAAGGAGCCATCAGTAGTGGAGTTATCCAGCAGCATTACATCTGTGCCTGCGTGGGAAACAAAAGACAATGTTTCTGAATGCCTTTTCAGACAGAAAAGCACACAAGCCGGACAATGAGATGAGTCTGTGTTACACATGACATTACATGCCCTGAATACACAGTCCTCAGCTGAAGACATGAGCTGTGAAACAGGAATGTGCGGCTGACTATAACAAGGCTGTGGGAGGGTTAGTTAGACCATCTGCCAGCCCTGCAAACCTCATGTTCACAATTTTAGGCTATTCTTATTTCCAAGCTCATCAGTTTTCAGACCAACTTTTTATCTGGTGACAAGCAAATTATCGTTTACAACAAATTTAAGTTTAGAGCATTTACAAAAAGAGATACTGTGAGCTTTTCAACCCCAAATGTAGTGTCGGCTTCATACGAAGTAGATTTGTGTGCATCAGTCATACAGCTCCTTTAAGATGAACCGTAGCTGGAAAGACTGGTTGATAAATCTCAGTCAACTCTGAATTGTTGATTGTTTTCGCACATTTTGCCACTGAACAGATGGACCAAACAATCTGGATGTTTTAGCTTCAGAATTGTCTTTCTGCTTTTTTATATTTCATGATTATTATTAATATTCTGTTTAAAAAACTTTAATACAATAAAAACTCTCTCAGCTCATATAACTTATCTTTCTTTTTCATAGCAGAAAAACAAAGTACTACCCAAAAACAGGATTATAGCATCGTTTAAAAAGACTAGAGAAGATATTTTTGCTTTATTATAGGGATGGAGTTACCCATCACATATTGTGACAGTAGAAATATGTGATACTGCTCATCTGGTTTAGAAAATACAGAACATAATGGAGTAATCCAGGTATTCAGAGAAAACCACTGTGTGCCTTTAATGGACACAGATCCTTAAAATTAAAAATGTTTTTTTTTTTTTTTTTTTTTTTTTCTTCAGAATGTTAAACTTGAACTCTCTAAATCTGCAGTCTCACTGAGCCAAAGACGTCTATTAGACGACGTGTGTAAGTGTTAAGAGCGAAATTCACCCGTCTAATCAGTCTATATTTTAGCTCAAAAAGAGACTATAGAATTTAATCCCTTATTTTAAAAAAAAACAATTGTAAGCTGTATAAATGGACAAATGTTGGATTATAACATTTTTAAGTCATTGATCAATACACAGTGTTTGACGGCTTTGACGGCTAAAAACCTCTCATTTTTTAGGCCAGTGGTAGACCGAATTTAGCCCAGACGTGTAAGGACCATTAGATGTATTAGACGTTTTTTAGACCAAAATATGCTCTGTGGGATGGCGATTCTCCCCATGGTCATGTTATACATCAGTCAGCCAGCAGTATCACTATGATATCTGGTGTGCAATAAGTGCTTTGTTTAAAACACCACTGAACTATCATAATAGTCACTGGTTTATGCTCATTTGGAAGATGTTCCTTGGTTTGTTCCCCCCTTACTTAATTGCTCTCCAACAATTTTATCTACGATTTAGAACATGTGTTTGAAGTTCTGCAAACCAGCGCTGCATTTTGCAGCTGCTACAGCAAAGGGCTGAAGTGATCAACAAAAAGACTGAAACTAGACAGATTTGTTTCTAGGTGCATTCCCAATGACGCATGGAGCTTTTTCATTTAGCTCACTGGGATTTACTTTGTTTCCTTTTTTTCCATCTGCTCTGTTTGTTGTCTTGCTGATTTGACTGTATTGTTTCCCATGATTCAAATTACTTAGGCTCGTATGTGAGCACTAGCAGTGGGTGTTTTTAAGAGTTGTCTTCTTAACTTTTAGCTTTTTTTTTTCTTTTTTCCTCAATTGTCTATGACATTTGCAAGTTGATCACAGTAAATGAGAATTTGTTCTCAATTACTTAAATGTTTAAGTAACTAAAATGCAGTAAAGAATAGTTTCCGGTTATAATGACAAGATTTAACTATGCAGATCCTTAAAAAAAATACATAGTTATAAAAAGCATACAGTGATCTCTCGTGGATGGCACCCACTTTGTAAAAGTGTTTTCTTCTTCCCGTGTGCAACACTTACTTGAATCCTGAGTGAAACTGAAGCCTGTATCTCCTGTGCTGCTGCCAGGGGCCAACATGTGTCCACCAGCCAGCATGGCAGTCAAGTGTGGGGACATACCCAAGTCTGAAAGAAAAAGAAAAAGGGACCTTTCAAATTTCTATATACATGCAGACATAAAGCACTCGCACAGGTAGAAGCAGCTCTGCACAGCCCATAGCCAGTTTTCTCAGTGTACAGAAGCTTTTCAACCTGCACGTTGACCCCGTCGTCATCCCACCTGTGATTCTGTTTGAGATGCTGAAGAGGCGGGACGTTCGTTGGCGTGTGGCGAACGACTCTCTGTAGTAGCGATCACCAAAACACATTCCCAGCAGCTCCTTCCTCACAGTTTTATTCCACAGGCCATAGATAAGTGGATGGCACACTGCGCTGCAGAAAGACAACCAGGCCACCAGAGTCTCCACCCCCTGAGGCACGCTGCCCTGTCCCCACAAAGCCTCAGTGCACACCACTCCGACATATGGGCCCCAAGTTATGAGGAAAGTGCCTACCACCACTAAGATGGTGACAAAGGCCTTGCACTGGCTTCCTGCGTATATGAGGCTCCGCCGACTTCCATTAGAGGAAGTTGAGGTGCTCGAGTTCTTGCGTCCGTTTCTCTGAGCCGCAGTGGAGTCATCCTGGGCCACAATAACTGTCCCACAGTGCACTTTGCGAGCTTTCATACGAGCAACACGGAAAATGACCCCATAACAGGCCAACATGATGAGGAAGGGAGGAAGGATGCACCAGGTGACCCAGAAGGCCGTGTAGCTTGGTTCTCTGTGCCACGACGCAACACATGTCCACTTGAAGCAGTCAAACTCAAAGGAGGACCAGCCGAACAGAGGAGGTAGACAGCCCACCAGCGAGTGCAACCACACGTAGGCGATGGCGACCACTGCCCGGTTTCCTGTGATCTTCATGGGATAGATCATCGGGTAGAGGACGGCATAGTACCTGTTGAGATTACATAAAAACACAGTGAAGGAATTTGCTGAGAAGATATTCAGTACTTTTCTCAAGGGACACTTCTGATCCAAATAATACAGAGGCTGCTCTTCTGTATTAGGAAGCGAGTGATACAGAAACTAAAAGCTGCAAGAAAAGAAAAAAGCAACAACAGTGAAAAGCATTTAGCTAAAAGCTGTGAACAGAACAGAAAGACAGGGCCTGGCAGGAGAACAAAAACTAACAGTGTAATCAGAAATCCCCAAAGGTGCTGAGGGTAATTAGGGAAGCAGTGAGAACAGGGAAGACTGTGGGCCATTGAGAAAAAATGAGAGTGGCTTTTATAGTGGTCACTTTGTAATCCCTGAGAACAGGAATACATAGTTCAACTCATGTGGTTTTAAATGCTAATTTCAGGCAATCTGAAGTGCATGTATATAAATGGCCTCAGTAAGAGCCGCATGAACAAACCGTTTATTTCCTGAATTAAAAATTTGGTTTGTGGTGCTAAAACAACACAGAGATGCTTTAACTTCCCACAGCTGCAACAGCAGCTTTAAATTTCTAGTTTTTGTTGTGTAAACAACCCAAAACAAAAGAATTTAATTTAAAATGTAAATGAATTAGGAAAATAGTAGTTATGAGACTTATGAAATTAAATGAATGAATAAATGAAATGGAAATAAAATTAAAAATATTTTATTTATCCCAGGAGGGAAATTCAAACTAAAAAATAAACCGCAAAATGATTATTAAAATAAGAAATTTGGTATCAAAATATCACTGGGTGGTTCTTGAAAGAAATATCAAAATATGATGGTTAGCTTTGTGTTTGCAGGCTTTTTTCTGATAATTTTCTTTTTTATAGAAAAAAATAAAGAGAGCGAGATGAGAAATAATATTTGCTAACTGAAAAGTGCTTTCACGTCGGCAGGAATGGAGCGTTTCTCTCTGTGTGAGCATGAGCATCACTTGAGCTGGGAAAGGATCCAGAAAAATACCACAAGCTAAGCGAGTGGTTAACCAGTCTCAACTGAAATGCTACTCTCTGACCTTACAGTGAAATACACCAATAACTAATTTTTCATTGGTTGCATTAGTGAACATGAAAGTGTTTCTTTCATGCCAAATATCCAATTAAGTTACAAAAACAAAGAAGATTTAGTTTGCCACTTTCTGTACAGATTTACAAAAATAATCAAACAGCTGACATATGTGTATAATTTGAGGAAAATGAAAGACATGAGATACACTGAACTGCTCCCAGTATATGGAAAGAAATCCCATGTGGGCTGATCCCCCCCCCCCTTTTTTTTTTCGGTGCATTACTGCTGATTGAGTTTTAGATTTTACAGCAGACTAATCAGGAACTTAATGGCCAAGCTCCTTTGTAGCTCTCTGACCTCTTGCAACCATATGTGCAGGACCACTCAGATATACTGATCTGTTGCTTTTAGTCACTCTGGAAATGAGGTCGTGTAGAGATCGGGCTTTTGCTGCGGCTGCACCAAAATGATAAAAACAAACTGTTGCTGCATGTTCAGCAGATCTCATCAAGTCCAGTTTTTAGGGCTCATCTTAAAACTCTTTGGCTTTTGAATCCTTTTGGGGATTCATTCTAGTTATTAACCTATTTATTTTAGTGTTTCATTTATTAATTTTCATTTTGGAAGTGTTTAGCATTTGGGTCAACATTTGTTAGCCCTTAACTTTTTATTTCAATGATTATCACTTTAATGATTATTGCGTGAATTTACTTTATAAATACATTTTTCTTGACTTGTATAATGGTATAATAAACTAAATTGTAAATTATGCGAAAGGTTTTGCTTCAATAATCACTAAACATTCAATTATATAACAACATGGACATTTCTGTTTGACTACATTAAAGCTTTATGAACTTTATGCCTCTTTCCTTAAACCTAGTAGTGCATTGTTGTCTATGATTGTATCTTCGAACACCTATAAAAGCTTGCATGAGTTAGCCTGGCACACCAGCCTGACCAACACCATGTATGAAATACACGGCAAGTCACTTGACTAAAATGTTCACAGCAAGTGAACAATCTAAAAGCTACACTGACATTGAACACTAGGTTAGAAATACATTATTAATGTGGAGAGAAATTTTAAAAAACTTTTTTTTTTTTTTAAACACGTTTTTTTTTTTTCTTTTTTTTTTTTTTTGCCTCAAAGTAACAAATATGGTAATCTGAGGAAGTACCATGCCCTGTAGCCTTGTAACCTGTGGAGGCTTTCTAATGGAACCAGTCGACGTGGAGCTGCTATAGTTGCTTGCTGCTTTGCTCAAGAACATGAGAGCCAATTACGGTAACATAACTACCTTTGTTACCCTAAGGCTACTTCTTTATGTGCCTTAAAGTAAAATCTGAAGTTTAAATTTCAGGTTGCATCAACCAGTATTTAAATGTTGATAATGCTGCTTCACAGGATGTAAATAAAAGCAGGATGTGACATTAAAACTGAGCATTTTGTAAAAAACATAAGCCTATTTTGAATTTGATGCCACCAGATTCAGAAAACCTGGGACAGAGGCTGTGCTGTTATTCAAGCATTTGGGAGAACATCACATAATTAATTAGATTTATTGTTAACAAGTTAGGAACAGGATTGAGTTTAAAAGAGTATTCGAGAGAATTACATGCAGTGAGGTTCACCACTTTTAGACTGCTTAGGCAAGAATATCAGCCATTTAAGAGTAAAACTGCCAGGAATTTGTGGATTTTAGGATATTCTGTGACTCAGCTGGTTCCTCTCTCCCCAAACTATCAAAAAAAGGCTATCAGAGTGTACAATTAAGGAGAAAAAACTAAAGAAAAAACAATGGACATCTGCTATAAATTAGTTGTAAATCATTGCATTGGTTTTCTGTTTACTTCCTTACTTATAAACTTTCCTAGAACCAGGTTATACAAAGAGAGGAGCCACTCAAAGTGTGGAAAATTACCACCGCTTAGATTCCCTCAGCTTAAAGGAGCATTTTTGCTCCATTTTAAAATAGCATCTTATTGTTATGGAATTACAGCTTGGATAAAATGACAATACCAACCCGGCACCAAACTGAAAGCAGCAGTTATATGTTTTGTCAAGAGTTGAATGAGACCAAAATAGAGCTCCTGGCTAGTGTTTGTAAATAGTTCTGTAACCTTACATGGTTATATTATGCTGATATGGCTAAGTAAAAAGTAACAAATGTAAGTTTTAAACACTAAAACCTTTAATTTTTTTCAAGATATAAGAAAATGAAGGACACATTTGATTGCAAGAAAAATCTGGCACTAACCTGTCAATAGCAATCGCTCCAAGGGTGAGCATGCTGGCTGAGCTGATGAGCAAGTAGAGCAGGGCGGTGAAATTGCACCACACCACTCCAAACACCCATTCTCTCTTTGCAGAGCTCACAGCCACAAACGGCAGTACCAGGACCGACAACAGCAGGTTGGATAAGGTCAGGCTGAACACAAACTTGTTGCTGGGTGTGAGCAGGTACGGCCGGCGATAAAGGGTTGCAACGATCAACAGGTTCCCCAGGCAGGCGAGGAGTGTGATGGTCACAATGGAGACAGACTCCAAGGCAGCCAGACCCTCACCATTACCCAACGAGGTGCAGTTCCTGCTGATGTTCATGGTGAGAGATTGGGCCACCGGACAGGTGAAGCAATGGTAGGAGACTGTTGAAGAGGAACTCAAAGTTAAACATGTCAACTTAACTAAAGAGCAACACTAAGCCATATGTCAAATTGCGAGAACTGGTTTAGAAACTTTTTTTTCTCATTAGAAAAATTAAAAATATATAAATGACAAGTCAAGTTGTCAAATCAGAATACATGCAACTATGACGAACATCTAATATGAAATAATCAAACCTTAGTATTTTTTAATCCAAGAAAAAGCAATAATACTGCAATTAGCCATATTATCAGAAGAATGCCAGCTATCTTGTCTGTTAAGCAATAATAAAGTAAAGGCGAAAAATATATACAGTCATGGAAAATATCAAGAGACCATCCTTGTTTTCTCATATTTCTTCATCATTTTAATGCCTGGTACTACTAAAAGTACATCTGCCTGGACAAAGATGATAACAACAAAAGTACCTCATAAGAGTTTAATTTAAGAACTGATATCTAGCCATTTTCCATGCTTTTCTTGATAAGTGATTTTTGTAATCAAGTCCTTCCATCAACAGCTATGGCTATCACACGATTCACACCACAGTTAGTACTTGATTGCATAACCATTATTTTTGATGACAAGGGTGGTCTCTTAATTTTGTCCACAGCTGTAGATATGCATATCTATATCTATCTATCTATCTATATATATATATATATATACTTATATATATATACATATACATATACATAACACACACACACACACTACTCACAAAAAGTTAGGGATGTTCAACTTTCGGTTTTTCTAGTACAGAATGATGCAGAATAAACATTTAACTATTGAACAATGTTCATGTGCATTGAAAAGTATAGAGAAAGTTTAATTCAGTTCACCTGGAAAGGTTTAAGTGGATTTTAAATTCATTCTGACATCATACAAAAAGCCAAATATCCTTAACTTTTTGTGAGTAGTGTGTGTGTGTATATATATATATATATATATATATATATATATATATATATATATATATATATATGTGTATGTATATGTAGATGAATGGACAGTTGTAACAACAAACACCAACATTCACTTGCATGTGACCATAGGAAGAGTGACATTAATAAACATAATCAACCACAGTTTCTATTATCTGTCTTTTTCAAATTGATCAATAAATAAATAAATCCTAATTCATCTTCGCTCTCGTGACCATGGTCTAATAATGTAACGAGTGAAAATTCTTCAGAAATGCCTGTTAAAATTAGCATGTTGGACATGGTGTTTATGTGCTGGATTGTTAAGCACGGGACAGTGTCAGTATTTATAACTTTACGCTACAAACAAAAGCTTTGACTGAAAAGTATTCAGAATTCAAGCATGCAGGATGAGAGAACCTTTTTTTATCTGCATTATTTAAACCCCAAACGGATCCTTGTCATCCCCGTGTGCGACTGTTAACTGTGTGTGAGAGCTTGAATTTGGAAGTGAAAGTTAACTCCAAAGCACAGTGATAAGCGACATTTTTCCCCGAGCAGCGAAATGCTGAGACAATTTCGTGAAAAAGAAGAAGGACAAAGATCACCACCACCTCCAGTTCCAGCTTGCTAGCAGTATAGCTAACGTTAGCTAAAACTACCGTTATAGTTAGCCAAGTTTGGCTAAAACTTCTCCCATTGTCCCTCCGAAATTCGGCTCTTTACCTGCTTTGGCTCGGCGCTGTGATTCCGCATTTCCCCCCTCTGCAGAGAAAAAACGTCCATCTTCCTTGTCTGCTTCCACGGGAAACACCGAGAGGAGTGGAAAGAGGCTAAAATCCTCCTAAAAGCCGGTCGGCAAGTATTACTTTTGTATCATTTGTCCCCCAGACAAATCTCAAACGGCCAGCTGCGGCTGCAATGGCGTCCTCCTCCTCCTCTACCTCCCACCTCAACTTCAACTCCCTCTCGCAGCCGCCCCTCAGTGTATGTGGGTGGTCGCCGAAAAAAAGGGGCTTTGTTTTCTTGTCACCAGTAAAGCAACTATCGTAATTTTCTGCGGTATATGTATTTACTTTTATACATACAGTGTATTAAGCTTTGACTGGACCTTGATGTCCTGTGTATTTAAAACTTTTAGAACCATTTCTCTTATGTTTCTAGAAGCAGCGTGTTGTATAGATTTTTGTTATTGTTTACAAAACCATATGTGTGTGTATTTACGTGTTGACAGAGGTGCTTGCTCATGAATGGAGTGCTACGCTGCATCGCATTTTATCCGCCTGGACCACACACGTAGATCATAGCTTCCCGCACTAACACGTCATCTCCAGTCCTCCAATAAGAGACCGCGCGCGTTACCGTCTCTGTCCGCTTAGAGGCGCGCTCTTACAAAACCGTGACAGACCCAGTTTATAATAATCTCATATGCAATGATAAATATTTTTAAAGCAAAAAATATGTAACGACTACCAGGAAAACGTATTTTTGAATATCCAACCAACTAAATCCACAAAATATAGAATATCAATAAAAATGCATTAATTTAAGGTGCATTTGAATTAACTTTTTACTTTTATTTAAGACATGCAGCTACATTTCATTCTCCCCTCCTCATCAATTTCTGGATTAAGTGTTTTTATCTGGTTTGAAAAAATGCCAGTTAAGTCACCATCACATTAATGGTCCGCTTAAAATGATTTAAGCAGCTGCAAATTCATTTCAGTCACATTCTCCTCTGTATTAAGTATTCCTGGGTCAAAAGTGAGCCCGTATCTAATAGTTGGCTGAAAATGGGCCATGTAACTGGAAAATAACCCAAAGTACTGCAGTAAATCTACAACATAATGACTGAAAAACAACAATATCAAACTGTTGCAATGGCTCAAAGTACAGAACTCAACCTGATTAAAACTCTATGGCTGGGCTTTAAAGGGGTTTTACAAAAAAAAAAAAAGGCCTGCAAACTTTAGTGCACTAAAACAATGCTGTAAAAAAGAGTAGGATAATTTTACTCATAATTTGAGACACTGATATCATGGCAAACATGGGAATGCAAACTCACAATGGGCAGAAAACTTTGTTCTTCAAATAGAAATGGATGTTTATTGATTTTTTTTTATCATGTGTTTTTAATTGATCACTTAAATTTTGTTGTGAGAAGTTGATAAAGAGTGGGTATTTCTACAAAATCGCAAGTGTTGTTAATTTAATTTCATAGGACACAGAGAATTTTATGAATTCTTTGGTTTATGGGAGGCATGGGGGGATTTACCTGTTCCTCAGTGCCAATATGACTGTCCACAGTGAAAGTCCGCATACACACAATGGGAAATTCTTTCACCTGAACCAAAATCATTATTTAAGAGTGACAGCTTTATAAACACACTACTGGTAAACAATCATTTTATTTATCTATTTATTTATGACATTTTCTTTATTTTTGCATTTTGGACTCTGACAGCTTTACAAATACTTTGCATAGATTTTGCAATACCGGAGCCGCATGTGAACACTTTTAACCGGAAACTTGGGTTATCGATCTTATAACACAATTATTCAATTTACGGTGAAAGATCTAGGTCCATTTTCTGACCTTAAAAGACAAAACATGACTGAAAACTGAAATGTCACATGTGCAACAATTAGCTTTTTTCTTTAAGAGACTTGTAGAAATCATGTGAGGAAAACAATATCACCATGCCATGAAATGCATCGGTTTCCTGACTGAACATGGGTGACGTGTATTCCACACTGCTCTCAATTTCTTTTCAGACAAAGAAAACAGGAAAAAGACAAGGAAAAAAAAACATAATATTAACCATTCAAAAATTCAGTGTTAAACTTATTTCAGCTTAAATTCAGTGTTAATCTGCAGTGTTTCTTCAGCAATACATCCAATTAACTTTACACTCCACTGAGCCTGCACCACCATGTGGAGACCCAGAAAACTATGATCTATCATCTCACACAGACATTTTCACTGCTGGCCGCCATCTTGCACCAAATGTAAACAGATTAATGACGGCATGAAAAAAGTCTCATATTCAACCAATGACACTGATAGTGTTTTGAACAATGTAAACAAAGTCACTTTTGGATCATTATGTTGTGTTGAGGTAGTTCAACACCTAACCTTATGAAGACCTTAAGTTAAAACTTAAGCATGGGAATCTGTGGAGCGTAGTCAGTCAGAAGGGAAACCATCAGACCCTGAAAGAGAGGTCAGTTGTGACTGTAAGTATAACGAAGATAGTCCAACAGGATCAAATTGAGTGCACATTTGCTTAAAACTTAAAGTCAAATCCTCGTTTTCTGCCCGATTACCCACCATGATGGTCCATTTCCTATTCTCAGCCTCAGGGAAAACAAGGGAGCGGGATGAGTAGAATACCTGGTCATCCACTTCCTCCATCTTCCTGGGAAGACAGTGCAGGAAGGTCCAGTCTGGCTTGGCCACACTTCCTGTCTGTGATGGACATATACCAAAACATGAAAATAAAAACACCACCATCAGTTAAATGTTGTGGGGTTGTTTTTTTCCCAGGGTGATATTGCAGTAACATTGTTATCCTGAATGCTTTTTGTCAAGACAGTTGTGCAGTGAAAATCTAATATGATAGTCCAATACTGAAGTCCAAACATTAGATTCAGATATAGGGGTACTGATGTTGGTTTTTGCCTTCATTACCTGCATTGTAATCTGATATCCTTGAAAGTCTTTGACCTTTTTTTCTTCTCTTCTTCCTGTCCCATGCTAATCCAAGTGTCAGTCACCAACACATTGCTGCCATGGGCGGCCTCCATAGGGTCAGAGGTCAGAACAAGTTGGGTCCCATGCTAGGATAGAACAAAGTTTTAATTATATAAGCCCCGACAGACTTAATTTTAAATCAGAAAATGACTAAATTCCTGTCTCAAAAGAGGGGCGCACCTGTTTGGACAGCCTCTGCGCCTCTTCAATGACCCTTTTTTCTGGCTCATAACCCTGTGCATGAAGGCACAGCTTTATTGAAGCACAAATTACAAACAAGGCAACAAGCACAGTAAAAGAAAGATCAGTGCACATGATAGCGTTAAAAAAAAAGTAAAACCTTTGGCGTAGCGATTTTAAGATGAACTCCCAGTTTAGCTGCAGTCATCATGAAGGAGTGGAGGACATTGTTCCCATCTCCAATCCAGCTGACTGTCAGTCCACTAAGGGAGCCATAATGCTCCTAAAGGAGAATGATTTAGCAGGTCATTATCATGTACTGGATAAATGAAATGTGGAATATTGTGGGCAAGGGCTACCTGTAAGGTGAGGAAGTCTGCCAGGATCTGGATAGGGTGATACAGGTCAGAAAGACCATTAATGATGGGGATTGAAGCCTCCTTGTCCAGCTCCTCCAGCGTTGAGTGGCTGTACACCCGCGCCAGAACAATATCACAGAGTCCAGAGAGAACCCTGAGAGGACACATTAGAATGCAGGTAAATATCATCCTTACAATTACCCTCTCTTTTCTTCAAAATGCCTCTGATTAAACATGAATGATTAATGTGAAATATGCAGTATACATCCAATAGTTGTAAGACTTGCCTGGCTGTGTCTGTGCAACTCTCATTGACTCCCAAGTGGATGTCCTGTGAAGTAAGGAAACAAGGGTGTCCACCCAACAGAGCAAAACCTGGAATTATCAAAGAAATGCAAATTATTTTCCATAAAGTGCAAACTAGAATAAAGCCTAAAAAGAAAATGTAATAAAAACCAAACAAAAACAGAACCATGTAAGTACTGAGAGGATGTGAAGAGGGAGACGAGTGAAAGTTGCTGTACAGTGTTTTGTTAAAGGCCGCCTCTGAAAGTGCTCTTTCAGCACATCTTTTGTCCCTTTTAACAATGACAGGCTTGAATAGTGACAGGCTAGCAAACAGCATGAGGATATATTTTGTGAAAATATTCACATAAATGGAATAAAACAAATATTCATGCAACTCATCAGTGTAGTCTTGTCATTTTTCCTGTATTTGTGCTGTATTTTCCACCTACGTTATTCTGAAGGGATGCCTGAGGTACATGCAGATGCTAGCATACAAACAGACACCTGTTTCTGTGGACATTCTTGTTCTGGTGCTCCTCTTCTCAAATATCATTGCAATCGACTTTCCTTGTAGAAGAGGCAGATACTGAAATAGAAATGGTAGTTTACTTCTTTAAATGATCAAACCAAAGACTCTAAAGTTACACTGAGCACATTTAGCAAATGGGCATTGAAATTTAGGGATACCTGTTTCTCATGCTTAATCTGATGCTTGAGGTCTCCTGACACCCACAGGAGCCTCTTAATTTCTTCTGAGCTGAAATCTTTTAGTGTGAGACAGCTACGGCCTTTTAATTTCACTTGACCAAAGTTTGCTGCGCCACTGCTGAAAAGGTGACAGAAAAAAGGTTTAATGAATATTCTATCTGTGCAAGAACAATATCTGCAATGCTGACAAAAGTTGAAAATTTCTATAGAAAATTTTGAGGAGCTTCTTACCTAAAGCCTCGTGCCAAGCAATAATGGGAAGACCTCAAATATTTTAAAAGGGAACTGTTAACAGACAACAGCCTTAAAGCCATAGCAGCTCCTGGGAAACTGTAGTGTGTGTGACTGTTTAATCAGAGAGATGCAGCTGTCATTCTCTGTCTGGCCCAGACACACGCCTGCAGCATGGCTGTGATGACGTCATCACAGGACAGAGGGGGCGTGACCTCTTGCTGTGACACAAAACCTACAGTATGTACAAAACGTTTCTATGTCTTTTGTGACAAACTATCTTATCTGTGATATGTGAGTGGCATTTGCATTAAATGCAACAAAATAGCTGCATTCACAAGAAAAAAAGAAAGAAAAAAAAAAGCTTTTTTGAGCAGGTAGACCACAAAAGGTGCAGATTAAAAAACAAACAAAAACAACAATAACCAAACAAACAAACAAAAAAAAACTAGGGCTGTCAAAAGATTAACCCCAAATTAATCCCATTGTCAAACAAGAGATTGTTTTTATTCTTTAGTACTGCTATATGCAAAAAATACATTATCCTTTGTTTTAAGCTAAGCCAGAAATCTGAGTAGTCCAGGACTCAGACCTGAATTTCAGCTTCACATTAAGACAGTTATGAAGTCAGTCTGTGAGGACCGTATCAGCAGCATTCTGGACTAAACTGCTGCCGTCTGAAGGACTTTAGGGAGACATGTAAGGACAGGGTTTCAGTCGTCTAGTCTACTAAAAATAAATGCAGAATTTCCGGTGAGACACCTTTAATCCTAAATATGTTCTAGAAGTGACAAGAGTAATGTAATTAATCAGGATTAATCTTTTGATAGCCCTAAAAAAAACAAAACAAAAAAAGATTATCGACTGGACAGATTTACAATGAATAATCTCTAATATAACAGTCATCCTCAAAAGTATTCATACCCTCAAATTGAAGAAGGAAAAATATCAGCTGCCAGTGAAATAAGTTGAAATTGACAAGTAATAATAAATAAAAATTCTATGAAAATCATGACATTGATTTTGAATTGTGGTTTGAAATAGATATTAAAAAACAAACACACAAAAATAAAACAAGCAAAAAAGCATGATGGGGCTCCAAAGCTAAAATTTTGTTGAGCAACACTTTGAAGCAATCACTGCAATCAGGTGATTTCTGTAATTTTAAAAAAGACTTCCACCTGTTGACAGGTATTTTGGTCCACTGTTCATGGGAAAGGTGCTCTGATGTGTCTGGCACAATTCTGTTTGTTTGTTTAAAAATGGTTATTTCCAACCACAATTCGAAATCAATAATTCATTTCACCAAATTATGATTTTATAAATGTTACCTATCTATCTACAAAATTTTGATTCGTCAAATCTGAAATATGTGATCTCAGACAGCAGGCCTATTATACTGTTCTATGTCTATTATCTGGCAGGTAGCCTTGTAGTCTATGTTATGACATAGTTAATAACGCGTCAAGATTACAGAATATTTGACTATGAAATCTGGCAGTGCATCACACGAGAAAAAAAGAGAAAGTTTTCAATGACCTCATAACCCTACTGAAACGTAAAATGCTGGGCGGATTAATATGCACCTGTTACACGTATAGGAAGGCTATACTAAGCATAGCTACAGTAGATTAACAGAACCTCCACTTTGACGGACTGAAAAAAACATGGACACAATTTTGTTTCTTTTTCCTCTTTGCCATTTAATTTAATTTTATTTATTTAAAAACAAGGCTTGCATTAGGCTAGCGTGCCTTTTTTTCTTCTTTTAAATTTTCTTTTGTAGCTAATGGCGTATCTATCCATCACCTCGCTGACACTACTACCTGTATGGGTCGCATGAGTACAGCCAACTAGCTTTAGCTTATTGCTCTGTGATCTCTACTTGACCGACCTGTTGGCCAGCACGGATCTGCTCGGTGAGGAGGTGTGACGGGGGGACAGTGAAGATGACTGGGCAGACCGAGGCAGATATACCTGGTGAGTACTTCCTATTTCACTTCGCAGTACCTCAACGTTTGAACACCTGCTGCTTACACTCACCTGTCCGCTCTTCTGCTAACAGTTTCCACATGTATGCTCGTTAAACCTGTTGCTATTTCTGTCAGGTTGCTGCTACTTAAATCGCCTGAGATTTGACAGCAGGTTGTGTTAGGATTTAGCCGGTGTTAAATTAGGCAAATGCAACTGCAATTTGCTGACCTGGATAGTGCGTTATTCCTGTCAGCTGGATAAAGATGACTCACACGCTTTTCCTCAGAAACAGGGGCCATCTTCACATTTGGAAAGAGCAGTTTTTCTGACAATGTGCCCAGCAAGTTCTGGCTGAAGAGTGACCATCCAGTGCATATATCATGTGGCAGAGAGCACTCTGCTGTAATCACAGGCAAGTACATCATTTGTAAATGCTTACAATGAATTATCCGATCAGTGATTGAGTTCAGTTTCTCAGATCTAACTTCAACCTCTGTAATGCATCTGCAGAAAATGGGAGGTTGCTCATGTTTGGTTGTAATACTTGTGGTCAGCTGGGGCTCAGATTAAAGCCAGCTGCTCATAAACCTTCCTCTGTGAAAGGTATGTTACTATCCACAGCAGCCACATCAAATCAACCATTAGTGATAAAAAATGAACTATTATCAAAATATTCTCTTAAATTCATTGGTCAATTAAATATTAGAAAAGCTTAATTTGTCAGTCCAAAAATAGCATAAAAACATTCAGTTTACTGTCAGACTAATGACTGATGCAACCATGATTGATGTCACTTCAGCAATCACTCTAGTTTCCAAAATATTTAGCTCTTCTTTCTAAGTAGCCTGATTATAGCTCTAATGACTTATTTCCTTCTCAGCCTTGAAGTCTGAGAAGGTGAAGCTTGTGGCCTGTGGCAGTGATCACACAGTTGTCTGCACATGTAAGATTGAAAACAAATATCAGAGAATCATTTGCCGTATCTTTTCATAAACACTAACATTAGCCCCAGTATATAGAACATTTAATCTTGTTATGTGAATTTTTAGTTGCGGCCGTTGTGTACACTGCTGGAAGTAACCACGAGGGGCAGCTAGGTTTGGGCCACTCCAAGAACATGACAACATTTCAACTCTTGCCGGCCTTCTGTGAGCGCGCACCGATCAAAATGCTCTCTGCAGGATGCAGCACTTCAGCGGCCTTAACAGGTCTGAGCAGTGATGATGTCAGTTTCTCTGCTTGCCAAACATTGAATATGTAATCTTTGACTGGTTTTACTGTGTGCACTGGTAGAGGACGGAAGGCTGTTCATGTGGGGAGACAACTCTGTGGGTCAGATTGGTTTAGGGGAAGAGCTGCGTGCAACGAAACCCACAGAAGTGACTGTAGGAGAAGCAGTGATTTGGGTTTCCTGTGGTTATCGCCACTCAGCTTTTGTCACAGGTAAAACACTGTTCAGTCAAACATAGACTGGGAGATGCATTCCTAGTTTGCATATTTGTTAACTCAACCAGTCTTCAGATACAATTTTTGTCTTTTGATTCTCTATGAATTTTATTTGTCAGTACATGGTGATCTCTACACGTTTGGTGAGAGTGCGAACGGAAGACTTGGTCTTCAGGCGGAGCAGCTGGCCAATCATAAAGTCCCTCAACTTGTGCAAGGCATTCTGGGTCGTGTAACTCAGGTATGCTGTGGAGGGGAGCACACTGTGGCTCTTACAGGTATGTTAACAGCACAAAATATTGGTTAAAAGATGATCTTATCACTAGAAAATTACTTGAATTTGATATATTTTAAATTTACAGTAATTTTCATCAGAAATTCAAATATTTAATCTCATAGCCTGTTGTGTCGTGGTGGAAGAGCTATTTGGAAGGTGGGGACATACTACAGTGAAAGAAAAAGTGAAAAATAAGTTTTATTTTATAGTTTGTAACATTCTCTATCAGAAATGACTTGGTGTCATGTTGATATTACTGTAGTATATTGGTGGATGGCCAAATATGGCAATAAAAAGTACATTTATTTATAAAATATACAATTGTAAAGAAAAAAAGCCTCTAGATAAAATACAAATGCATTAAAATTTTGCTTTAGAATTAAAATTTTGTAAAATGCACACATAACAGTATTTTATCACAGTGGTTTACTTCACTCTGGCTGTTTCCTGGGACAGGAGAGGACGTGTACACGTTTGGCCAGGGTCGGTACGGTCAGCTGGGTCATGGGACCTTTCTGTTTGAAGTTTGTTTGCCAGAACCAGTGAAGCACTTTCACAACACCAGCATCCGACACATCGCCTGTGGAGAGAACCACACGGCTGTGATCACAAGTAAGCCATCTTCGAGGATCCTGTTTTTAAAATACTTAACTTGTTAACTTGTTTTGGATGAATTTTTCATACACTGTGTATGAAAAGTACTTAAGACCTCAGCATAACGTGCTTTTATGGTTCAGGCTGCTGTTTTATTTACAACATTTTGACACATACAGTACAAAGCTGTTCAGATTAATCTATTTTGTTTTTCAGTTTCCTTAGCTAGCTGAGGAAACTTTATTTTTCATACAAGTCTTTTATAAGTTCTTTGTTGTTTGTAAGTTAGAACTTTTCCAAACCTTAATATTTGTTATTCATGTGTTTAGTTTCAGTTAAAAAACAATTAATATATTTTTTGTGCATATAATTTAGATTTTACACTAAATTAGACGGAAGATAGACTTAAACGTTGGGGGAAACTATTAACATTCCTATTTAAAAACATACAAAAAGAATATATTATGAGTTTTCAAGCATTTTTTCTTACTTTATTCCTCTTTTTAGTCTATTACAATGGTCATATTATATTATGTTTACTATTTTATCCATTTCTCTTTTGCACTGCAGTCTCTGATTGAGAAATTAAATTTTGTTCTCTTGTGTATGTAAATGCACAGTCAAAATTACATTTTTCCATTAACATTTCCAGTTAAAGATAATTTAAAACTATAATACCAAAAAGAAAATTCCTTTTTCCTTGTATTAAGAGCTCATAAAAAAAGAGGTCAGTTGAGACTTTATTTCACCAAAGGAGGGAGAGGGAAAGTCCTGTCAATTGCACACAATAAAAGTGGTGAGACTTTTTTTTTTTTTTTTAATTTAAGTGGAAATGAACAATTCCGATATATTGAGAAATGTTGCCAGATTGCCTCTTATATGAAGGGACATCATCATAATGGTAATCTTTAGTGTTGGAATACTGTAGTTATGGTTGTCAAATACTCAACTCTGTCTAGCCTTGGATTTGCGTAAACACAAACTATTAGCAGCACAGGCTATTTTAAATGCACGCATACAGTATTACTGTATTTACTTTCAAAGTAGATGATTTGTGCAATACTTCTTCAGAAACTAACGGTATTAATGAATACTTGCATACTATATTTTTGGTAACAGAGGGGAAAAAAACTGAACTCAGACTAAAAAGTTGCTTGTTAGACCAAACATCAATAACCAGTCAATAAATACATAATCATTACATTTCATCATCCACAGGTTTTAAAAGCTATACCTCAACAAAGTTCCTCCTGTAAAATATAAAAATTCTGAAAGAGGAAAAAGAAATACAAAGATATGCATAAGAAAAGTAATAAAACTTTATATTCTAAATTAGCCTGGTGTCATTCGACTGAGTCATCACTTTATAAATGGGTCAGTTTAAGCTGTGATTAAATGTTTGACCTTTATCTTACACATTTATCCCTCTCAGAGAGCGGGGTGCTGTACACATTTGGAGATGGCCGACATGGAAAGCTGGGGTTAGGGGAAGAGAACTTCGTCAACCAGTTCAGCCCGACACTTTGCACGCGTTTTGTCCCGTACAGCGTTCAGTCTGTAAGTGCAGCAGCTTCCTAGGTAGAGAAGCTCATCTGATAATCATCATTTTTCTGTTCTGATCTTTGGGGCTCAAACTCTTAATGGGTAGTATTTGATTATAAGCAATATAGCACAGAACTTGTATTTGTTTGTGGTTTTCTATTTTTCCTCGATCTCTACAACTGTAATAAAAGTACTGACATGTATTTTCTGTGCTGATAAAAAGGTATGTTTATTTTTAGGAGCACTACAAAGATCCTGCTTTAATTTCACTTTGAAAAATTAGCTAACACACACACATTCTCTATTTCTGATGATAAGTTAGTAAAAAGAAGGAAAGAGAAAAAGCAATCAGTGTTCAGTAACATCAGTATTTTCTTCCGTCCTGGGATTGTTTAGGTGTCCTGTGGTAGTCACCACATGCTGGTCCTGGCTGCACCGAGACCACCAGGGAGCCAGGATGTTGAGCTGGATAAGGATGTCATCATTACAGACTACATTACGGAGTCAAATTATGATGAGATCCTGCTGAAAGACTCGCTCATTTATTCAGCTCCTGTAGTCCCATTCTCTGCTCTTGCTGCCCGAGCCCGCCACAGAGAAAAAGTGAGACACTTTTCTTACCTCAGAACTAACGTTCTAAACAAAATCAAGCTTTTACAAAAGTTTGAACTTCCCAGAGGAAAATAATTTTGGAAAGGAGATCTCGTAAAGGTCTCATTTACTTCTAGACAAATGATAATGGCTTATTTCTCATGTTTCTCAACCTCGTCTCCAGATAGAAAAGTTGCACAAAATCTCAACCTGGTCTCACTTCTAATTCCAAAGGAGATCTCAATCATTTCTTAAATAATTCTCAGGATGTCTGCATTAAGTCTCAAATAAGACTGTTTCTCCTCGTGAATTTTAGGAGAAACAAAAGAGAAGCTCATGAGAACGATTTGAAACCTGAATGAGGCTGGGATGAGATCTCCTTTTTGTCTCCTGAGATGCCAAAGAGAAAGCTTTGAGCAGTAAAATTTTCCTCTGGGTTGTCTCAATATAAACCTCCACTATTTGCAGCTGTGCACAGGCCTTAAAAACTGGGGGGTCCAGTCCTCAAGAGCTACTATCCTGCAATTTTTAGAGCATACCCTCTTTAGCACACCTGAATCAAATGACTAATCCCCTCATGTGCATGTCATTCAGCTCTGCGATGGCCTGCTAACGAGCCATTCATTTGATTCAGGTGTGTTGGAGAAGGGACTGAGCCACAATGTGCAGGATAGTAGATGTTGAAAGTAATGTTTTAATATTTGAGTGTCTGTCAATTTTAGTGTGTGCACCAGGCAAATATTAGTGTTTTTGTGTGTTAAAGTAAGTGATGTCAGACCCAAAGAAAAGGATTTTTCTCATTATCTCAGATGTGGAAGTATTTAATATGCTAAATGTTTTTTTTTTATGAAAATAATTTAATCGAAAATTAATTGATTAAAAAATAAAGATAATCAATTTTTTAACATCTTTAATGGATGAAGACCCACAAGCATTTCCTTCCACCTCTCTGGGGCTCCGGTGCATCAATTCAGTTTATTGACATACAGATTTTTTTAAAATATCACCACAATAATAAATAATTCCAAGCCAAGTTACTCATAAAGTGGAATTTAACTTGCAGAAACTCTCAAACTCTGAAAATGATTGTAATCACAGCTGAACTCCAGCAGGGAGCAGTGTTACGCCAGTATGCAGCTTCCCTGTTGTGCTACCAAGTAAGTAGCTGATGGAGCTGTTGAGATCATTTTCAGTCACTAGGATCTTACATCTTGTCTTTCAGAAGAGTTCTGTGGAGCTGTTTGGAAAAAAGTTTCACAATCTCCCTCGTCTTAATTCTGGCTTCCTCGACACCTCTCGGCAAACATCAAGAAATATCCAAACTTGGAAGAAGCCCTCCAAGGATGTTGCTACCCCCACATCAAGCCCCAAACCACAATCAGAGGCAACAGCAAGCCCACTTTTATCCCCCAGATCTCAGTCCATATCCCCTCACAGCATAGCAGTGTCCTCAATGCCATCAAGCCCACAGTCGCAGTCATCGTACTCGCGTCACAGCAAAGCCTCCATGACTGCTTCCTCAAGGTCCACATCCAAAGAGCTGCCTCACTTACTTTCACCTAAGTCGATAACTAAATATAAACCCAGCAGTCCTTCATCTACTAAAGAAACAGCAAAAAATAAAAGATACCAAGTAGCAGCCACTAGAAAGGCCTTAAGCAAGAAACGGCCTTCTCCTTCACCACCTAAAGCGCCCTGCAGCCCCGCTAGACCACTCAATAAAAATTTAAGTGATGGAGAGCATTCAGCCTCACCACAAACAGGTATTTGAAACTATTTAATTGAACATGTGACAGGTTTATTGTGAACATTTTAACAAAGACTTGTCTTTTGTTTCAGAGGGAGCTTTTAAAAAACAACTGGTCACTCAAGATGTGGAAGAGAGAGGAGTAGAGGCTGTCTTTCTGCCGTATACGGTAAGAGAAATAGTTGTTAATGGCACATGCAATGGTTTCACTGTGATAGAGGAGATGAATGTTTGAGTCATTAAGCTTTTGCTTGTTGAGTGTTATTTTCTTCCTAAGGCTTCTTCTGTCTGGTCTAGATTATAAGCACTCCAGGGCAGGAAGTCGCAATGTTGAGCACTCACTGCCTTTTCCAGGAAATGTGCATACCTCAGCATACATACTGTATGTGTGTGCGCTCTTGAAAGCACGTGTGTGTATGTGTGTGTGGAGAGATTTTCCACTTGGTATAACACTGAAGAGAAATATTGAGTTTAATTTTGGTTTCTCAGTGTTCCTCATCACTTCCCCTTTTCCAAGAACGTCTGTAATGAATCTTCTAGAGGCGGATTTAGATATTTGGACAGCTTCTGTCAGTACACAAAGTGATTAGGCTCTCATTCTCAGATACACAAATGCACACGGATATACGCAGGGAAAAGTTGGCAGGAATCTTGCCACAACTCATCAGTGTTTCCACAGCCAGTGATGAAGCAAGTAAAGGAGTCTCGTGTGCTCGTACACGGAGGCTTTGTGCGACAGATAAATAATAGAGATTGATGGTTGAGGGAAATGATGAATTTGACACATGTGAAGAATGTTGGAGTTACTCAACTTGCATTTAAACACCTTGTGGTGCCAAAGTGGCTGAGGCGTGATTAAGTAACAAGTCAGACCCCAAAATTAACCACAGTCTGTTCATCCCCAGGAGAGATGGAAAAATAAGGATTTCTCATCCTGTCTCCGTCATTGCTGAGGTTTTCTTTACCTCCCACCTACATCTGTACTTTGACCTGATAATAGATCTGTTGATGACTGATTTGTTACGTGAGCCCACCGTGTCATATATCCTGTGATATTCTTGGTATTGCCATTAAAAGCTTCTCACACTGTATCAGTTTTTATATTCTTTTAGGTTATTTAAATAGAAGTTTCAACTTAAGCAGGAAAACAAAATGCGTACATCATGATAACAGAAATGCACTAACATTGTACGGTAGTTTCCCTTTTATAACGTGTAAAATCATACAAAGGTGATCAAAATATGTCTAAAGGAATAGTTTAGATAAGATAGAGCCCCAGTACTGTTAGGGATTGCTTTATATCACTTATCTTTTAGAACACAGTATTATAGGACCTTTTGCCTGCCTGTTTTCGTTTTACATCTTACTAAAGCTCAATGTTATGTCTTACAGGAAAGGAAAAAGGGCAGACGAGCTGCAAAAGGGGCGGAAGCGTATGCAGAGCACATCCAGTCTGATGGGAAGACCAACCAAAACTCTCATAAAGCCTTACCGACAGAGCTCCTGTCAGACTCCAGCTCCATAAAAACAGAGGTGAAGAGGAGGAAAAAAAAACACATAACTTCTAAAGGCCAAGAGAACATTACAACAGAACCTGGTAAAATCAAAAAACTTGAAGATAGAAAAGTTCATAAGGGGCCCTCGTCCTCAAAACATGACAAGAGCAAAAAGTCCGAATATAGTCCAAGAATCCAACGACCCATCCAAAAGGAAAAGACTGAAATTAAGAGGAATGCCAGGAAAAATATGAAAGAGAGTGAAAGAAGTGAAGATGATCTAACGGACAACTCTAATATAGGCTTGGTTGGCACTACAGAAAGAGAAAAAACGATTTCATCAGCTTTTGATGAGACAACCCCAGTACTCTCGTTTGCAAATGGAAATAAAACAACCAGGTCAATATCCACTGAAAATGACTCAAAGGATGACTCAATAATCCAGACTAACAACACTGAGATAAAACCCTTTGAAGCGGAGGTGCAACAGGAGAGACAGAGTGTTAAATCAACTCCAAGAAAAGTAAAGAAGAAGGTTAAATCTGCATCAGAAACAGAGCAGAGTACACCAGGTAAACCATCACCAGTTAGGAAAGGAACTACCCCTGTTGCCACACATTCGCTGGCTGAAACTAAGAAATCTTCAAGTGTGAAATCAACACCAGTGAAAGTGAAGGGGAAACCTCAAAAGATCAAAACTAAACCAGATCAAAGTGCAGAAAATCCCTCCCCTGCAAGTAAAAGCATTGAAAAAGGTGAAGAAAATGAGGTTATCTTCATCAAAAACACAGCCCAAGACACTGATGGTACAGCTGCTAACAAGCAGAGGCTCGTTAAAGCAAAGGAAAACATAAAGGGCCAAGAGTCTGGAACTAAACTCAGGTCCAAGTCAAGATTAGACAAAGAAGAAAAGGAGAACAAAATTAAAAGTGGCTCTGATGATGACTTGAAAGATGGTATCAAGGCCAAACCAAAGAAGAAGAAAACATTAGCTTCCAGCTTGCTGTCATCATATGATAAACCTGAACAGATACGTGATGCTGTTTCCTCTGAAACATCTTCTGTCACTGCAGTCAAATCCCTGCAAGGCTCTGAACCTGTTTGTATGGATTTGCTTGGATCTGAAGCAGACGGAAAAGAATCTGAGAATGAAAAACCAAGGTGGGAAGAAATTGTTAGTGATGCTGCATCTCTACTTCCTGCTGTTGGGATGGCGAGTGCAGCTATTGGACTCCTCAGTGAGGCAGTGAGTAATGTGGAGGGTTTCCAATCTGACAGCGACAAAGCTACTTCAACACAACCTCAAACACCCCTTAAAATCAGACAGTTCACAAAGCAGAGTGCAGTTACGCAGCCTTCCTTCTCCTCTACGCTGTCACATTTTACCTCAAATGAAATAGAAGACAAGACTCAGGAAGATGCTGAAGTGAGCATCCTGTCAGAGTCAGAAAACACTGCCCTGCTCAGAGGCTGTGATGACAGCACCCATGATGCAGCAGAACAGGAAGCAGAGAAAAGTGTCACTTCTGAGCAGGTCACAAGTGACGGCTTGAACACTTCCCAAGATGACGATGGAGGAAAGGATGAAGGTGAGAAAACTTTTAACTCTGAAGAAGATGTGGATGGCAAGAACGATGAAACAAACGATGAAGAGGGAGAGGGTGGCACTGATGTGGAAAACGATGACTCAAATGAGGGCAGTGAAAGTATCAGTGGCACAGAGGCTGTGTTGAAGAACGATTCCGGAGATGGTGATGAAGACCAAGATAATAAATCTGAGGAAGAGGAGAAAACCGACTCCAGCAGTGAGGAAGAAGATGGAGGAAGTGATAAGAGTGATGCTACAAAAGCTGAAGGGGCGGAGGAAGAAACCAAAACAGACACAGACGAAGGAACGAGTGACTCTGAAGTAAGAGATCCAGCAGAGGAGGAAGAGGAAGGTGAAAGTAAAGAGTCAACTGGAGAGGAGAGTAAAGAAGAGGAAGACAGCGAGGTGAGTGAAGATGAGGAAGAGAAAAGCAGTGATGAATCAGAGGATGCAGACAACAAGAGTAAAGACTCAGAGGAAGAGGAGGAGGATGAAGAGGGGAGTGACGCTCCTGAATCTGCAAAAAGTGAAAAAACTGACTCGGATGAAGAAGAAGAGGAAACAAAGGAGCCAAAAGATGACTCCCCTGAAAGTGAGGATGAGGAAAAAGGCTCTGGGGAAGAGAGGAAAGGGGAGGAAGATAATGGTGAAAAGGGTGGCTCGCAGGAAGAGGAGGAAGATGAAAAAAGTGATCAAGAAAATGAAGAGGAGGGAGAGTCTGCAGATGACACAGAAGCTGAAAATGAGGCTACAGAAGAGGAAGAGGAGGGTGAAGGAGAGACTACAGATGAAGAAGTGGAAGGGAAGAATGAAGAGAATACTGAAGATGAAGAGGAGGATGGAGAGGGAAAGAGTGAAGATGAAGAGGCTGCTAGAAACGTTATTACAGATGAAGAGGAAGATGAGGAGGAAGATGGTAAAAATCAAGATGAACAATCTGAAAGCGAAAAAGGCTCTGAAGATGAGAGTGGTGATGAAGAGAATGAGGAAGAGACAAATGAAGAGGAAGATGAAGAAAATGAAGAAGAAAGTAAGGAAAAAGAAACGGATAGTGAGGTGGAAAAAGGAGAAGAGGGAGATGAGGGAGATGAGGAGGAAGAGGAAGGAGATGAACAGGAAGGAGAGGAAGAGGGAGATGAAGAAGAGGAAGGAGATGATGCGGAAAAGGAAGGAGAGGAGGAGGATGAGGAAGAAGAGGAGGAAGAAAAAAGGGAGGACGAAGAAGATGTAGGAGAGGAAGAAGAACAGGAAGGAAACGAGGAGGAAGAGGAAAGAGATGAAGAAAAAGAAGAAGAACAGGAAGGAAACGAGGAGGAGAGAGGAAGGAGATGAAGAAAAAGAAGAACAGGAAGAAAAAGAGGAGGAAGAGGAGGGAGATGAAGAAAAAGAAGAGGAACAGGAGGAAAAGAGGAGGAAGAGGAGGGAGATGAAGAAAAAGAAGTAGAGGGACAGGAAGGAGATGAGGAAGACGAAGAGGAGGAAGAGGAAGCAGATGAAGAAGGGGAAGAAGAAGAAGAAGAGGAAGAGGAGGAGGAAAAAGTGAAATCAACCAAAACAAGAAAAGAGGAGCGACAGAAGCCTCCTCCTGCCGCTGCTCCTTCAGTCAGAAAACAGACAGAAGCACCGAAACCAGCACCGAGGACGAAGAGGAGGCCTGCAGGAGAAAACGGAGCAGATAGCTCCCAGCAGTTCTGGGACGATGTCCTGCCTCAGTATCTGGACCTGCAGTGACCCAACAGTCCGTCTGACCGATGACACTAAATGAGTTGTGTGAACAATTTTGCGTGACATCTTGAAGCATCATCAGTAGTTTTACACTTTAAGGCCTTTTTATGTTATATTTATATATTTATTATTTTTATACATTATCCTGGGTCGTGTATTGGTAATCAATTTATCCAGTGAAGATATTTGTAATGCAAAGCAAACTGGAGCCTTCAAGCAAGGAGAAGCAAAGAAAACAAGATGTTGAAGACTTTACGCGATCAGGTGTGTTCCTGCGTGTCATTGTTGCAGTTTGATAAACTGCTGGCAATGGTGGAACCACACATTAAGAGAAAGGCCGTTCATTTCTGCTCAGTTTATTCTGTATTACGCTAAGTTGTTTACCAGAAAGTATTTGTTTGTCAGATTATCATTTTGAATAATGATGTTTGAATAGATGCCAGTTCTAAACTGTCAAACAATTCTGTGTTGTGTTTGACTGATGCAAAAAACTTGTTTCAGTTGTGCAATTAAGTCATATTTTTATTTTAGAAAATGTGACCAAAAAAAAAAGGCAGATGCTAAAAATGCTATGTGACTTAAGTGTCGGCTATCGTAGATAATGTACCACCAAATGAGAAAAAGTACTTGAAAACACTTTTAAAAAATGTGCCTGGATATTTTCTTTTATTTATTAGATTCTCGGGATTTTTTGCTAATAGTGGACTTTAATCCGCGGTAGTCAGTTGCAGCTTGTAACCTGTACCACAGCATATAGAATTAGCTAAAAAAAATGTAATAGAAGTAATATGAATCTGTTTTAAACAGCAAATTATTGTATATTATAGGTCAATCAATGCTGATGAAATCTTTCACATTGTTCAGCCACTTGAATCAGTATTGTCTATTTTTTTTATATAATGGTAAATGGACTGTACTTATATAGCGCTTTTCCAGTCAAACTAACCGCTCAAAGCGCTTTACACTACATATCACATTCACCCAGTCACACACAATCATACACACATTCATGATTGTGGTATCAGGGTATATAATAGATACATTATTTGTCAGCTTTAAATAAAAGTTAACGCATCACCATTGACTGAAATGTTTTGGATTTATTATATGTAGCTATATGTAGATATATACCTATAACTATGAATCACAAGTGAATATAATACACCTCTGCTTTATCGTGCATATTCTTCCTCTACATTTACCCACTATTGGTGGGTTTTCTATTATCTAAATCATGAGGCAGGAAATGCTTGTACGTAGGTGGAGTGGATTTCAGTCATCTTTTAATGTGCGATCATTTAAACATGATCACATTAAAAGTTTAAATGCAATTCAAAGTCAGTCATCATTTTCTGTACCGCTTATCCAGTTCAGGGTCGCGGGGGTTGCTGGAGCCTATCCCAGCTATTATCAGGCGAGAGGCGGGGTACACCCTGGACAGGTCGCCAGTCTGTCGCAGGGCCAACACAAAGAGACAGACAACCATTCACGCTCACATTCGTTCCTAGGGGCAATTTAGAGTGATCAATTAACCTAGCATGCATGTCTTTGGACGGTGGGAGGAAGCCGGAGTACCCGGAGAGAACCCACGCATACACGGGGAGAACATGCAAACTCCACACAGGAAGGCCACAGTTGGAATTCTTCGAACCCCCTCCCCAGCTGGGAATCGAACCAGCGACCTTCTTACTGTGAGGCTGCGGTGCTAACCACCACGCCACCGTGCGGCAATTCAAAGTGTGAATGAATAATGAAGATGAGTGTCCTCATTTAATTAGAAACTCACTTCATACAATTTTATTCTTTATTTAACTAATTTAAATATCTCAATAATGCATCGCTTCACTTTTAGCATTTTGAAATCCCAGCATGTTTTACTGATATTTTTCCAGTTCCTGTTTCTGCTTACATAAGTTATAGGCTATTTAAGCTCATTGCAAAAGAACTGTATCATTTTATCTGCAGTAATAATACACTTTGTAGTTGAATTACAGGGACTCTATTAAGCTAAATAAATAGCATCCCTTGGAATTTCTTCACAGTTTGCTCAGTGAGGACATCAGCTGAGTGTAAGCAACATTTAAAACTAAATTAGAGACAGCCTAATTCCAAAATCATTAGCTGTAGCCACCACAGTATCACACTACCCCTGAAAGCTAAGTGAGCAAAGTCTGTGTGGCGGTTTCCTCACCTGACCTGACATTGACTTTTTTCAGCCAGGGCAGGTGCAGCGATTGGTGTGACCCACACATAATGACAGCTCCAGAGATCCTTTAGCATCCCCTCCTTTCAAGTCAGGACAAAGCATCCCAACACCTTCATGTGTGGACTGACTCCCTCACAAACCACAGGATTCAGGGGTTGTAGTCAAACCTCACACTTTTGGAGACACTGATGAGTCTAGGATTGTTCTTTTAGCTTTTTCACGTTTATTTCAGGATGTAAAGTTAAATCCTTTATTAGGAACTCTGAAATACTTGGAAATTTAACATTTCAACCATAGAGAAGAGTGTTACTGTGATAATTGAGGATATTGCAAGTCTTCAAAACTTGTTTACTGATTCCTAAAATAACAACAGTCCTACATGCTTTGTAATAAAAGTTGCTTCTCATTTTTATGTTGAAAGCCAAAGGGACACAGCCTGGTCTTTGATGATTTGTGGGGAAACTCCACATGGTTCTGTGATTTCATGGAGTAGCATGAGGAGACATTTTAGTATGTCCTTTGAAGTGATCAAATATGGTTCTTCACCCTATAAAGACCAACTAAGAAAAATAAATAAAGAAACAAAAAATAATCCTACTTAAAACAGTTAATTGGTTAATGGTTAATTTCAACATCTCTGTCTGATTTGAAAACTTAAAAACTTTAATATTGACCATTACATGGCTACTAGGGGTGAAACGAAGGAGAAGAGACAAACGGCAGTTGAGTTTGATAGACATATCATCATCCAGTCGTTTAGAACGGGCCATTCTTAACAACTAGATGGGATTTTTGTCAGTCTTGTCTGTTCCACAGGTGACTGAATTTGTTTTATTTTTGTGTCAGACCATGAAGACCAAAGTACTGTAGTTTCAAACACCAGTTCCAAACACCATATCAAAATATTATGGAAGTACAGAAGAGGATTAGGGCCACTGAGAAAACATAAATAAAATTCATTTTAAACATTAAAAAAAAAAAAAAACTTTGTTCAGGAAATTTTTTTTTCAATTTCCGAAAAAAAGTCAGAACTCTGACTTTTGACTGCTTCAAGTTAAAGGGGGACCAGACTGATGGAGGTCTGGACAGAGTTAACGAACTGAACATGTTCTTCAATAGGTTCAGTTCCCCCCTGCCGACAATCCAACATTCCACACACCCTCCATGAACCCACAGCTTTCCTGTCCCACCTCCACTCTGTCACCCTGCACCTCAGTCATGGACCTGAACACAGCCTCATCTCCCTCCACATCAGGACATCCTGAGACCTCTTTTGCCTCCAGCCTGACTGTCTTCTGCAACCAGGTCAAGAAACGGCTAGAGAAACTGAACCGGAACAAGGCTGCAGGTCCAGATGGTGTCAGTCCCAGAGTTCTCAAGACCTGCTCAGAACAACTATGTCCGATTCTCCAGCACCTTTTAACACCAGCCTGAGACAGAACAGAGTTCCAGTGCTGTGGAAAACATCCTCTCTTGTTCCAGTCCCTAAAAAAACACAACCAGCTGAACCAAATGACTACAGACCAGTTGCCCTGACATCTCACATCATGAAAGTCCTGGAGAGACTCTTACTGGCTCACCTCAACAAGCAAGTCAACACCCTTCAGGACCCATTACAGTTTGCATATCGTAATGGGCTTGGGGTTGAAGACGCCATCATCTTCTTGCTTCAGAGAGCCCACTCTCATCTGGACCAGTCAGGCAGCACTTTGAGGGTCATGTTCTTTGATTTTTCAAGTGCATTTAATACTATTCAGCCTGCTTTGCTATGTCAGAAGCTCCATAACTTCCAGGTGGATCCCTCCACAACCACCTGGATTTACGACTACCTAACAAACAGACCACAGTTTGTGAGACTGAAAGGTTGTGTGTCTGAGATGGTGGTCAGCAGCACTGGAGCACCACAAGGGACTGTACTCTCACCATTCCTCTTTACACTGTACACCTCAGACTTCCAGTACAACTCTGAGTCCTGTCATCTGCAGAAATACTCTGATGACTCTGCAGTTGTGGGGTGTATCAGTGATGGACAAGAAGCTGAGTACAGGGAACTTGTCAATCAGTTTGTGAAATGGTGCAGTAACAATCAGCTCATCTTAAATACCAACAAGACTAAAGAGATGATTGTTGACTTCAGGAGGAGCAAGAATAAGCAGCATAGTCCTGTCTACATCCTGGAAGACGAGGTGGAGGTGGTAGAGAACTACAAATACCTTGGAGTTCAGCTGGACAACAGACTCGATTGGAAATGCAACAGTGACTACATCTACAAGAAAGGTCAGAGCAGACTCTACTTCTTAAGGAAGCAGAGATCATCCAACATCTGCACCAAGATGTTGCAGATCTTCTATAAGTCTGTTGTGGAAAGTGCAATTAGCTTTGCAGCCATCTGCTGGGGAAGCAGCATCAGAATCAGAGACTTGAAGAAACTAAACAAGCTGATCAAGAAAGCTGGTTCTGTGCTGGGGATAACTCTGGAGCTGCTGGAGCTGATCGTTCAAAAAAGAATGCTGCACAAGCTGATGAAGATGATGGAGGACACTTCCCATCCTCTCCACAACACGGTGAAGAATCAACAGAGTGTGTTCAGTGGGAGGCTGCGTCAAGTTCGCTGTAGGACGGAGATACAGAAATTCATTCTTGTCAGCAGCCATCACCCTAAAGAACAAGACTGACTGACTTTTTTGTTTATTTAAAAAAGAAAAAAAAAAAAGTGAGCTTTTACAATACTGAATTTCCCTTCTGGGATGAAAAAGTATTTTTCATTTCATTTCATTCATTTCATTTAATCTCAGAATTCTGAGAACAAAAGTCAGAATTCTGACTTTTTCCCATAACATTAAAACAAATCTTTTTCAGGACATTTTTCTTTCAATTTACAAAAAAAGTCAGATTTCTGACTTATTTCTAGAACATTTTTAAAAAATTCTTCTTTGGAATTTTTTTTTTCAATTTCCGAAAAAGTCAGAACTCTGACTTTAATCTCAGAAATTCTGAGAACAAAAGTCAGAATTTGACTTTTCTCCAGAACATTTAAAAAATATATTTTTTTCAGGAATTTTTTTTTTTCAATTTCCGAAAAAGTCAGAATTCTGACTTTTTTCCAGAACATAAAAAAAAAAATTCCTTTTCAGGAATTTTTTTTTTCAATTTCTGAAAAAAAATCTGAATTCCGACCTTAATCTCAGAATTCTGAGAACAAAAGTCAGAATTCTGACTTTTCTCAGAATTCTCAGAATTTTTTTTAATGTTCGGGAAAAAAAGTCAGAATTCTGAGATTAAAGTCAGAATTCTGACTTTAAAAAAAAAAAAAAAAAAAAATTCTCCAGTGGCCCTAATACTCTTCTGTACTTTTCCGTAGAATGTAGTTGGACGCAGATCCACTGATGTTTTGACCCAGAGCTTATCATCAGAAGACAAGTTGATAAAATACGCAAGTTGAAAATTCTGTATTGCTCGATGTTCGATGCATGGTGGTCACAGTTCAGAACACAACGGTTCGACACTAATACATGCATTGTTTTACCTCTAATGGTTACCATACACGCTATCAGAGTAGCATTGCTAGGAAACAAGTTGGAGCTAACTTGACTATTTGTAAGTTCACATCATTAAGAAACAAACCGCAAGTGAGCTTCTGCTAAAAAAAATAAATACAATTCCAATGTGAACCATCGCTATCTCTACAGGTTTTCATTAGTGATGTTGAGTTGAGCTCATCATGACAACTAAGATAATAACACACCAGAATGAAAGTAGTGACTATGCTAAAGTAGATTAAATCCAAGCAGATTTGTTATGAGTGCAGCAACTGTGAACCTGTAACCTATAAAAATGTGGGACAAAATGTGCAAAATTGTTAAAACAGTAACTTATTATGGGATTAAAAACAAGAGCATCCTGTAAGAAATCTACTCCATCACTGAATTAAAAATCCCATGTAAACATAAATGAACATGAGTGGCCCTCTGACGCTGAGCAATTAGAGGTAAGTTCTTCAACTCTTTCAGCCTTACATGCATAATTTTGAAACTGAAAAAAGAAAACTATTAATATCCACAACATGTTAACATTTATCAGCAGATGATCAAGCTTTACTTCTTCCTCTCTGATTGTGTTGCTTTTCTATATTTAGATAGCAAATGGTTACAGGTTGTGCAAAGCAGATGGTCCTTGTTTGAAATGACGATATATATATATATATATATATATATATATATATATATATATATATATATATCTCAAACAGCCTACTTTTTTCAGCAGACATGCCACCCTATCATTTATCATAGGGATTTATTACATGAGTGTATTAGATCTTAGTATTTACTTATCACATACATGATGTTGTCATGGAAACACACACACATTAACTTTTCAGCGCTCCTCTGCAGAGAAGCAATGATGCAATGCAACAACTGACTGGCACAGCTGTGATCAGTAAGCCACACTGATCCAGAGGGCACAGCCTTTAATGTGTCAGAATAATTAAGTAGCCTCGTTGTTAAAAGTAGATAGTTCTCACTTTCTTCCTGATGCCAGCTTTCAACTATAGTGTTTTATTTACAGCATGAGAAATTGAATATGTCACACAGGGGAGAATTGTATGAGTCTCATCCAAAAGAGTGTTCTTATTAGACAATCTTTCCTTTTTGGGCTGAGATATTTGCCTTACCGTGGATGAGTCTCACTCAATGTGGGAGAGTTAGCAGCTCTGTCAATGAAACTGGAGGTATGCTAAGGATTAAATCACAGAAAAAGTAAGTCGTAAGAAGTAACTAATGACCAGGTAAATATTCAATAATCAGCAAGTGATGTGAAAATGTTGATGAAATTTGGAGGGACCACTTGGGAAGTTACTTGTGTTGCATGTTACTGATGGTGGACAGAGTTTTGTGATTAAGTAGCTGGTTATAAATGAGCTGATGTTTTCACTGGTATTTCCTGAACTAAGTCAGAGACAGGTTGGTATGATCAATTCCAGTAGACCATACTCTATTATAATTGTAATTATTATTATTTGTCAATGAATTATCTCTATTCATTTACAGATTCATATTTATAAACCTGGGTTTGTTTGTTTCGCCGCTTTTTTTGTAACTAAGCTGCTTGCAAAAAGCTTTCTAATTCTAAAATTAAGAGAGATATCTGTATATAAACTAAACTAGCTCAAATTTTTATGTGCAAATTTGAAACTCATCTCAAAAGCTATGGCTTTTTTAACGTGTTTTAATATACATTTTTTTTTTCATAACTATGTTGCTTTTCCTTTCGGTGACGGTGTCTACGTTAACGAGGCTCTGGCTCCCTGGTCCCTGTGTGTATTAACTGTGTTATGCCGGTGGACGGCCTGCCAGCATGAGGAGAATCCTCCCTTGTTTCTGGAGCAAGAGGCGGGCCTTTGGAAAGCAGGAATGCACTGGAAGTTTTCCTGCAAACTCTCCTTCACACGTTGTAAAGGCGTCCTTCCCGCGTCCCACTATGGACATGTGGCCGCTGGTGCTCCTGTTGGTCCAGCTCTGCTTCTGCTCCGGCTACGAAGGTGAGATCTGACTGAAAGCCTTTATTTCATCTGCGGGACGTTTTTAGAGCCTGAAGAGAAGAAGAAGAAAGACCAAACAGAGGATCAGTTCATCTGCACAATGTCCGCAGGGGAAATGTGGGGCATCAGTGGGTTTGGAAGTTGGAGCTGGATTAGATGCTTTGAGTTTGGAGATGACTTTTTGTAGCGGTGTGTTGGGTTTCTCCTCTCTCACCGCTGGCGTTTGGTGAACCGCGTTTATGTTTACGTGGAGGGGGTGGAAAGCGGGGGGAGTGCAGTGTGCATCTGGGGGACGTTTCTTTGCACAGACTTCAGGTCTGTGGCTTTAATGAAAGCTTTGCTGCCGCTGGGCATTTTAAGTTTGACTTCTCATACTTTCTGCTCTGCTTAGAGACAATAAAGCACCTATGGCTGTGGGTCTGCAATGTTTTCAGGACTTCAAGTTTCTGCACCCACACAGTTTACCACAGCTGCTAGGGCTACTCATTAGAAGACGACTGCCTGAGCATAAATGGACAAATGTTTAAAAACTGTACACGTTGTTTAATTGAATAAAGAAAGAAAGAAAGAAAGTCCAAGGTCTTTTAGCGTCAGTGCAGCTGCAGTGAGTATTAGTTTTTTAATTATTTTGTTGTACATTGTTGAGTGATACATTTTCTCTTTTTACCCAAAACAGTCATTTAGTGGCAGTAATTTAACACTACCCTGTTAAAGTGACAAACATGAAAAACAAACATGGCATCCAGAGAGAGACACATCAGCCTTAAGTCTGCTGCAAGAAGCAGAAAGTACTTAAGAGTTCATGTGTGGATGGAGGAGTACTTTGTGTGTGTCTGTAGTTGGTTTAGAAGAGGCTCAACACTGCTGTGTGATCGTACAGGCTGCAACATGAACACAAGCTGTGAGGCAGATTTACACTGACAGACTAAAAGCTGCTTGTGGACCTGACAGGACTCTGGTCTGTCTTGAGTTTGAGCGTGCATATGTGTGTGTGCATTTATGAGGAGTTTATTTTACACGAGGCTGTTTATGTTTGTCCTGGAGGTCATTTAGCCCTTTCATTAGTTGACCGTGGATGCTGGAGTGTGCTAGAATGAGACACTGGATAGGAAACCTTCAAAAGAGATGCTTTAGCTTTCTTTTCAGCTTTTCTTTTAAGTATTTTGAGGTTAGTCTGTTTTCTGCGTTTCTACCGGCAGTTAAATCCATTTAGGGCAGGGATTTGTAAAAGTCTGATAAATTTTTCCATGACGATTCTAGTCGGGATGTGTTTCTGGGAAGGAAGATCCTCGTCATGCAGCAGACACTTGGGCAAATGCCAACAAGCACCGTTCATTAACCTCCACGCCTCCGTAAAAAGGAAGAGAAAAGTCTACGTCAGGTGAATCTTGGGTAATTGCAAATAGGGATGTAATGGTATGAAAATTTAATATCATGGTTATTGTGGCCAAAATGATCACGGTTATCATTTTAATCGCGGTGTTTTACAAATAACCCCCAGAATCTTCAAAAATATCCAAAATGGGTCTGAATGTCTACTTTGTCCTTTTTAAAGGAGTAAAAAATGCCAAGAGAACTGTCCACCTTGGTGCCTTCGTTGTCTTCCGCCATGCTTTCATAAATAAAACGTTGCAAACTGGGGGCTGCTGCTGCTTTTCCACTCAATGAGCAGCATCACTGAGTTTTTCAAAGTGCAGTAATCAGTCACGGTTTTAACGATAATTAAAATTTGAAATGGTATTACTACTTGTTGGGAATTTCATCACGGTTAGCCATTTTTACCGGTAGTCTACATCCCTAATTGGAAAGCAGTGCCTGAGGAACAAATCAGCAGCCAACTGTTCATTAATGCGTAGCTAGGATGCTGTAACTGCCTCTGAGTTTTCCCGCACGGCTGTTGTCACCTGTTTTCAGAGAGAAAAAAAAAGTAAGGGTGAAAATTCAGTCAAATCTATAGTTGACTTAAGTGATGTATATCAAAGTGGGGGATTTTATGCAAGAATGAAAATCCCAGATAGAAAAGATGTTTGTTATCTATAAGACTGAAAAAATAGCTCTAAGTTCCCCAAAACTACATTTACAACTGAAGAGAAAATGAAAAAGACAATGGATAAATTTCCAGTGGCACATAAAAATGTGATCGTATGTTTACACAAAAATTTGAATAACTCATCTTTACCAGATACTCGTTTAACGTCTTCTGTAATGAAGCATCTCATCATAATCACCTGCCAAATAGCTATGTTGCTATGACACTGTATTACTGCAATGCATCACTAAATCGTTCATAAACAGCATCCATGTCAGTTACGTTTTTCAGCAGTGGTTAATTATGATACGATTTACTCAGTCTATGACTGCAGATAGTCATTTCGTTTGTCTTAATAACAATTGTTTATATATATATATATATATATATTATATATATATAACAGGTTAACTCATTGTTCCCTTGTGATGATATTTGAGCTATTTAGTGTTGTGGTTATATTCTTCCAGGGCTATCACACTCAGACAACTGCTTCAGTGGATTTAAGTTATAAATGACAAACTGGGATATCTTTGCTCCCATCTTTATCTACTGTTAAAGCACATTGTGTTTGATAACTGCAGTAAAGAAGACAACCCGTGTTCCCGGAGTCAGTGGTCAGTATTCACTTATTGATTCTCCATAGCAGACACAACAGTAATCTTGAAAGCTGAACTTATGTTTAAGCAAATGAACCTCTATTTTTCTTTTTCATTTCTTCATATTATTCAGTGATAAACAAGGTTTGTTGTCTCAAAATGATGAGAATTATTATAGGTTATCCCCTTATCACAAGAACACAAGCTTTATTGATTTGAGGATCCAAAATAATCAATCAGTGAACTTGCAATACATCGCCAGTAGAATATTTGCAAGCTTAGTTGTTGGCTATTTCTATCAGATAAGGGGTGCAAACGCAGCTTAAAAAGTAAAAAGAAACACTGGTCATACGTTGGTTTTCTGGAAGAAATAAAGGTCTATCTTATGGCTTATTTCACCACTACCCCTCCAACCTCAGTGCTGATTTTGTTGCTGGTTAACATATTACTTATGAAAGCCCCCAGAGTGTTTGCTCTGTGTCAGATGCTACAGCATCACAGTAGATGTGCTGAGGGAAACTTCTGACAAATACAAGCCTATGTGGTTGCCAGAAACAAAACAATGTCCTTTTAAATCTTGAGACCCGGTTGATAAATGAGAGAGGAAAAAAAATCCCTCATCGCAAGGCTGCCATTATGCCTTGTTGAATTGAGCTCTTAAGAAATTACATCCTTTTATCTTCTGCTCTCCTCTATTGTGGTCGCCTACAGCTGTGCTTTAACATTAACCTGGAATGAACGTCTACATAATGACAGTTTGTATTACAGGCCTGCAGAGAGCAGCTAATTGTGATATCAAGCTCAGTAATTTCAACTTTATTCACTCCAGGAGGTTTGTCAGGAAGGCAAACTCCTGTTTCTGCACTGTTAATGCTTTGACAGAGGTTTTGTAAAAAGAACTCCTTTGATGTGAAAGAGATGGGCAGCATGATGATGATGCTGGCGGCAGATCCCCCTCTATATCATCCTGACAGATTCATTAGATATGAATGAAAAGTAGTTTCAGATATTCTTGTCTTGATTTTTTTATGAATGTGGGACTTTTATCTGCAAGCACAAACTAGCCCACTTCAGTTTAATCCAACTTCAGTGCTGCTGTGCCAGCAGTTTCAGATCCAGCCAAACCTGCTCCTCCTATCAGCAAGAACACTAACAGCAGCTGTTCTGAGCTTCAGATGAAGCCACAAGGCTCTAACAAGGAAACCTTAGAGGAGGGCACGCACTGCCTTGAGCGTTTGTAGCTCTTCTTTCCCCTGCGGCTGCTTGTTTGTCTAAAGGGGAAAAGAAACCACTAGAGTTTACAATGTGAATGCCAAAAGAAATCAGGACATGATAGCAGTTCTTTGTTCTTTGAGGCTGAATATTTTAGCTGCAGTCCTCAATGTTATTTCATTTTAGCTTTTACTTTTGTTCTTATTGAGTGATCAGAAATTTTCCATCATTCTCACAGATTTAAGGCAGTTACCAAGTTTAGAGAGATCAATTAGTTTTCTTTTTTTAGTTTAACGTGTTCTCTTGGATCGACTTAGCTTAGATTACAACATCATTCACTGTGGCATTGTTCGATAGGCTTCTGCAATGCCACACGATTCATTTCATTCTAGTGTTGCATTAATTTTTTTTATTTATTTATTTTTTTTTACTGATATCTTGTTTTGATGACGGGAGAGGCCGACTTATTGTCTTCTCCAGCACATCCCAAAGATTCTCAATGGGGTTCAGGTCTGGAGTCTGCAGTGGCCAATCTATGAGTGAAAATTATGTCTCATGCTCTCTGAATAAAGATTCACAATACTATTGGCCCGATATCAACTGATATTGGCTTTTCAACTGAATATCGACACTAGCCGACATCGACCTGATATTGATCCAATACATTAATATATAACAGGTGTTGTTTGGCGAGAAACCCATGCAATGCTGTTTTTTTTGTTTGTTTGTTTGTTTGTTTTTTCTTCTTTTTTGAAAAAAATCTCTTAGGCATGGGAAAAACATAAGGTTGTCTACACTTTGTAACATTATTAAGCCTCCAGCACCTACCAGATCTGCAGCAGAATTATTTTTCTAATTTTGCACAAGAAATGAATATAACATAATCTAATGGAATAATCTGGTCATTCAGCTGAGCTCATTCTTTGGGCCCATAATGTTTTTGAACCTAGACCTGACCCTTGACTTGACCAACTGCAGCAACCCAGATAATAGACTGCCCCCACAGGAGGCACTGGGGATGATGGGTGCATCACTTCATCTGCCTCTTTTTACCCTGAATCGTCCATCACTCTGGAACAGGGTAAATCTGGACTCATTCAGACCACATGACCTTCTTCTATTGCTCCACAGTCCATGCTTAAAAAAATTCAGCTCCTTATCAAATCAACCTCTTTTTCTTCTTTGATTTCACCAAACGGTAAAGGGACTGCCAATCACGATCATTCAGGGTTTTTTACGACCACTTTTCTTCTTCAAACACAATGGTTTCCCACTATCCTTTCAGTTTTGAATTATTCATTGGACAGTTCTTTACCCAGTTCTAGTTTCTGCATCTCTTCAGATGTTTTCTCCACTTGATACCAATGATTTGACCCTTCTTACAGACTAAAATCTTTTCAACAGCCACAGGATGTATCTTTGGACATTGTTGTTTAAGAAATTGCATCAGTTGAGGTTAAATAACTTGTTTCCAGCTGAAAGATAATCATCCGTGCAGTATTATCTAACAACAGGCTCGTACCTATTTGCTTAGTTAAATCCAAGTGGCATTTTTTTTTCATCCAGGGAGTGTGTTCGTTACTATTTGATGATTGTTATTTTTAATGGATATATATTGTATAATGTCATCTTCAGCGTCAGTGTAATACATTAATAAATAGGGTCATGCAACTTTATCAGATATATTGTGTGAAACATTCCATCCAGTTTGCCTAAGATTGCTATTGCTGTACAGAGCTGCTATATGTGGCTCCAAGTACTCTTCAAGCCGAAGCGTGCACGCACAAAGACAAAAGCCCACCTGTAATTACATTTCCATACCCTGCTCCCTCGCACCATTAAGAAGCAGACAGTAAAGTTTTCCCATCAGACAGCTAAATCTGACTCACTCAGTAAGTGGGATTGCTCTGTGCCGTCCATGCTGTGTGATCTGACTGCTGAAACCTCAAAGCTTGTTGTATGTGTGTGCATGTGTGTGAAATGAATGTGTGTAATGACTTGCAGCATTTTGGTACAGAAATGGTTTCATTAACTGGCAGAAAAGCTGTGATAAGGAATGGGGACTGGGCGGGAGATTTGCTGGCGGTATCAGGATCATTGAGCGGAACATGTGGCTTATACACAAAAATGAAGGAGGGCTAAACACTCCTCCCTTGTGGATCCTGAACAGAGCACACATTCACACCAGGGTCCATAACAACCTGCGGCCATAGTTGAACACCCCTCCCTTAATAAGTTAAACCCCCTTCCTTAGCCATTTCCTCTCATGTTATTGCCAGTGGCCTTCCTCACTCTCCTGCACCATCCCCTCATCTTTTTTTTTCTAAGATAGCCTTCCTTGCTCATTACAATTCCTCACACATTTATCTTTCACCAGTGTCACTCAACTGCATTCTCCAGCAGCTCTACAGCCACCAGAAATTTCAGCTCTCTTATCATTTTCCCTGTTTGAATAATTGCATTCATATTTAAAGCTGACTCAAAATGGATCTATGGTAAGTATAACTGGGAGATTTTCTGGAGGAAAAAGTCAGAAAATAATTGCACACCTTCCATTTCCATCAGACACAACAGGGGACTATAGAATGAATATTTCTGAAAGAATATTCATTTCCCGAGCCAGCTGGAAAGAGTGGATCTTTGACTTTTTATGGATGTGTTCTGTACACTAGATCCAGCTTACCCCCCTTGAACTCTGATTAAAATGGAAAGTTAAGCAATATTTCTAAGCTTGGTCTTTGTGCTGTTTTGCAGCAACAAAACCCCCACAGGTCAGTCTGGGACAATGATTTCAAACATTGCCTAACAACTTGGCCTTGGACACTTCTTTTCCTTGTAGTCGCTCCTTTTTCTTATTTTCTTTCACCCTCAGGGTCAGGACAGTATACTTATGGAGACGATGAGGACTGGTATTCACATAGATCTAAAGGTGAGTGCACTGCGTTTGCCACTGCCAAAACACCTTAAACACATTTGGGACGTGGCAGCAAAGATCAAGGAGCTGAACCTGTTCTCTTTATTTCAACCCAGCCAAACAAATTTGGTGTGTGAATGTATCAGAGCAGTTTATTCAATCAAATATATACTCATATGTAGAGACTTGAACAAGAAAATATTGTTTTCATGCATTTTATTGTATCTTTTACAAAGAAACAAACTCATTTTAAGTGAGTCAGCTTTGTAAACTGACACAGATATGTCAAAGTACAGTAGCTTCCAACTTTATATTTGGCCTCAGTTAGACATGGAACATTATCACTCAGGCCAAACCTAACTCTCCCTTCATGTAAAAGCTAAACTATAATATTGTTTTCTCTCATTCAGTGGCTTTGGAAACTTTGCCAACACACACATATACACAGCAAGAGAAGCTGGATGTGTAATGAGCACTCATCTTTATTCCAACTGGATAGACATCAGCCGAAACTGGTGTATGCTCTTATCCCAAGCATGTGGATTTGTCTGTGCTGGGCTGCAGGACTAAAGTGTTTGCTCTGAGCCAGCAGTAAATAAACTGCAGATTTTGATTTTCTTCTCTTGAATAAGAACCTTGCGGCCCCATAAAATTGGCATTAGACAAGGAATTTTTACACAAATGTTCAAGAGATGGGCAAGTATCCACCAGGCAAACGGACAAGTTGAAAGGAAATTCAATCTAGGCAATCTAGGCTTTACAGAAAGAGTTTTGTGAATGCAATCTTTTATCCTGTCTCGCTCCACACATAATGATATGCCTTTTCAAGTGAAGCTATCCTCTTATACTCTCAAGACACTCCTGGATAATGGGAAATTAAAGAAAAGGTAATGAGAAAACCACTGTATCTGCCTATACTCAAGGTAATAAGAGGGTTTTTACATTTTCTAATAAGTTAAAGTCTTTCTAAGCTATTATAGTCCTCAGGTAAGTGCTTATTATGAAGTCTCTCATTCCAAGACAACGACATGGAGCTGCACTGTTGCTGCAAACAAAAGCTCATTGCTGTTTGTGTACGTTTCTTCTGCTTCTAGGGACCCCGTGGTGTGCGCCTATTAAGGTGAAACATGGTGATGTGAGCTGTCGCACACCTAGAGGGGAACGCTTCAGGAATGTAATGGGGACGCGTTGTAAAATCCACTGTAAACGGGGATATGAAGTCCAGAGCACAGAAGTGGTGTGTATGGCAAGCAAACACTGGTCCTCTAACTACGCTTGCCGAGGTGAGAACTAACGTCCACTTGAACACACTGATAGGCTGTAATTACAATATAAACTAAGTCACAATTCAGTGAACACACGCAAATAAACCTTCAAACAAATTCCTTAGGCAATATCACAAATAAATGATTTATGATGTTGTTTCAGTGTGAAAAGGTATGACTGTTAATACACAGGCCAACAAAGCAAGTGGCAGCATCTTTCTCCTCATTCACAGCTCTGTGTCTTAGTTGTGTAGTGTCTGATCAAAGTAGTCTTTTAAACTATCAGTATTTAAAGTGTAAGATTACAACTTTACCAGATGGTTGTAATTGCCAATGATAAGCTGATTCTGAGGAGTCAGTGGAGGCAATGAAGAAAGACACTGGTCATTCAACCTCGGTGATATCTTTGGCTTTACATTAGCATGACAATGCTATCTATCGGCATGTCCAGGCTGGAGACTGGCACGCATACGCTATTCACTGGACTACACACTTCTTTGGCTGGCCATCAGCGTGTCTACGTTGGGAAATGAAATGTCAGGGCTGACTATCAACCAAAATGTCCTCTGCTTTTATTACTGTCACACCAGAGCTAGCTAGATTTTTGGGTAGCAACTTGACAGTCACAACATAGCCCCATTCTAATGTACAGTGCTTTAGTATCCATTTTACTCCAATAAATTTTTGCCCTAAACCTTTACAAAATCACACTTTGATTTTTCTTTTTTAATTTAAAGGCACTTCTACATTACCGTATTTCTTTTAAACCCAGAGGCTACTTCCTTGTCTTGTACTCAATCTGTAGCTAGCATCCTGTAAAAGACCTAATTTACACGATGTAAGGTTTTCTATTTAAATGATTTCATTTAAACAAAAGCACATTTGGTAAAAAGCTAACCAGTAAAGAGACGTATAAGTCAAAACAATTGTTAAATGGGGAGATATTTCTCTTTAAAGGCTTTATTTGTGTTGAATGAGCTGAATACAGTAAATGTGAAAGGGTGACAGCTCAGAAAGTTCAAAAATTGCTTTCTTTCTTGCCTCCACGTATCTTACCCATACCCGAGTAAAAAGGGTATGATTGTCAGGAAATTGATTTCAGAAAGGTTACAGATATTGCCAGATGCTGAAAGGTCAGCGAGGACATTGATTCAGATGCCATTCAGCAAAGTCCTACTTATCTGTTTTAGTCCCTCCATTATGGCTCAGAATACTGTTGGATATTTGTTCCAGCATAGAATAAGAATCAGTCAGTTAAGGAAAATACACCATTAAAATCATGATGCCCTTTCAACATTAATCTGCTTAAAATTTATGGTATGTATCTTAACAGTCAACAAAAGCAAAACATTTGTTAACTCTGAATTCTCTCTGCTGACAGAGATCCGCTGTCCAAAGCTTGACATGCCCATTAACGGAGGTTACAAGTGTTCAGATGGCTCCTACTTCAACTCTCGCTGTGAGTTCTTCTGCTCTCCTGGATTCACTCTGAAAGGCCAGAAGACGGCAACCTGCCAGCACAACAAAGCATGGAGTGCTGCAGTCCCCACATGCGTTGGTAAGACTGACTGGAGACTATTGTACATACAAGTAATTAATTGCTTAAGGCACAGTGCCAACTCTAGCTATTTTATCCAAGTCTGTGACAAATCATTTTTTTTATAAGGTTTTGAGATTTATATTTGGAAGAAAACAGGCCTCGAGACATGTACATAGATCTTTTACAGAAACACAGGCAGACTGTGGTTTTTCTCCACTAACCAGACAATTATACCATTTTTACTTTTTATTCAGAGTCTGAGTTGAAATCCTCTCTAAAATAAGGGACCTGAATTTTAGCAATTGCATAAATGTTAGATTTCTAGTTAATTTCGTGTGTGCATAGACTACACCACAGCCAGCACATCCTTTCAAGTGCTGTTTGAAGGATGACATTGAGTGTGCCGCATCTCCGTCTGAGAGGACACATTGATGACTCATCCTTGTTTCCCCAGGGGACTGATTCATCTTACTTTTTGTGTTGCTTTAAAAGACTGTTTAGTGTTGTTTCTAATACTTTAAGCATGTCTCAGGGTCTCACTGTTTGTGTTGTCCAGCAGATCTCTATTTCTCATGAATCTTCCATAAATTGTTTTATCATGTTGCACATAGAGCCATCAAAAGGGCTTTTCTTGTCCAATATTTATGTTTGAATTTAGTCACCATAATCATCCAGTAAAAGGTTTTCAGCCAACACATGCAGGTTAATTTGTTAACCAGCTATTTGTGATCAAATTTTACCATGGTAACTGTGAGTTAAAGATGCACGATCATGTTTTTTTTTTCTACAGTACCTTTTTATGTAAGTAATTAACTTATACTAAATCTCCCACCATTATCAGGGTAAACGGCACTTAACAGAAAGCATCATGAAAGTCAAAATGTGAGCTGATTTTCTCACCCTTTCACAGAATTTTAAAAATGTTTGAACATTTTATTTTCTGCTTATAGATATTGATCCCCCCCAAATCAAGTGTCCTAGTGTGAAGGATAAGTGGGCTGAACCAGGCAAGCTGACAGCGAGGGTAACTTGGGACACACCGGAGGGTGTCGACACGGCAGACGGCATCCTAACAGAGTCAGTCTCTGAATACTGTCTTAACCTTTTATGCCATTTTGCTTCTTTGCTCTCAGTTTAAGTCCTGTTCAAAAGAGAGATTAGAGTGAAAGATTCAAGCTGAGCATGTGCTTTGCAGTGTTACCCTGAAAGGAAAACCTTCCAAATCTGACTTCCCAGAAGGCCTCCATAAAATGTCCTACACCGTATTTGACCGGGCAGGGAACAAAGGATCTTGCCGTTTCTCTGTCAGAGTACGAGGTGAGGCTCTAAAAGCACAGACAGAGATTTCTTTTATCTTATGTCTGGATCATGCTCCTTAGAGATACAGTCTCAGGTAGGGCTTCAGTCGTATCTGTGCACTGATCAGCCAGACAGTAAGTAGAGGTTAATGTGACCCTTATTAATATCTACTTTCAACGCATTAATTAATATTTTAGTCCCGGTATTCATTCATATGCAAATATAATTCCTAAGGGTACTGTGAACTGCTTTGTCAGGTCTGTGTGAGTTCAGTCTGATTATATTAAATGGACAACTAAGACAAATAATTCCAAATCTTCATTCAGATATTCTAAACTCACACTGACTGAACTGCACTTCATTTTAGATATTTTCCTCCTAAAACTAATGAAGAAAAACTGCCTGTATAGAAACTGAACCAGAGAAATCAAGTTTTTTTTTATCCCAAATGTCCAATGTGATGAAATAACAGTAATAACTATCGTTGTTGCTTCCTGTGTCTCTCTATGTGATTTCTCATGTGTCCTCTTTGCACAGTCCGCCGTTGCAGTCCACTGACCCCCCCAGACAATGGCTACATGAAATGTGACAGTGATGGAGACAACTACGGTGCCACCTGTGAATTCACCTGCACCGGTGGCTACGAGCTGCAGGGCAGCGCTGCCAGAGTGTGCCAGTATGGACTCACCTGGTCTGGCTCAGATACAAACTGTGCAGGTATGTACTGCATGAAGACACACAAGATTTAACAGGTGTGTGTGTGTTTGTACAGAATATTTGTTGTCTGCACTCTTCTTTTAAAGTCAGGAGCTGTTAGTGCTAAACTATTACCGCTGTGGTAGTGGTTAGTGGGCCTTAAATGGTTTATGCTCCTGGGTTGTGTGCTTTCCAAGGGGGCAAACTCTGCTGGAGAAGAGAGAAGCCTGGAGGAAAAGTCAATTGTTGTTCTTTCTTCATCCACAAGGGGCTGGCTGCAAAACAGAGCAAATCTCCTTCGACTCCCGTGTTAAAAAGGCGACTTCACAGCAGAAATAAACATGTTTACAGCCTGGTTCAAAAAATTATTTTAGGTTTAATAGGTCAAGTTTACCTTCATGTCAACTAAACTCATCCGTTTAGATGTTATTTAATCTTGAAATTACACATAATTAGGGGGGTATCCTGTTGATTGACAGGCGGGAGATCGGGTGCTAATTTTAGCCGTGAAGTCTAATAATTAGCTCCCTGCTTGCTCCCAGGAAGGCTTCAGCCTGTCGCAGAGTTGCAAAACGGCGTTTTTTAGCTGGTTAACAGTGAGTATAAATGTGCCCTTACCTTTAGACCGCCTATAATCGTTCCTGTTTACTTCGGATTAGTTTGGTTAGCATTTGCCTGGCAGCTTGGAGCAGCCTTGCCTTTGCACATTTTACACACGCGACACGGCAAGATGGTGATGGTGGGAAACGCCCAACTGGCTTCACTTTCCCGTATTCAAACGTAACTGGATACTACGTCAATTTATTTTCTTACAGTCTTTGGTGCCTTCATATTGAGCCATACTGGGGAAATAACATTCAAAATACATTTTCATTCAGTCTGTATTTCGACCTCTGAGCTCAATATGGAAACTTCTGTAAGATAAACATTTTATTAAGGATTTTTAGGCTCTAGTGGCCTTTGTATTACAGTATACTGACACGAAAGGGGGGCAGAGAGAGTGGGGGATGACAGGTGGCAGAGGGTCCCAGACCGGGAATCAAACATGGGCTGGCTGAGGAACTGTAGCCTGTGAACATACAGTAAGGGCAACTACTCAACCAGTTGAACTAAACACCACCCCATCAGTTCATAATTTTAAAAGGTGAGCAGAGATATCCAGCTGTTGCCCATGTGGCCCTATCTCACAATGACACAGAATCCTTCAGTGATCCGGATCAACACCAAATTTAAATGAGTTCTTCCTTGTACCATTTTCAACATTCACTGACAATTTCTTCCAAATCTGTTCAGTACTTTTTGAGTTATTTTGCTAATGGACAGATGGACGTACAGACAAATGCCCATCATTATCTCCTTGAATGAGTAAAACAGATGTACAAAAGACAAAATCTTTCCACATTCATCTTGATTATGTTTAAAAGAAATCATAGATATAAACACTAGATGCCACCTTCGGACCCGTGGCGTACGTCGGCTCAGCCGCCATCTTGAGCAGGGGTTTCTTACAAGCAGTTAGGTCCATATCTATGGTTAGATCTCGTTTCTTCGACTTCATGCTGAAAGATTGTTCAGCCGTCTGCAGCTGTCATTTCAGACCAGAAGACTTGGACAGAACTGGACAGTCAACTCGTTTAAAAGGAGTGATACCATCTAGTTTTACTTTTCTTCATCATTTTTGCAAAGTTTGTATCAATTTCTCACACGATCAAAATATTTCAGTGCTCACTAAATGGTTTTAAAAGAAACAGTTTGAAAGTTTTCTTTTTTGAATTCATCCAGATATAAACATTTAAAATTTAGTTAATTAGTGTCACATCCTTGATGTTAAAATGTTAAAATATTCTTAGAAGACATTTTTAAAACATTACATGGATAAATTATTCTTAAGTAATAATGTAGAATGTTTATCAATCTAGACTTACCAGAAATACAAACCTGAGAAAGGCGCTGCGGAAAAACAAAATTATTACACCTGGTGGCTAAAATCAGCTCACATTTACCTGAAGCAATACTGGATGATGGGCATGAAGAGAATGAATAAGTTCACATGGATTATTCTGTTTTTATGGTACATTCAACCTGATTTTTTGTGTTCAAATTTGTAGTTTTTACTTAAACACTAAGTGAATCAATAAAGGTGTTATGTGTTTGGTTTTGGTTGTATTTATTACTTTTTTTTTGTATTATGGCAATTTGTGAGTTTTGTTCTTCTTTATGATTTGAATTATAGCTTATTTCTTTACTCATCATATTTGTGCTCCACTGCTATACATACATACATACATACATATATATATATATATATATATAAATACAGAGAGAGAGAGATACTGGAAAACAGATACATTCAGATATGAATAATATTCATATTGTTAGCATGTTTTTAAAAAAAATTTGTAAGACCAAATTGATCTATTTTTTTCTGTTTTATTAGCAAAGTTGTAATGTGACTTTTTTATTGTAATTTTTCTCATCGTACTTGATTTTTATGATGGTATTTCTAAAATTGTAGTAGCTTTGGCAATATTGTAAATCTACGTACATGCCAATAAAGCTTATTAAATTGAAATTGAATTGAACTGAGAGAGAGAAAGACATCGGGTTTAAAAAAAAAAGTGAACAATTTACTTGTTTTGTATATTTAGTGCAAAATAAAAAACTGTTCCCTGGATTGCTAATTAATGGGAGTCCACTGCTCTTTAATAGAGCTACTAGAGATGGTCTGAAAGGCAAAGAACCAATTTCTCATTTGGAATTCATAAAGTAAAAATTAAATTATATATTTATTTTTAATTTTACATCAACACTTTTTTTTTTTTTTACAAGGGACTTCACAGCCTGTAAAATAAATACAATCTTCTGTCCTCAAACCCAACATGGATGATGCATGTAACTGCTAACTTGACCCTTTTGCAGATGCACACAACCGCATGTATCAGTGAATTCTGTTTCTTTACCTGGTTTCATGTGAGAAGCCCAGTGGAGGAGAAAATGGGATCCATCGATTAGAAAAAATCAATACTGGGCTCATGCTGTTTCATGTCTGTTCCTGTGAGACAGGAAGAAATGTGTTGCAGCTCTCCGCCATCCGCAGTTAATGTTCACTTCAGTTCATCTACTGAACTGACACAAACAATCAAATTATGCAGCACCTCTCAGCGACAATGTGTTGTCATAAATCTTCACCTCTTTTAAGTATCTTTCATATCTTGGCTTAATTGTACATTCATTGTCATCACAGCTATGAACATCAATGTGGGAGTGCGTACAGCTGCTGCACTGCTGGACCAGTTCTACGAGAAGCGACGGCTGCTCATTATCTCTGCACCAACTGCTGCCAATCACAATTACCGCTTCCAGATGACTAACCTACAGGTGAGGCACGATTCACAGACGCACTCGGCACTGGTTGAATATGGGTCGACTGAGCTGGAGGGGTGAGGAGGAAGGCAGCACTGCAGTGATGTGCATCCTCTCTGTTCCTTCTCACAAAATGGACTGCAGTGTGTTTATGTTTAGTTCTTGTTTAGGCTAAGATACCTAGTGGAACAAATGAAAACAGAGAAGGTGTCACAGCGATGACCAGAGAATGTCACTGCGGTGAATAAATGATTGTGACAACAGCTCTGATAAGGCTATTCTGGGATGGATGTTTTTCACCAACTCGTCAGAAACTATTAAGTCTGAGCTGTCTTTAAATGCCTGACCTTTTAAGTCTGTCATCAGTTGAGAGACTAACCAGTGTTAGTTGCTCAACAACCTGAGGGAACAGCTGTTTGGTTAGCAGAAATTATTGCATTTGTTTGCAGTCAATTATTTTTCAAACTCTCCTGAAAAGGAGCATAGGCTGCTCTGTTTTACATATCAGAAAGATCAAGGAACGTAAGTATATTGGTTAGACACTCGAGAAACAAAAAGCATGCTGAGTTAGCAGAAACATCTGAACTTATGCTTCACAAACACAATACTTTGGTATAAAACATATTTTAAAAATGCCCCTTTTCTTTTAATCTATTGGAACATACAGTATTTGGGCTCATGTTTTATAGAACATAAAATAGGGCAAAATAATTAGACTTCCCTAATTACTCTGCAATTTGCCTCCAAGGAGCCAGAGGTTCTATAATCTTTTAAAGTGGTCTTTAACATAGTTTTCCTGGCTTTCTAATGCTTTCCAGTGTACCAAAGTTCTTCTTTGTCACATTGGGAGAGATAGTCATTCATTCATTCATACATTTAGCAAAGATTTGACACAGGACCTGAAAGATACATCTGAACCTTCAGCTGATCCATCTCTTGTTCACTGAAGACACATCAGAAATGGCCGCCTTGGAGTAGTGTCTTACACAGCTATCCTAAAGGAAGGGAAACATGGATAAAAGGCTGAGGTGTGTCAAATGACACAAACACTGAACTTAAAAATCAGTGATAACTCATTGGTGATGAATCCTCCCCAGAGCCCAGACCTCAACGTTATTAAAGCAGTGAGGGATCATCTTGACTGAACAGAGCAAAAGACAGCCAACGTCCAGAGATGATTTTTTTAAATGTCATCCAAGAAGCCTTGTGAACTCTTCCTGAAGTCTACTGAGAGAAATGACAAGATATCTTGTTAAAGTTGACCAGGCTGTGTTGGAGAATAAAGGGTCTCAGACCAAATATTGACTTATAGATTTATACAAAACTCTGTATGTTGCCTTATATACTGCATTTATATTTATGTTTGCATTTTTCAGTGAATTGCTACACATATTTCCCATTTTCCTGGCAATATTTAAAGAAGAGGCAACCCATGACTTTTGCATAATACTATGTGACATATAATACGGTTGTGTTGCTCTCAGACTGGCAGAAACCAAGAAGAGGTTCATCACTGCCAGTCACTAATCTGCCAATCCCTGGCACTCTTCTAAACGGATCAAAAATTTTTTGTCACTGACCCCCTAAAAAGGAATAGGAATAAAACAAATCTGAAAATAGCAGCAATGATGATAAAACAAAGTAAAACTACTTGTTAAGATAAACAACGGCAGAAGGGATGAGAGAAAGTTTCTACCTATTTGTCCTACACTTGGGTAGGATGTACCTTCGCCCTGACCGGAGCAGCCTGAACTCATGAGGGTGACTCATATCTGTCATGATCGAACAGGCTTTACTCAGGACTCCTATTTGATATAAGACAGAAAAGTCATTCAAGGGGATTCCTGCAATCTTTCCACATTGTTTTACAATCCCCTGGAGTCTGCTTTTATTTTTAGTAAAAAGGGAGCCACACCAACAGATAAAAGAAAATGTTGAAAAAGAATCAACATAACAATAAAACATTTTCATAAAAGTACTGTCAACATCAGAACTACAAAGCTTCTAATAAAAGGGCATGTACTGGTGAGTCTTCTTACACACAGCGTCAACATGAAGCTCAAAGCACAACTTGTTGTCCAAGTGAGTACCAAGGTATTTGTAATAGTCAACTACTGTATTTCCACAGTTTGTCTCTCTATGCTGACTGTAAAAATGTTTAGAGGACTCTTCCAAAAAAAAAAAAAGATCATTTCTTTAGTTTTATCTGTGTTGATATTTAGTTTTTCTCAGTTGCTTTGGTGCAATTCGCACAACAGGCTTACCATTTGCATTACTGTAAATTCAAACTCCACAACAATTAGTCATGTGTGCACATTAAAGTAGCATTTTTCATTGCATTGATCACATACACATGCTCAGTTTGAATCTTTCACTCAAATTGCAAATGCTTTTGGACATGTAGCATTTGCTTACATGCAGTTCTCTGTTATTTCATGACTTTATCATTTGCTTTGGTCCCACAGTCAAAACTAGATATACTTACAATAGCTAAATAGTCAGTCCCCACAAAACTAATAGTCTTCATGTCATTGCTTGAGTCATTACAAGCAAAAGAGAAAATCTAGTTATCAAAATCTGTCCAGCAGATGTTACATAAGTATATTTATAATTCTTTTCCTGGAATTAGTCCTAAATTGAACATTTGGTCACAGCAGCTGATCCTTGTCATTGGTTAGAAGATGGGTGAAGCATTAGTTGTAACCAGTGATGAGACATTTTTCCAGTCACTCTGAATCCCATCAACCCTCAACTGGCAAGTATATATGAACCAAGCAAGACATAGTGTGTACCTTTTCTACAATACTGGGGTATAGAAATAGAAGGCCAGCATCAAGGAAGATGAGATGAGGGTATGTGGGGAGGAAGGAGAAGAGGAAGATCTGTCACTTACTGTTACAGCAGTATGTTGTTTACAGTCCACAACTCTACCCAAGTTTGTTCTAAAGAAGTGACTGAAGTGTTCGTTTTTTTCATAATGGTGTGAATGAATTACTATACATTAGATGACAAAAAGCATACTGTGTGAAGTAAAATGTGAATCAGATGTATTCTGAGTCATGTATTCAGTTACCTTCTAAAAACAGTAACATGTAACTTTACTGTAGTTTTCAAATGGCTGTACATCCAGTGTGTAGTACTGTTGGGCATTTTCAAGTTTCCAAGATCTGAGTTTTTGTACTCAGGATCAGGAACACTCACAGATCAGACTATCTCAATGAAAACGTGACTAAGCCATTTGAGTACCTTGTTCGTACTCAATTGTGACAGTACTTTTTATTTTGATGGCTCTGACAGTTTCATTAACATAAAAACTTGCTTTTGAGGGATGAACTGGTATCTATTTTTAGCAAGTGATGCACTTTTGCAGGTTATCCACTAGGTTCTGCAGTTTGTACGAATTTTTTTGAGAAATGTACGAACTGTTGTGCAAATGTTAAGTCTGTTGTGAGAATTGCACCAAAGCAACTGAGAAAAACTGTGAGGAAGACTTACACCAGTCTCTAAATTCCTTCACTGTGGGTCCATGGTCAGGATTGTCTCTATTCAACAAGGACACACTATCTGAGTTGTCCAAAAATTGTAAAATGTTGCGACCAACGTGTTGGCTGCGGCGCTCATTTGTGTATAAAGCAAATAGTAAGGGTGAGAGCATGCACCCCTAAGGTAATCCAGTAGAAAAAATGAGTGTTTGACAGAACACTACTTACTCACACACTGTGGCTGCACTGTTAAACAAGAAAAAGTCTTGTCTTAAATGTCAAGATAATCTAACAATATACACTACTATTAAGGTATTAGTGTTACCTAACATCTGGACTTAAATTTATTTTATTTATTAATAAAGTTTAAAACTGACAAGGTTCTGAAGGCAAGACAAGTTTATTTATATGTAGCACATTTCATGTACACAATAATTCAAAGTGCTTTACATCAGAAAGGAAGAAAACATTAAAAGTCAAAGGAATAAGAGCATGATTTCAAATTAAAAACAGAGAGAACATTAAAAAGTCTTAAAAGAGGCTGTGCAGATTTACACTCCTGAATAAAATCTATGTAACATGCAGCTAAGAACATGTGGGTCTTTAACCTGGATTTAAATAAACTGACTGAACACTGATGAATATCTGTGTGAATATGTCAGCTCAGGGAACTTCCAAAAGAACAGAAGCAGTGACAGTGTTTATCCTCTGTAACAAAGCACACTTCCAGTGGATCCTGACAGTATGAAAACCCCGTTTCCACCCACAGGTCTGGGTCGGGTCGGGCCGAGTTGGGTGGGTTTTGGTACGGATATATTGATTTCACGTTGCGTCCCCACAGCAAACTGTACCCTTACCTCGGAGGCAGAGTATTAACCGGATAGCGCTGCTACGTGATTGCGTGACATCATCGCTGTGCAACATCTTTTAACCAAAGCGCCACACCACACGTGACAGAAAGGAGTCACCCCTGCTTTGTTTTTACGCCGGGGTCACACAGGAAGTGACGGATTTTTCAGTGAATCAACGGGTTGCTTTGTGTTAGCTGCACCTCTTTGGTCTGGATCAGTTAGATCAGTACCCCTACCGAAGGGTACCAAAAACATAGGCCGGGTCGGGTCGGATATAGGGTACCCGCCCAGTTTTCATCTGTCGAGATGCAAAAGAACGTGAACCGATCCGGTCCGACCCAACCGCTGATGGAAACCGGGCCAAGACAAAGCCAAGCGGCAACCTCCAGTGGCCAACTATGAAGCTACCAGGAAGAAGGCAATATTTGTAGTTCTCTCTTCATCCGCTAGGGGCTGGCTGCAAAACATTTCAAATCCCCATAGACTCCCATGTTAAAAAGGCCGACTTCACAGCAGAAATAAACATGTTTAGAGCCTGGTTCAAAAAGTCATTTTAGGTTTAATAGGTCAAGTTTACCTTCATGTCAACTGTGAGGGGGTGAATTCTGTTATAACTCATCAGTTTAATGTTATTTAATCTGGAAATTACACATAATTAAGGGCGTATCCTTTTGATTGACATGCAGCAGACCGGATGTCGACCTGCCGGCCGGTGGCTAGCAGTTAGCACTTTGTTTGCTCTCAGTAAGGTCAGTCTGCAGCAGAGCAGCAAAATGGTGGTTTTTAGTCAGTTAAAAGCAAGTCTAAGCATTCCTTACCTTTACACAGCCACTTAGGTGGCTAATCTTTGTTAGCTCCTGTTAGTTTCGAGTTAGCTCAGTTAGCGTTTAGCCCAGAGTACGTCAGCTGTCAATAAATTGCCCGGAAGCTGCACTTTGCCCATTTTAGTATTTTCCTGTTGTGACAACACACGCAACAAGGCAACGGTGGGAAACGTCCAACTGGCTTCACTTTTAGCTCTTCAGAAACCAGTGGGTCAGGTGAGCGGAAGGTTAGTCCCTTTTAATGGTCTCTGGACAAAACACAACTAAGCACAGTTTTTATGCATAAGTTACAGAGGACACACACACAGTCCAACAGCAAAAGCTTTTCCTGCCACAAACTCAGTCTGTCTGACATCAGCTGGATTCTGCTTTTTTGAAACACTAAGGGTCGGAACTATCAAAGGTTTGCGTATATAAAAATGTGCAAACTCATTGCACACACAAAAAATTTAACAAACTGATTTACTAAGTGTGCAATAAGGGTGTATTTCAAAGGCGAAAAATAGTACATTGCATCCAGTTAACATGTCTGCTGCAAAAAATATGCAATATGGGGCATTTTGCAATTATGTGTGTGTTGGGAGGAGAAAATGTGAATATCTTAAATGTAATAGATACAACTTTTTCATAGAAACAACATTTTAAAAAAAAGAATACATCCACAGAATGTCTAGAGTGGTGCAGAATAAAAGTATAAATTTTACTTCAATTTTTTTTTTTTTTTTTTTTTTGGGATATGAATAATTATTTCTATCAATTTTGATGTGTCCCAAAAAATAAATATTTACATCTGATTACCATTGCGCTGTCGGAATTCTTTGCAGTTAGCATTAGCTTGCAGTTGCTAGCTCGATTGTTATGTGTAGAAATAGCATTTTCCTTACATTACTAATCAAAAAATGAAGCAGGATGAGGCTGACGGTAGCAAAGGTGCTCAAAAGCCCCGCAGAGGTTGCCACTTTTATTCTGGACATGCAAGTTATACATTTGTCTATGCTAATTGATTGATGTTTAGGATCTGTCATGTTGCTAATGCTAAATGAGTGTTAATGCTCCACCTACTGGCAAGGAGGAATTAAACTTGTAGCTATCACCTTTAATTTATCACTGACAAAGTGATTTGTCAAACATGTAACGGACTGCAGTGACTGTTTTTGTGTGCACATTTAGTACTTCTGAAAAGCAGTTGTTAACTGCTAGTTTACGCACAACGGCTGTTGCTTCTACATGAGGGGGACAACTCCGCAGGATCGCAGACGCATAAATCTGATTAAAAATGATTTTTCATGAGCATGAACATTTAGTTTCCATTCTTACTAACATGGGTGTTAAATATTCTAGACAAACCAAACATAACTCTTGCAACCACTAATGATAATTAAAGCTGACATTAATTGTGTCTTTTTATTTCCTTCTTTTTGCCAATTTCACATTTAACTTGGATCTGCAGAGTACGCTCAAGCTGAAACACTCTGTGTCACAGAGTGCACTTTGGGCGTAATAGATGTCTTCTCTCGAAATTCGCCATGATGCAAACCTTGAAACACGCAAAATCCTCATTTATATAGGGCGTTTCTAACATGTTTGCACCTGCTGACATTTATACAGTCACTCTTAGTAAATCACCATAAACCATGGTTTCGTCCCATGCGCACAATTTCATGTCAGACTGGCATATTACTACACAACCACTTGGATATCAGTTGATCCGGCCCTAAGAAAGGAGAGCTGCTTGGTTTCTTACAGTATATACATAATAATTAGTATAACATGAACTTGGCACTGAAATATAATAATGTAGACAATATTTTATGTAATTATAAAATCATGAGGTCAGTGTTGTTATTTAGATCATGATACTGCTGTAGGTTTGTATGAACTTAGCTGATGGAGCTGTGATGGTACAGCCACTGCTGTGTATCTTCATTTGTGCTCATTTTCATCTTTATTGTTCTATTTTTTGGCATTTATACCATTATTGGACAACCATTCTGTAACAACAGAGAAGTGAGTGGAAAGAGACGTAGATGGGAAATTATTATCTCACCCAGACGCTGCAAGCAAATGTTTGATTGCCTTTGAGAGAAAAATGTAAACTGTCTGAGATGTTTTTGTTTGGCTCAACTGTTTGAATTCTTGTTATACTGGGAGCAAAACTGGTCTGAATGGATTGATTTGAGTTTGATGCTCTGAAACAACAGAGGTAGAAGCTCAAGACTTTTCTAAGTAGCCTTGGAAAGTTGCTCATCAGAAAATCACTGTTTGGTTGACACAAAATCTCTGAACTTGTTTAAAATCTACAGTATTCCTCCTGCATTCAATAATCTTTGATTCATTATAATACATGTATTCCTAACTCAAATATAACTGTTGGATGAACAATTTCTGCTCACTGAAGGTTTATTACCTTAATTTTGTGTGGATGTTGGATGCAAATTATTGTCACGACATGCTCATATTTACTTGTAATATAGGAAAGCTTCTGCAGCTGAAAGCAGTCGAAGTAATTAATAAAAAAGGAGTGCACGCATGTGTGGAGATGAACATGTATTAATCATGGTGATTATTGTGTCCTGCTGCCCTGCATGGTTTATATCCTCTGGAACATGAGCTTTGCTCCTTTATGTTTTGCCTGCACAGAAATCATAAACAAGGCTGTAAAACTTACAGATCTGTGTTTCTGTTTCTGTCCTGTGAGAACAGCCCGCTCAGTGTGGACTGGACCTGAGACATGTGACAGTTATCGAGCTGATTGGGACCTACCCAGCACAAATTGGCCGAATTCGACATCGGCTGCTCCCCCCAGGGCTGGCCCTACAGCTCAGGTACTAACTCAAACAGACACAACAGACACTCACATCGGTGTAGCTACAGGACATGTGGCTTTTCTTTCTCCTCACGCTTACCAAGCTGATGTGTGCTTCCTAGGCTTCTGCTCCAGATTCCTCAGAGGTCTTTCCAAATGGTGGTGGTGGACAAGCAGGGCATAGACAAGCAGCGCTACCCATTCCCCGTCACAGCGGCTGAATTATTCACCACCATTGACACCTTCCCCCTCCGCAAGGATGAGATGGTGTTACAGCAGGAGGCAGGCCAAACCTGTCAATCATAAACCCCCTCTTCGCCTTTCATAGCAACTTCATGGACTGTCAGCAATCTTTGATCCCTTTCCTCCTTCGTCACAGCAGGAAAAACTGTCTCAGATCATATGTTTACGTCCTCTTGTCACACACTCCTACATGAACTCATTCTGTCCTGTATCCACTGTGTGAGCATGTGTGTGTCATCATCAAAAGTGTGGATGTCAGTCATGGTGCTGATCTGAGGCTGGTCTAGATTAAAACAATCACACACTACATGACAGTCACATTGATTCCTGTGATTATCTGAATGTTTTGCTATTTTTGATATTTTCAAACCAGAAATATATTTTACTATTTTGTACAAAACGTCTGGAAGACTTTTAGCCTTTTTAATATTTATGTCACACGTCTTTAATAATGATGTACCCTGTGTTTTATGCACAGTGCTTCTGTGCTTCTGTGAGTGGATTTACAAAACAATGATTAAACATTTGTTATGCGAAGGTTGTGCACGTCTATCATTCAGATTACTTAGTGTATATTTAACAAAGTGGAAATGTCCAAACTTTAATCGCGTAGAAAAAGTTCAGAGAATAGATGAATCATTACTGAAAAAACATTAGATAGACTGTATTTCTGTCATGTCAGTCATTTTCTGTACCGCTTATCCAGTTCAGGGTCGCAGGGGTTGCTGGAGCCTATGCCAACTATTATCAGGCGAGAGGCAGGGTACACCCTGAACAGATTAGTGGGGGGAAAAAAAAGTAAGAAAATTAAATTACTTCAAATAGGAGCTGTCTTCTTTTATTTTACAGCAGGCTTTTACAGTTTTTCAAATGGTTGACTTCTTCTGAACAAATCTCTGACAAACTTCACACAACAGATTTTGCAATCAATTACCTGCAAAGGCGAGGATCTTTAACAGTATTTTGTACTTATTTAATAAATCTTTGCACGCTAAGTTCCTGCACTAAGAATGTAAAGACAATGAACATGGAGCTTAAAGCACAGACATGCATTGCGATGTTAGATGTCGGCATGACTGTGCAGCAGCAAATTCTGGTCAGAGCTGTAAGATCAAAAGATGCAGAGCTGCATTGTTGATACGCGGAGGATGGTTAATGGGCAAGCAGAATCTTTAGATAATACATGAGACTGACTTTCTTATCATCCATTTATCTGAGTCACCTGATTAAATAATTGGAACAGGTGGGAGATCAAGAGAGACCAAGTTTTTTTTTGATTGTATGTTTGTTTAAATCTTATCTGAGATTACTTTAGCTTTTTTGTACAAAACACAGCACACACAATGGCTGCACTTACACATCAAAAGTTAATCCTTAATAACACAAAAACAGAAGTCTATGGAAAGATGCATTTATTTCAAAATATTTCCATAACACACAGAAGAAGAAAATAAGCTTAAACAGTAAATTTTATGCTTGGAAACCAGACACAATGGAGATAATACATGCTGTACAATAATAATTTCCCAAGTAATAGGGTATTGCATGAGCCTCTCAAGTATGCTGGACAGTGAACACATGTGTGAACGTATTTGCCGACGACAAGCGGACGAAGCTTGCATCCCACATGAAAAAATAGTTCTACAGGGTTAAAGTTGGAAAATCATTTTTGTGTGCTGTGAATCATCACAGGATGAAGGATTGCAGAGCCCAGGGCGACAGGTACAAGGTCACAGTCTGACTGTCACTGGCTCATTATTAGCCCCCACCACCACCACCTCCAAAATAAAGGCGGCTCGCCTCGGTGCTGACTCACTCTTACGCATAGCCCCCATCTCAGGGTTCCTGAGATCACACTGCAAATCGCACTCTCTTCAAGGTGTAAAATGATGTCATTATCAGTGCTTTATGTAACTTTTTGTTCTTCTACCTCTGTTTTCTCTAATGCCATGCAGTTTATATCAACACACTGATACAGTGTTATGTAAATTTACATCAAAGCTAGTCTAAGTTTTCTAATCTGTCAAGACTTTGTGCCACATATTTATCTATTTTGCCAACCAGGGATGGAAAGCAGCTAAATTCCATGTACTGTACTTACTACATGTAGGCTTCTAAAGAACTTTTGCTTTATTATATGATCACTTATTCAATCAACAAAAATATAAACCAGTGATATGTAATAGTATAAGTTTTTTATGGAAAGGGTTAATGTTAGGTTCACTTCAGACTATGCCAAAATAGCCACAGGAATAGGAAACAGGGTACTGCAGTGAGGATATCTATTCATCAAATCCTGTAGTTTTATATACTCAAAACCAACTGCTGGTAACTTTATGGTCACTGAACTAATCAGTTATTTCAGCTAATTTTACCATCAATTGGCTTTTTAATGACACATGTTTGCAGTAGCTGTACAGTGGGGTGATCCATGCTGCTTTCTTCGGCAGTACTGAGTTTTCAAACTGTTTCAGCATTAAAAAAAAGTAGCAAAAATGTGAAGTTGAACAGTGAGTACCACATATGTGGCTCAAAACGTCATCATAATGGTTATCAAATTCTTTTGTGCCTTTAATTAGTAGTTCATTCAACAGAACTTAAGGTCTTGTTGTGGTGATGCAGAAGCTAAAATTTCATGTAAAATGTACTGTATATTGGACAAAAATAATAATAAAAAAACCATCAAAATACTTGATAATAAAAATGCTTTGTCATAATTTGTTCAAACTTTAAGAATTTAGACACTTAAACCATCCAATTTAACACAGTGACCATCTTCTGAACCTGGAATGGTAGCTTCATGTTAACTTTAGCTTGCTGAGGTAACAATCCTTAGCAGCAGTTATGTATGCTAACACATGCTAACAGTGCAAAAACAAAGTACAGATAAGGTGGTTGTCAGTTTTGCAGGTTTTGTGCTGGATGGTTTGATAAAAATGATCTCATAGATACTTTTAGATATATTGAATCAGATATAAGGCTAAAAACACCTACAATTTAAGGTTTTCTGTGGGTCAGAAATAAAAATGTCATGTTTTTGTTCTTATACTTCATTTCAAATAGATTAAATAATTTTGGGTTGTATACTATTGGTTGTACAAGATAGAACAAAAGAGGAAATTTAAAAAAATATTTTTGGGTAATTTTGTTGATAATTAAGAAACAAAACAAACAAACAAGCCCTAGCTTTTTAAAAAAAATATGTCTTAAAATTCAGTACTCCTCCTCTCACTCCAGTGTTTTGTGCCATGTTTTTGAAAGGAAACGCTTTAGCTTTAGTCCATTAATCTTTTCCCAAAATTATTTGGAAAGGCCTCGCCATAAAAGTTTGATTTAAGATGCCAAATGCTCCCATTGTGTCTCTTCATAGGTCAAATAAAAGAACCTCTTAAGCTGCACAGTAGTGCATGCACCTCTGTATACTAATGTTGATGAAACATCATCCTGTGCTTCATACCACGATGCTGCTTGGTTGCTTATAAAGGGAAGGTTTATATACCATTGATCTTTGCCTTAACTAATGTTCTCCATCAGCTCTATCTACATGCAATATTAGCTCACATACAAGACAAAGATGTACACATCAGGAGTCACCATGTGCTTATTCAGAGGTTACAGGAAATTACATACTATGATGCTTTTTAATAAACAGCAATAAACAGCAGCAGTGCTTGGTCAAGACTAGACACTTTGGAGGGTAGAGGCGCACAAGTGGATGAGTGGTGAATAAGGCATGACTGGCTGTTCTGGACAACAGAAGGGATCTGAACAAACAAGAAAAGTACAGAGAGGGATGGTCTGTTGTACTTTTATAAGCATTTAAGTTACTGTTTTGTCTTTTTTTTCTTGACAGCTTAAACTATCCAGCTCTGTCCTTCAGACCACTTCTCTGTCTTTTTTCTCCTTCTGTGATCTTCTTTTACCCTCTCTGTGCTTTGGGCTCACATGTTACACCTGCGCATGCTGGCCCGCAGCATCAGAGTACACTCCTGAGGAACTTCTGGGTTTTCGATCATGCGTTGCCAAACCCGTTGTTCTTCCCCATATGAGTCCATCCAGTCAACCTCGTTCCCATAGCTTTTGCCTACAGGGGAGAGAAGGCAAACAGGAACACTTATTTTATTTAGTTAAAAATGACCAGTGAGACCTGAGGAAATTAAAACTCCCTCAGACCTCCAAGAATAATTTGATAAGATTCATCATTAAATGATTGATACTGGCTTAGATTAAATTATTCCAGTAGATAGGATTAGATAAATAGATGTAGCCTATAGCAGTGATCACCAATCCTGGTCCTCGAGTGACATGCTGTGTCCCAAATTGCCTACTTCCATACCCAATACTCAAAATTTTGAGTATACTGCATCAAATTGAAAAACAGTATGCATAGTATATGAAAATTGAGTATGTAAAAGTACCCGGATGACGTACTCAAACCTGTCAATATTTTGAGTAGGTGACTGTGGATACTCACCGCACTCTTTCATCACAAATTTGGTTCAGTAGGTGGCGGTAATGCGCACAGAAATCGGTAACAAACTGCCGTAAAATTCAAGAGAAGAAGAAGAAGAAGAAAAAGAAGTAGACACTCGCCGCACTCATCAAGTAGCACCTAGCTACAGCTGGAGCCACTACAAACCACACCCAGTACAAACCAAGCCCACCGTATGAATGAGAGGAACCTAACACTAACCCCTCCCCTAACCCTAACGACAACCCTTCCACATCACTACAAACCACGCCCCTGTAAACCACACCCAGTACAAACCAAGCCCACCGTATGAATGACAGGAACCCATAACTAACCCCTCTCCTAACCCTAACGACAACCCTTCCACGCCACTACAAGCTATGCCCATTTTCACTACAAACCACGCCCGAATTTCGGGACATGCCTCTGGGTCTGCAGCTGCAGCTGGGTATACTTGCACTCATCACGAGTGGAAAAATGGCAGCTTGCACAGCCTCAGCTGCGCAGCTTCAGCCAATAGCAGGAGGACATCAATTTGCCGGTGCCCATTGTGGCGTAAGGCTTCACAAAGGATTTTCATGTTTTTGTGATGAGAAATAACACTCAAAGGTGAAAAGTGCCGGCAGAAGATGGAGGCAGTGCGCTGTGGCTGTAAGCTGGTCAACAGAAAGTCAACATTGCACATTCATTCCCGGTGAGTACTCCCCACGGGAGTATGCGATTTGGGACAGCACCGCAAACTCAAAAATCACGTACTGAGCCATTGAGTATATAGTATGCTTAGTGTACTCAGTTTGGGATTGAGTATGGAAGTAGGTGATTTGGGACACGGGTCCAGTATCCTGCAGGTTTTCCAAGTCTCCCTGCTGCAGCACACCAGAGTCAGACTCAGACAAGCTCTGCACAACTCTACTAATTAGTCATTGAACTGAAACAGGTGTGTTGCAGCAGTGAGACATGGAATACCTGCAGGACACTGGCCCTTGAGGACCAGGATTGGTGATACTCTGGCCTATAGGAACTTCCCCTCAATCATGGATTCCCATGTCCAGTCCTCGAGAGCTACTATCCTGCACATTTTGGTTGCAACCCTTCTCCAACACACTTGAATAAAATAAATGGCTCAGTACCAGGCCCCTGCAGAACTGAATGCACATGAGGGAATTAGCCATTTGATTCAGGTGTGTTGGGGAGGGTATGTTCTTAAAATTGCAGGAAAGTAGCTCTCAAGGACCCGACTTGGGCACCCCTGCTCTAAATCTTTGCAAAGCTTTTTGTCTTTCCAAGGACTGAGCAACATTTCAGACATTACTTTGATCTCCAAAGCAAAAACTAATATGAGAAAATGTTTTCTTTTACATACTAAAAAGGCTACAGTCTTTTCTTAGTAGAATATCATACCTGAGCCAGCTCCTAGCCTGACTCCTCCCAGGAAAACGTTACTGGCCAAAGCTTCTTTGTCCCAGACAGTGAGCTCCAAGCAGATGTTGTTGAGGTCTCCGGGCTGCAGGCCACAGTATGTGAATGTGTGATTCCACTGTGGGTTCACGGTGCGTCGCTCCACCGCGGTCTTGTGCTTGGTTGACTTGTTGCTGTCAGGGAGGAGATACCTGGAGAAAGTATACAATTTCACTAGACTCTGCTCCAGCTTTGTTTTCCAAAAGCACACCTTGGCTTAATATTGTGAATTGAATGCAGAAGCGGTGCAAGAGTGCATGGACCACTGTGTCTGTAAGCAATCCAAGTAAACATTTGTTGTTGTACAGTAAATTAAATGGCTGCAAATATACTCATAACAAAGTCATACATAATTAAAGGGATATTTTGGTTTGCTTGAAGTGGGGTTGTTTGTAGTTTTTATACTGTAAGTAGTCAGTCTCTAAACAACAGTAGACAGCAATCAGCATTTTCTCTGATTAGAGAGTCAGATGACTTTCTGATGTTTGAGCTAAAACTAATAACTAAAAGCTACTGTGTAGCTTTAGATATTCTTTTTCTTTAAAACTTTCATATAACACTTTCTCAGCTAGGGAACATCACTACAGCAACGTGATCCCCAGTCCGTTCTAACATGGACCAGGTTGCAACTGTAGCAACGTAGTGTTGATTCTAATGCTGCTGTGTTATGTATGTGTAATGCAGTGCTAAAATCCACAATGTAGCTCTCTCTTCAATAAATAGAAAATATTTGAGACATTTAAGGTGCCAAAAAAAAAAAAAAAACTCTCCTTTGAGCCCACTTCTAAAGTGGGCTCAAATATGCTTTACAATAATAAAAAAGATGGATTAACTTTACATGCTGCTTTTCAAGAAACCTCAAGTGTTTTAGAAAGAATCCATTATTCAGGAACACATTGGTGGTGGTACAGTAAGCTGCACTACCCGACAAAAGTTTGGACACATTTCCCCATTAAATCTAACGGTTAAGTGTATCCAAACTTTTGACTGTTTGTGTGAATGTGTAGTCATAGCAACCTTGGGAAGACTGATGGAAACATGGCTTGCCAGGTTACGCCAAAAGACTCCAACCACCACCAAACAATTGTCAACAATGCTGAGGTGTCTTGCCCAAGGAAACAACAGTAGAATACTGTTTTTACAGCAAAAGTAAGGTGTGTAAATAGATATTGTTTAATCATGGGTACTTTTAAAATGGGCTGCAGCATCATCGGTGAAAATAGGAAAACAACCAAACAACACCAGGATGTGGAGTTCCTCATGATGCTGAGACAAGCTGTAGCTGATTGAAACCCATGTCTGCTGAAGAGTCATTTGAGGCGGGACCGAATGCCGATTAAACACTTTCACATTGCACTCAAGAGACAGATGGTAGCTAGTATTAATAGGGCTTTTTTCAGTGTAAAAAAGCCCCCCCCCCCCCCCCCCACAAAAGACAGCTACAAAGTCAACTAATGTAATAACATGGAGTAAGTGTCCACAGGGCCATTATCTATTCAAGTATTCTGCACAGATTATTCAACATGAATTTAGTGCATCAAATAATGTTAAAAGCGTTAAAGTTTTACTCTTAATAAATGATCCTCCTTAATCTTTATTCTACTCTGACTCTCCCATTCAAACCTTGTCCCTGAAGGGAGCAGCTCACCCTTTAACAAAAGGATCAGAAGTGCCTCCAGATTTGACAGCAGTTAGATTTTTGGCTCCTTTGACCAAAAGCTCCACCATGCCCCCTCTAGGTGGAGTGAAGCTGCTTGTCTTCTTGCCTTTCAGGAAACTCTTCTTCACTGCAGGGGGGAGAAGGAACAATAAACAGCCATGTATTCAGAAACTATTATTGTTGGTAAATGTGACACTTAAGATGAAATAAAAAATACAAGCTTGAATAATCAGGCATCACTGATAATAATAATTAAAACAGCCTTTAACATTATTAGAAGATTTGAGCTTGTGGAGCTTTAAAGTCTCCCTGAGGAGTGAAAAGGGGGTGTTGTATCTCTCTGGTGATCTAGTTTGTAGCACAGAAATAAAGATGTTGGATAAATCTAAAGCTTTGATAATACATAATGCCTTTATTAAAGAGGATGCCCTCTCCATGCCTGTCCAACCTTTTCATATTGCTCACAGCGGTGAGTGTGATGGCCATCTGCATTAATGAATCAAAAGACTGTGGTAGACGGCATCAAGGGATTAAACTGCCTAAAAGTGAAGGTAGCTTTATTAATCAATTTGTTACACAGCAAATGCAAGAGTGTGCAGTGGTGGATACTTAATATACATTATCATGTTTTAGTTTTTTTTTAAATATGGAGTAAAACTAAGTTGTGGGTAGCTACAGATATAATGGTCCAGGTCAGATTTAAAATCTACATGAAATGTTATAGTCTTTTGGTTTTGTTGTGTTTTGGTTCTTTTATGGGGTTTCTGTTCCTTCTCTACTTCGCTATTTTTCTTTTCTGTCTCAGTAACCATAAAAAAATAAGTAGAACTGTAGGAAATCCTGCAGACATTTGAACACAAGAAGGAGGTCGGTGAACAAAGACAAGGATCAGGAAAACCTTAATTATGTTTGTGCGCTCTGCAATAATTAAGAAATAAAATCAGGACAAATCTTAATTTGTTTAAAAAAAGAAAAGAAAAAGATTTTAGGTCAGATGGGGGAGGGGAGAGTTTATATTTAGATATAACTGGGCAGGGAAAGCTGTGTTTATCCATGTACTGTATCAGCAACTCACTGGTGGGTCACTCATTATTACAAACTCATGCTGTTCAAGAGATAACATCAGAATATGCAGAATCTGACACAGATAGATGATGTAGAATAACAATAAACTGTTACAGTTTTACAGTAACAAATTAATCTAATAACTAAAGGAGTAATACCTTGAACTTGGTCCAGAGGGAGCATGAGGTTCCTCTCTGCAGGAATGTACTTCAACACAACCGTCAGTTCTCCCTTATAATGCAATGTGCAGTCGATACCACTGTCCACCTACACACCACAGAAAATATTCAAACTCCAGTACAAGAAGAGCAAAGATGACAAGACATGCAAACTCCGGCTCTTACCTTGGGCTGCAGAGTGTACCACTCCTCTAGCTGAGAATCAAATTCCCACGAATCAAAGGTCAGCTCCACCTCTCCCAGGAAGCTGTTGTATCCAAAGCGGTCATGATGCCACACAGACACCTGTAGGGTTCTTGTTTCTAGCTGCGAGTGGCTGATCACATACTGAAAACAAAACAAGAAAACATCTGCTTAACGTTGGTTAATGATGAGGATTTTGAATTTAGACTCTTGTCTTTGCTTGTTGAGTTTTTCTGCCACAAACCCTCAAGTTCTCATTGAAAACAGGGTTAATGGTGTTGGGCTTGATGCTGGTCTTCCTCTTGCTCTGTCGTGATGTGTCTGGCAGCAGGTACGTCTTCACATACCTAACAAGGACGAGTAAGAAAAGGCTAATTGATACACAATTTGTTCTTTAAACCAACAAAGAAAGTGCTTCAGATTTGTATTAGAACATATTTTTTTCCAATTCATAGCCACCTAAAACCAATATGCAGTCATGTGGTATAAGTTCTCCCTCTTTCAACTCTAAGGGATTTTTCATATCAAGACATGCAATTAAAAAGTTTAAAAAAGAATCTCTGGGTCATTAAAGGTCTTAAAAATGAAGCAAATACGATCTCAAATAGACAACAACAGATGACACATTAAGCTGAAAAGTAATAACTACTCTATCTGATTAAAAGATGCATTTTTTTTTCACGAGTGTATCTCCTTTTAGCTGCAACAATCAGATGATCTGTAGCCGCTCTTACGCATCTGTGCGCTGCCTCCTCTCGTCTCCCGTTGCCAGGTTGTGACATTCTTTCACCAGGACATTCAGAGCACCTGTTTTATAGCTGTAGCTGATGTTCAGGAGGATTTCACCGCTCACCCTGGCGTTGCCATAGTCACCAGTCTCGCTGTACATGCTCATCATGCTGTTAATGCTACTCTGTGAGCCCAAGACAAAAGATAAGAATGAAGACATGAGAAGGCGTGAATGTTGAATTTTGTGTTTAAGAAAGTCTGGTATGGTGCGCAGCAACGATCTGTGGGAAGTGTGTGTCATTTTACAAGACTAACACTGAAAGTTTATGGATACAAACTAAATTTAACAATTACAGCACATAGGTGAAATATTCTCTTTGATTCTGGACCCAGAAAACAATAATCAAAACAATAACTGCAGATTTTTCTGAAGTGACGGAGTACACCAAACATGATTTGTTTTCTTCATAGGCCTATGTGTGCTCATATTGAAAATAAATGCAAAAATATATGTTTAGAAAATATATTAATATAATAATTGTAAACATATGTATATACATATAAATATATTTTCAGAAATAATAAAATGTGACATAAACCAATATATTTACACTTGTTGTATTAATACCCAAAGTCAGTAACTTACCTGATTGATTTGGCTATTTAATTTTTTATCTTTATTTATTTTCATACAAATTTATTTTCCCTCTGTGATTTTGCCTTATTTTTCTTCAAACATTTATAATTTTTGTTGCTTGTTTTCATCTTGGTTAATTTACTTGATTAAACATTCATTCGATCATCTATTGATACATAACTGTGTCTTCTGAAAAAAAAAATTGATGTGAAAGTTGTAGATTGGTCTACATACAAAACTTTTCCTTTATTATTTTCTTGAGGGAAAAAAAAACAAAACAAAAACATGATGCTTCAGTCTGATTTTTGTTGTAGATGTTATCAAAGCCACAGATTCACCACTATTTTCCAGATCAAGTAATCTTCATTGACCAAAGTTTTATTTTTAAGTTCAGTTTAGTTTATGAGAAGTCAGAAAACATAAAAAATGTCTGTTGCAAAGTTTTTGAATACACTATTATGTTTAACTTGTAACCCAGAAGAACATGAAGAGAGCAAGATCTCAAAAGTAAAATGCTGGGATGCTTGCAAAATAATCTTACTTATAAAAATTAGAATTGATCTGACCATAACAGGTATAAAATTATGTATACTAGAACTGTATAAAAGAAACACGGACATGGACTGTGGGCATACAATAAAAATCACAAAAAAGAAAACTAATTGAAACACAAAAAGAAACCAAGTAAAACTAAGTAAGAAGACTGAAAGTAGCTGAGTTCATTATTATGAGTTAATGCTGAACTGCCAGTCAAAAGAAAGAAATGAAGAAAAAAAAAAGGAATAAAATATCCCCTTATTGTGCACCTGCAAAACCCTTTTAACAAAGAAATACCTCCAAGTCATTACAATTGCTGCAGCCTGCAGGTAATTATGTCTGGACCACTGTTACATTAAACATAATAAAACTGTCTTAATCAGGCCAACACGGAGACATTCTCTATTAAAATTGTTTTAATTTATTTCCTGCAGGGATCCATTGTGTGTTCACTGTGAAGAGCTTAGAATTAAGCTTAAAAAAAGAGAGACAGGTATGAGCATAAAATGCATTGAACATTCAAATATATTCAAAACTAGCTAGTGTATTCACAAAAACACTTTATATATTATTGATTGTTGCCTGTAATATTTATGCTCCACTGGTTCCCTGCTGTATCTTTAATGTATCGCAGTAGAAAAAAAAACACACATACACACACAAACCACACACATTAAGACACACACACACACAAGTGCATGCACAAATGTCAAAGAAGAGACTTACAGTCTCAGCATCCGAGTCAGGGACATTAAGGTACCCCCACCTCCTCTCTGAGCCGGGAGTAGAGGACTGAATTTGTATTAAAAAACAGAGAGACCAGCAGGAGAGGAAAGAGGGAAAAGAAAAGAGAAGGAACTGAGCTCATTGATGTTTTAGTGATAGAGGCAGAACCTCAACACAGACCCCGGCTCCAGCACCAGGAAACCCCATTACACATGGTTACCATGGTGATTATCAGATGAAACCACATAAGATTACAACTCCTCTGGAATCAGTAATGATATCAGAGCAGATGCACAGGACACACAAACAGTAAGAAAGAAGTGTAGTTAGATGTGGTGATTGCTGACTTTTTTTCTGTGTTTCAAAGCCACACACAAAATAAAGCTTTAAAAAAATAATGGATGACAATTTTTTTTGAAAGAGTGCATCTCGTAGCTTATTTATGCAGCCATCAGTGAGATTGCTCCATGCAAATAGTCATATAACACTAGGGAGAGTATTTCAACGCGCTGCAAAATATCCCTCATCACTTCCTCTATTCAAGATGCAAGAAGTATAAAGATTTCACGTCAGAAAGATAAATAACAGACAGGCGAGACATTTCTTGTCTGTTTACCTTTGCAACTCTCAAATTACACGCTCAGGCACACAGACTGACACGCAGAACAATTGAGATCTGCCGTTAAGAAAGCCATTTAGGTCGATAACTGGGTTTACTGCCTAACTGCATTACAGTACGCTGTAGGGTACTTTTACGGAGGAAATTAACATGTGTGACCAAGTCAAGAGTAAACATGGGAAATGAGGACCAAGAGAAAAGGGGGTGCTAATTCAATATGAACGATACTGAAATTATGATATTAGTTTCCATTTGACATCGGTGTTGTAAGATTATCCGGCTCTGATGCCTGCAACCATATACAACAGACTTTAATTCAAAGTGTGGCTTTGACAGTATGACTTAATTATATTCATGGAAAAACGTACACACTCTTTCAATTCTGAGATTTCATGACAGTCAAAACAGTTTCCAGTTAACTAAGAAGTGAACGCCCAAGCAGTTCAGGCCAGACTGTGCAATGAACAGAGAAACGCGCCTAAGCTAGCATGTTAAATGTCAAAGTTACATTACATCACAAAGTACAAGTAAAACAAAACTGGACAAGTAAGGCTTGATTAGGAAGGCCTTGTCTTTGCAAAGAATATGGCAGCACAGTTTAGGTTTGCTTGATTGATGTGATAATGATAATAAGGGGATGTTTTGCAGTCATAAGACCTGACACTGCAGTCATTGAGTCAACCAACATACACTAGAGTAAATACAAGGCCATCTGCTCATTTGGCAGAAACTGGGTCATGCAATAGTCCAGTGATCCCAAGCACAGCAGCAAGTCCACAACAGAATGTCTGAAAAAGAAAAGAATCACGGTGTTGCAATCGCCCAGGGAAAATCCATATCTTAACCTGAATTATTGCAACCTTAACAGAGCTGCGTATGAACAAATGCTCTCAATCTTTAATCATGTACACACTACTGCTGCATTTTGGCTCCATTTTTTCTATGTAAATAATGACATAGTGTTGTTGATATAAGGTTGTATTTGCCTATTTCCAAGACCTGTTGAGGACAAGACTATTCTTTTCTTTTTAAATTATCTGATAACATATTACAGAATAACTGCAACTAAACAGCGAAGCAGAAACAGCATCTGTTTCCTGAACCAGTTTCCCTATTCTTTCTGAAATAAACAGAACCCTCTAGTGGTTTTAGTTTTATTTTTTCCTCTGGGCAGTTTTAGCTGTGGTCCAATCATCCAGTTCAATCCCTGGTTAACTCTCTTGTTCGAATGTGAGTGTCCCTTGACAAGTTAACACAGATGAAAATGTGAAAAATAATTTACGTTTCAACTTGATTAAACGAAGCAAAACATCGGACATCCTTCCACCCATGATATCTAATTATAGAGCCTTCATCAGCAAATACAAACACCCTGACATCAATGTGTATCCCTAATCTGGTCACATTATGGGGATTAAAAAGGCTTTATTACATATAAATTGCTTGACAAAAACAGCATCTAATGTAACTTTGGTTCATACAAAGACACATTTATCACCACTTTTTTGTGGAGACAAAGTTTGAGGAAAGAAACCTTAGCCCAAGTAAACATCTCCCATTGGATAAGCTGCTTCTTCTACATTTTAAATATATTTGCACCTACGGTATGAAGACAGAACCTCATTGATCTAATTAAAAACACACCTCTGCCATGAAGCAGCACCCTTTCACCATATCACACAACTGCTTCTTGGTAGGGTATGTAAATACAGTGGAGCTTGAGTGTGGCAGCTGTTTGTGACAAAGCTCGCACAATGTTTACACGGTCAACACTGGAACACGTGCATCTTACTGCCAGTGCGCAGCCATATTTGAACTGTAAGTGAGCACGGATGCAGGACTTGTGCATGCATATTTGTGTTTGTGCTAGCTGTAACATGGGTGTTACCGTTGACACAGCGTTGCTGAGGCGTCTGCCGGCACTTGTGCTATGGGCTGACATCAGGGCATCAATGTCTTCCTCTGCATCCTCGTCAGAAAACTCCTGCGGATGACAACACTCTGGTTTAACCAAAAGGGGAGATGACGTCTGTAAAGCTTCTATTAGAGCTTCATGTTACTCTGCATACTTTTCTCTGCAGAAGCCAAGTGGGTGGATGCAGTTGGCTACCTTAAATTTAATAAAACAAGTCCGGACAGAGTGTGGTAATTTGATTTCAACCTTCAAAAATCATGCCATTATTCTATCCACAGTTAACTTGAAAGCATGACTAGATGAGAAGGCAAAGAAAAAAAAATAAAGCGTGTGTTGGATCGTTTCTGGGAACTGCTTTAAATACAAATGTGAGCTTAATGAAGACACAGACAAAGCAGCTGTATACTGACCGTCACATCCTCCACCTTTTTTTCACACTACATCTGTTTAGATGCTTGTCATGCTCTTTGAAGTGAGCTCTGATGTGAAATTAACATTCAGGTCCACAGCTGACGCATCGCATTGAGTTCAGCGACTCACACATCCACGACTTGATGTGTTAACACAGGTGAGGATTTAAAAGAGGACAAAACTAGAAATTCACATTCAGAACAAAAAGAGTTTTTTGCTGTGATTGTGGTGATATCATTTTGGAAATGTGATGTGCAGTGGAGAGGAGATGGAGTGATGTTGCTTACTGCTTCATTGAGCCCAGGGACCGAGCGACTTCGGAGACTAAAGGCATCATCGCTGGGTTCAGAGGCCGGAGCTGACAGGTCCATCTCTGAGCGGCTGTGATCTGGTGCAGGACGAGAGGAACAGGGGTGCAGAGGAATAAAGGAAAAGACAGTGGCTTCAACTATGCAGTTTGGTATGTTAAACACTGAGAAATAGAAGCAGACATCAAGAAACTCTAGGGCATACCAATAAGTGTGAACTTAGTAAACCCCAGTTTGTCAGAAACTTCCTAAACTTCTCCATCAGAGTCGTCCTGATAATACAGGAGCTTACATAAACTTTTTAAGTTTTTGTAGAGCGGCTTATATTCACAGCATGTTAATCCCCAGTTGTCTACCTGAAGCTTTGAAAAAAAAAAAAGTTCTAAAACCCATTTATTTGTGCAAAAAAGCTTTCTTAACCTTGATATATATGTATATAAAAAACTGCAAAACCTTTGATTCTTTGCTTTGAAGCACTACAAATACAGGAGAAAGATACTTTAAGGGGCTTAAATGTTCAGATTCTATTAAAAATAATGACATTCTTTGATGTGATCGATCAGACTTTAAGAAGGGTGTCTGGGGAGTTTTGCCTTTAATCAAAAGGGGAAGATATACGCAGCAGCTGCATCTGCAGTGAATGGAATAAAGTTTCAACTGATGACTTTAGAAAACTGCAAGATGTTGCACCAGAGCAGCGAAATCTAACTCCTTAACAGAAATTATAACCAAATCCTTTTGGGTAGGTCACTGATCTTGCTACAGTATCTCAAGAAAGTTTCTTGAGATGAAGGAAAATTCTCCAACATTTTGGGAGACTTTTTGACTGAACAACTACTTATTTATTCAAAGAAAATGTGGGAGGTTGTTCAAGCATGTCCTGCCTCAACACGGAACAGAGATACTTGGATTTTGACGTACAGAGACTTCTTTTGCTCTGTGAAACGGCCACATTTGATCAGGAAAATAAGTGCCTCCTGCTGAAGTGTCTGTTGGTCTGTTCAGTCCAGGACACTATGAGTGCAGCAGTGAACTGTCGTCCTGATGGGCAGTTTTGTTATCAGCATGAGATTTGCATTCAGTTTTCTTTTGCCACAACACCAAAACAAACAAAAAACAACAACCCCCCCCCCAAAAAAAAAAAAAAAACCCAAAAACAGCCACCTCCAAACTTAACAGTTGGCAGATGCACACATTTTGTTACAGAGCAACATTTTAACTCCATCTATCCACAGCATTAAACATTCCTCTTTAATCTTCTGAATTTGCTTTCACACATGACATTTGGGATTAAGTTGGAGGTAAAGTTTTCCATCATTTTCCTTGAGTACTACTCTCGTATTCATGTGTTAATTTAACCCTACTGCAGTTCGTCCTTCAGAGACTCGCATACTTTTGTAAGGCTTTTCTTGGTTCTTGACACATCTTGACCTTGGCAGTTCGGCTAAAATGTCATTTCTTTGTTGTTTCTTGGATGGTGACTCCAGTCAGTTGTTGAGTGTGACCACATGATATGAAGACTGAGACTAATTATCAAATCCTAAAATTTCATCAAAGTTTGACCTATCTCCCAAGTCCTAATGAGCCAATTAAGGTTCAAGGAGATAATGGCATTATCAATCACATTCTGCAATAACAGCTTAATCGCTTTTTCTATTTTTTGCAACTCATTGCATAAAAAAGCTGGGTTTTTAATGTGTTTGCTGAGGTGTCAAAGCCTCAGTTTTCTATCCATCTGTAAGAGGAGAAACAGTTCTGGCTATTTCTTTCACTTCTGATTTTGTACTCAAGGGTAAAAAAAAAAAAGAGCTTAAAAAGAGTGCTTGGGTCAAGATTAAACAAGTGAGATGTTAAATATTAAGCATGAGAGGATGTATTTTTGAATTCTGTAAGGGCTGCAGCTGCTCTCTTTACTTCCAGTCTTCATGCTCCGTTAATCACCTCCAGGCTCCAGCTCCACACTTAAAACACTGAAACAAAATTGATTTTCTTACAAATGATTTGCTCAGACAGCAGTGAGGAGAGTTCATCAAGTAAATTATTCATCTTAGCATGTAAAAAACATATAAAAGACAATTAGGCTTTAAATAGATTAAAAGTGTGAAAAAGAATGGAAGGGGGGGGCTAAACTTTGTCCAAAACTGCTGGAAATATTTTTATGAAAGTCTTCGGAAGGTTTGATACAGACTGAAGATCTTGGGAGTCCTTCTGGGTCACACAGTCTTCACTAATCATAAAGTCCAATTAAAAAGAAATAATAGCATGAGACACTATAAAATCCAACTATAAACACAAAACTGAACACATTTCGCTCATACTTGCAGATATCTGTGAACACAACGGGAACTCCTCAATTAGTATCGTTTGACAGTCTGTCTACTGACTTTTGACTATCTAATGATAGTAAAAGGACTCATTTCGAAATCTTGACAGCATTTGGGAGCAAAAATAATGAGTCTGACATTGAGAGACGAAGAAGATGAGCTTATATTTAGTAAAAGAGCAACTGAAAGAGATAAAGGGGCTCAAGTTAATAATTTGTAATTTGTGCAGACGTGACATTGACTCCCAACAGAAGGAGTAATTTTATCTTTTCTGCATCAACCCACGGAGCTGAAGTTAGACTAACATCACCTCAGCGTGATCTGCTGCTTCTATCACATCTTGAAGCTGTGATTCAGTTATCAAAATGTTTGCGTGTGTGGTGCAGAGCGGTGAGATCACAGCGGGAATTGTATTGCTTTGATGTGAAAGGGAAAAAACAACAGAACCAAAGGACAAACCCGTCCAATTGTACTTTCCATGTTGTTACCTGATGAGACAGAAGCCCGAGACACAGAGATGGTCGGGGTGCCAGAGTTCGTTCGATGATGGCCATCTGCCTTCGTCTCAGAAGCACCGTCGCTGGAGTGTAAGCTTGCAACGCTTTCTGCTCCGTCAGGCTGCGTTCAAACACAAACACACACCCAAGCCATTAAAGTAAACCCCAAATGAATTGTTTGTGAGCTGCTGTTTGTGTTGGTGTGTATTGTCGCTGACCCTGACCCTCCGGTTGTCGCTGAGAGTTGATGATTTGTCCGGAGTTAGGGATCTAAGGTTGTTGGGCACAGTGGGAATCCCCGAAGACTCCACAGCCACTGCACTTCCCCTGAAACCAAGAGAAAAAAGAGCTGAACATCAGTGATTGTTTACTTGTTTAAGACATGAGACAGTCCATACAAATAAAGCATTATGTGGAAATGACTGTACATCCCTGAACCTGATCCAGTCTGGATGCATTAAAAAAGATTTAATTAAAGAACTATCACATGGCTGTTTTTATCCCCATGAAATCACATTTAATGCTTAAGTGTTGTCATATGATATGTCTTACACTAAACCTTTTTCAGTATGAAAATTGGTGCCTTACTAAACAAACAAATCACAGAAATTAAATAACACCCTTCAGAGAAGATTAACTGAATCAGACTGGACACTCCAACACTTGTCTGACGTGTGTTTTTTCAGACAAAGACCATATAAAAGAGTGTGCTTGATAAAAGGCTTGAAAGTGAGAAAAAGATTAAAAAACTATTATTTGTACAGTTCACGCTACAGTTACCATAGTTTCAAACAATATGAATGCAAAACTAGACTAGCTGAAGATACTGAGATTAATTAACCAGAGACAAACATCTCAATTACAATACAGATCATTACAACTGTTGAAAGAAAAGGATGTCTAAGGATGTCTATGTCTATAACTACGTTGTGGTGTCCGTCTTAGAGTGACGTAAATGTAAAATGATACCTGATGTACATGAATGGGCAGTACTAGTAGAATTCAGTAATGAGAATTTCGAGAAATATCATACAAAAGATAACCAGGAAGAAAATATTTGAATAGCTCATAATGCATGGCCCCCCTAACTTCTTTTTTTCACATAAAACATTTAAATATTGTGGAGCAAATAATACTGAAATAGCCATCTCATGGGAACTTTAATGCTTGTCGCATGAATGGAAAATCTTCCTGGAAACACAATATTCCAAATGCGGGTCCCTGGAAGTGGCTGCTTTTAGCTCACAAGCCCTGACTTCTAAATATTCAACATTGCATATGTATTTCAATACAATAAAGGTATAATGTGTGTATGAGTGCGTGCGTGCTTGTGTGTGAGTGATGCAGAGTGAGTGACAAAAACCTTTTTGAATGTGGGCTCGGAGCAGAACGAATACTTCGAACGCTTTGAGTGTCTCCACCTGAGGCAGACTTAACGCTGATGCTGTCAACTCCATTCTCTGGCTTCAGGGTGGGCCGGCTGCCTTTCTTATCCATCTTCATCCGTCTACCCACAAACACACACACATAAACACACAGGCAGGCAGCTTGTTATCCACTAGAACAGAGATAAAGTCATGTCCATTATTTTGTAGCCATAACACCACGTCTCTCTCTTTTGTCAGGTTCATCCCAGTCATTAATGGATCCTGCAGAGGTAATCTACTGTAATTAGGGTTGTACACAACCAGAACATTTTCAAGTTGTAATTATTTTGTTTCCATTTTCCACCAAATATGTTGTGTTTGGTAAAAATCTAGAGCAACTCTTAGAGGCTGTTGAAAAAGAACAGGAAAAAGCAAAGAAATGGTTTGACATGAACAAGTTACACCTGAATTTAAATGAAAGATATATACTGTAAAAATATACATACATATACATATATATATATAAATATATATATGTATATACAGTATATACACGCAATGAAATTCAGTACCCAGAGGATGAAATTTTAATGACGCTACTAATAAAAACGGACAAAGAGCCACTGGCGGCAGGGGGCTGTATTTGATCTGCTTAAAGGGGAAAAGATCAGAAGCAATATTAAGTTGAATGTGCATGACTTATGACTTATGAGGGGGAAATAAACAAACAAGAGTTTTGTTGATGCTAGCGTGCTGAATTCTACAGATTGTTTTTTGTAAATGGATCTTCTATTATTTGCTTTTCTTGAATTTGCTTTCATTTTCCGACGTAGAGAATACCAAAACAAGTCTATACAACAATTTTTCAGGTTGCTTTAACTACATCATTCACTATTTAATTAGAAAATGACAAATCAATACAACACACATCCTTAGTATCTGGACTACAAGTGTGTCATGATGCCTGCAAACTTGAACCTGGAATGGCTAATTATTTGCTATCAGGCAATCCTATTATCTATGATCTAGCAGACCTGCGTCATGTCTTTTAGGTTCTCTGTGAGCCTTCAGGAAATATTAGACTGCTGCCATGATGATAAGAAATGTTTGCTAGCACAATCCAATTATTGCTTTGTTGTTGTACAAAATGTATTTTATAATACATTCCAGATCTCTGACTAATCCAATAATCGTCTACTTGGTCTTTTCAAATGCCTCATGCTAAAGTGTGCACTCAACTCACTGCACGTGTATTTTTAAATGATTGTATCCAGCCTGCGTAATTCTCAGATTATATGTTTCATACTTTTAGTTGAGTAACCATAAACAGCTCTTTGTTCTCCATTTCCTTACCCTTTCTTTCTGGCACCATCCATGATGTTTCGTACTGCACTTCTGCTGGATTTTGGAGTGTCAGGTTTCTCTGGCTCTGATGAAGCTGATGGATTTTCTGTGAGCTTCTTTTCTGTGGCTTATGATCAGAAAACACCAGTAATAGATTATAAAAGTCAACACATTTCCTGTGTTGCTTCACCACCCAACATGCTCTTTCCACAGTAGTCATTATGGTTTCAGTTACAGCTTTACTGTGTAATTTGTTGCACATTAGAGGTTAAACTCACTTGGCGGGTTGCTCAGGATGGTATGTTTGATCACATCACAGCTCAACAGCTTCTGCTCAAAACGCTTGGACCGTTCCTCCAGGAACCACTCTCCAGTGACAACCTTCAGCTCCCTGTTGTACAATGTGATGGCATTGCTAAACTGTTAGCTTGTTATAAGTTTCAGTTGAAGCAAAGCTAATATACTAAAACAGTGACAACAAATGACTTAAAGAGATGTTGATTCAACTGTACAGTGATTTCAGAGGCAATTGAGGAGCTTAGAAACTCTAGTCTCGACTATTACTAAACTAAAGGATGATGCATTTAAATTACACAATTTTCAGAATGGTGTATCCAACTTAGATTCAATATTTAGCTCACAATTTAGATTTTTGCTTCAAAATGTCCTTAGATATTCTTTTGACAACAGCTCACAGTTTGTGGTTGCCATTGTAACTTCACACTGTCCACAAGTACAACACTCAGCTGTCAGAGCAGCTATTGAAAGATTTATTACTGTAAACAGGACTCAGAGAAGCTCCAATAAATCAAAACACCGTCTGACTCAAGCAGAAAAATGAAACTGTAGGCTGAAAATAACTTGGCTACATCGTTTCATGGAGAGGAGAAGTCAGCTGGCCCACAGTTTGAAGGAAAAACTATTAAATGGTGTCTGGAGACATCTAAAGATAAAATAACCATGGAGGGGGAAAATAACCCTGACCCCTGAAATGAAACTTTTTTTCTAATATGTCATATTTTACTTTTTCCTTGAAAATGAACCCTTTGAGGCTTAAAACGGCTTAAACTAACTACACCTTTTTTTTTTATTGTGGAAAATGTCATTTATTATTCCCACCTTGCAAAAGAGGAAATGCTGAGTCATGGAGCTGACTGCTTATTTCCATCTTTCAAAATTAATTAACATCTTTAGAAACCTGAAGTTCACTGACGGTGGTCATGTTTAATTTGTTTTTTAAAAATACTGTTTTGAGTCCTTGAGAACCTCAACTGTGAGCTCATTTAACTTTTTTAAAAAACAAAAAATGTACTCACACATTGGGGTAAATTGGCCTCTGAAAACATTACATTGCAATTACTTTTTAAATTTTTTGGAGACTGCTAGTTCTGATAAATGGGTGTTTTGGGGGTTTGTTTACTACATCCAAATGAAGACAGATGTGGCTCCCCCCTGCACCGCCCTACGCCCCTGAGGGCATCACACTTACGAGATCTTGGCACAGACATTACACCTCCAATAGCGCGACCTGGCAGCTGTAACACGACATTCACTGCAGACACGTAACTGACACTCCTCGCAGAGGTCTCCACGGTCAAAGATCAGACCCAAAGCCTTAAGGCAGCGAGCACATTGTCTCTCTGGGGGCTCTTGGGGCCGACGGGAACCTTTTCGTTTGATTTCCAGCAGCTCATTCTTGAGCTTCCTGTTGGGGTCAAACAGAAGGAGAAAGGAGACAAAAAGGATATCACAAAACCTGACTCAGATAAACAAAAGTTGATATAATGCTCTCACCTTATTCTCTTCTCCTCTCGTTTTCTCAGCTTCTCGTCTTTCTGCAGCACTTTCAGGATCATTTCTCTTTCATGCTCCAGCAGAAAGGAGAGGTTTAGATCCTCCCCAACTTTCTCCATTGGTCCCCCAGTCCTCACTCAGCCAGAAAGATCAGCAGGTAGTCAGCTACAGCTTCATTGTGTTTATATGGTCCATGTTGCTCTGCTAACGATCTAGTTGCTCTTTTTGTTGTGCCATTCTGTGAACTTGTGATGTTTCAGGTGTTGCTTCGGTCTTTCCTCTTATAAGCTTTTGGTTTTTCGGGAGGTCAACAAGAGGCGACAATTCTCAGGAAAGCTGGACAAAATAAAGACAGAAAGGAAAGGGAACATAACACATCTGACATAAGTAGCTTTATATTCATAGGTTGGAAGTTTCAAAAAAAGGAAAACAAAATCCCAGTTCATCTCAATTTTGAACAGTTCAAAAAGCATGAATTAAAACGTAGATTTCAGGAAGTGCAGGTAATTGGTAGACATTACGCAGCTCCACAGCAGCTTAACAACCTCCCAATTAAGTCACAACCCTGATATTCAGAGCATGGCTGCCACATCTCTCTGTCTCCATTAGTGAAGCTCCATGTTTCCCTGAAAGTCACGACAAGACTTGTACTCATTATCTGCACACCGGCATACTGTGCCACTCCACACAACTATGCAACACATAGCTCTTTAGAAATGCTAAATATATGGGGGATGCCCTGGGGATGGTGGCCAGACTTCCACTGTTACTGGACATATTGCAGAAAAATTTTGAGAAAATAAAACAGCAAGTGATGCCAGAGGATGAATCCTCTGTGGTCATCTCTCCGTTTTTCAGAAAGTGCAACCATGAAGCTCACAATTGTATTTATTTGTGAGATGTCTCAATAACTATTGGTTAGATTGCCATAAGATTTAATGAAAACATCTGTATTCAGCCAGAATATATTTTGGTAGCTGCAATTTTTTAACTGGGCAAAAGCAAATCTGCAATTCTCAGTTAAAACCCATTTAATTAATTTTAGAGGCCAGTTTAGCAATTGGTCTGTCTGAAGTGAAAATTGACTTTGATAAACTCTTAAAATGATCATTCATGAATTGTGAAGAACTCAAATATGTGAAATGGAAGAATTAAGTTTTTACCTCAATTCGCCCCTCCCTCCAAAAGTTGTAATACTGTGTATAATATGAAAAAAAACAGAATGTAGCAATTTACAAATCTCATAAACCCACATCTTACTCCCAGCAAAACATAAACAATATACAGTGTGGGGGAAAAAGTATTAAACATGTCAACATTTTTCCCCAGAAAATATATTTCTAGTAGAGCTATTGATGTGAAATTTCCACCAGATGTCGGCAACAACCCAAAGAATGCACACATACAAAGAAATCCTAACATTTATGTCTGTAAGTTAAGTTATGTCTAATATAGTAAAATTACATAGGGAATAAGTATTGAACACATGAAGAAATGGAGGGACAAAAAGATCTGGAAAGCCAAGAAAGCAGCTTGAGTCTGTCAGTATTTAGAAGAATCCTGTCCCATATCAGTGCAAAGTAATATCAGCTAGTTTAGTCCTGATTGATGTCTTTAAAAAGGTTTCTCATCACCAAGGTGTCAGACAAGAAGCATTTCATGATGGGTAAAAGCGAAGAGCTGTCTAAATATCTACGCAACCTTATTATTGCAAAACAAACTGAAGGCATTGATTCCAGGTGCATTTCTAAACTTCTGAAAGTTCCAGTGAGCACCATTGTGGCCATCATTAGGAAGTGGAAAGAACATGGCATCGCCATAAAGCGGCCATGGCCAGGTGCTCCTTGCAAGATTTCAGACAGAGGAGTCAGAACAATAATCAGAAAGGTTCTCCAACAGCCCAGGACCACTCGTGGAGAGCTTCAGAAAGACCTGGAATCAGCAGGTACAGTTGTTTCAGAAAAAACAAGAAGTAATGCACTCAACCGCCATGGCCATCATGCAAGCACACCATGCAAGACTCCATTTCTGAAGAAAAAGCTTGTTGATGCTGGTTTGAAGTTTGAAACACAACATCTGGACAAACCCACGACATTCTGAAAAACAGTCTGGTCAGATGAGACCAAAACTGAACTCCAGATGTCATAAGACACAACATGTTTGGAGGAGAAATGGCACCAAAAACACCAGTGAAGTTTGGTGGTGGGAACATCATGGTGGGGGGCTGTTTTTCAGCATGTGGCACTGGCAGACTTCATATCATTGAAGGAAGAATGAATGGAGAAAAGTAGAGACATTCTGGACCAGAATCTGCTGCCATCTGAGGAAGATGAAAAGAGGCTGGATCTTTCAGCAAGACAACCATCCCAAGCACACAGCCAAGGAAACACTCGACTGGTTTAAGAAAAAGAAAATAAAGCTAGAATAGCCAAGTTAATTATTTGAATCCAATTGGAAATCTTTGGACAGAACTGAAGATCCGAGTTCACAGAAGAGACCTCCGGAACCACCAACAAAGGTTTTTGCACTAAGTATAAAAAAATCAGTAAGTGTATTCAATACTTATTCCTTGTGTCATTTAACTATTTTATAAATAACTTCATTTATGGACATAAATGTTAGGATTTCTTTGTATGTGTGCATTACTTGGGCTGTTGCCGACATCTGGTGAAAATTTCATGCAATAGCCCTACTAGAAATATATTTTCTGAGAAAAATGTTGACGTGTTCAATACTTTTCCCCCCCCCCCCCCCCCCCCCCGTATCAGATGTTGATATTCAGACATTTCATTTGATGAAAAACATTAACTCACTTTTAATTCAATTGAAGCAACACATTTCAAAAGTTGTTATGGTGGAATCTTACTTTAGTTTTATTTGGATCCCCATTAACAGCTGCAAAACTGTAGCTATTCTTCCTTAGGTCCAAGGCTGACTATACTGTAGGTAGTTGGAATAAGAGGTTAGAAAGGTAACTGACACAAATAAAAACTGGAGAAGCATTTTACAACGAAGTAGGTTAATTGGAAAAAAGGTCAGTAACATTATAGTGAGTATTAAAGACGCTTTCAGAGAAGCAGAGATAAGATAGGCTTTACCAATCTATCTAAAATTGTGTAACAGTTTCATAAAAATGTTCCTCAACATAAAATTGCAAAGACCTTGAAGATCACACCACTTAGTGTTTAATATCAAAAGATTAAGATAATCAGGAGGAATCTCTGTGCACATTTGTGCAAGGCCAAAGAGAACGTCTCTTTCAAGAAAGACCAGGTATATTTCAGCATGGCAATGCTAAACCACACTAAAATGTTTCACTTAAAAATATGAGTTAAAGGGCTGCCTTAAAATTTTGAGTTAAATGGGACAATTTTTGTGCGTTTTAGATGTTTGATTAAGTATTCTAATTTATAACAACAATGTTCCAGAAGCTTGTTAATTTGGCATAAAATAATACATTGGGATAACAAAAATGCCCAAATGCAATTTACAGTGCAGTGCACATGCTGCATCGTGCATGGCTTAATAGGAGGAGAGTCTGGGTGCTGGACTGGCCAGCATGTAACCCCCAACTTTTTTTTTTTAACTGATAGAAACCAAATCATGAAATAGAAAATTTGGCAATAAAGGTCCAGGACTGTTGGCCAGCTATTATTATATTTATATATATATTCTATTAGACAACAACTGGAACAAAAGTCCTCTCCTAAAACTCCAGTAACTGGTTTCCTGACATCCCAGACATTTCCATACAGCTGTTAAAAGAAGAGGATGCTACACGATAAGAAAAATCAATCTACTCTGTTTTTGTTGCTGCCAAATTCAAAATGATCTGATATTTTCCATGAAATGGTTAATGTCTCAGTTCTGGCATCTGATATATTCTTTCTATTCTATTAGGAAAAATATGTGGGTTTCTGAGATTTGCAGATCATTTGGTTTTATATATGTTTTACTTATTGCCCCAACTGTTTGGAGTTTGTGGTTTTATTCAAAATTTTAATTGAGTATTTGATTCATGGTTTATATTTTCCTACAATCTGCTGTCTGTTTTTTTTCTCATGCATGGGTAGACCTGAGAGATTCTGAAGGTCAGACTAAATGCACCAGGTGTGCATTCATTTTATTTCAGTGTGGATGAATGTTAAGTTTTCCTTTTTCTGCTTTACTTGTTGCATATTTCTAACTTTCACAAAGGGATGCATAAAAAAGCTTTAGTATGGCTGTGGTGTAAGATTTTTAGAGCTCAGCATCATACTCTAATACAGTGGCATTTGGAGACGAGGAAGAGGAGGAGACCATGCAAACTTCTACAAACCCTTTGATGAATGTATGCACCATCTGAGCAAGCAATCCTGATTGTGAGTCAAGATAATTTAGGAACAGAGAACAATGTGAAGCAAAGTCTCTGTTTTCTCTGTTGTGGGAATCCTTTTAAAAGAGAAATAATACTGTAAAATGACCACACTCATCACAATATTCTCCATCAAGTTGATTAAATGAGCTGCAGGGAATGACTTGCAAATAAGTAAATAAATGAATAAATAATAATCATAATAATGAAAAAATCAACTTCTCCTAACATTAAAACTAGCCATGCATTTGAAACCAGTAAATAAATTTATAGAGATATTCGCCCCAGACAGCAGGGAAGAACTTGTGTAAATGAAGTTGGTGAATAAAATCTGAAAGGAGTGGAGGGATCTGCATAAGCTGACACCAGCCTCTCAGTCTACATTCATTTTTGTCCTTTCTTCTCTTGCCTCTTCCCTCCACTTTACATGAATTAGCACTAATGAACTGGCATGCATCATCACAACAGCCAAAGGCACATCATGACTTCAACGATTCAAGCTTTTTCATCAGAACTCCTGCTTCTCTGGTACCAATAAAGGCATCTTTTTCATTCAAATTGCAGATGTAAGGCAGGAATACCTTTGCATTTAAATTATTCCCAGTTATGACTACAGATACACCTCTCTTAGCTATTACTGTGATTTCTCCTGGAACAAGACTAAAATAGCTTGCAGACACAAAGCAGCGCTGTGAGGCTGCACTCAGGCACAGCAGGGATTGAGCTAAATACAAACATCGGCACGCTAACATGTTGTTATTTTTGTATTGAGAAGCACAAAAAAACAAAAAAGAAGTTGTATCTGTGGCACTAAATCAACAGATTAAGTTTTTGTGACTATTTCTTTTTTGTGCAGAGTGCCTCAATTTTTGTTTGAAGCATGTTTTACATTTATGTCAGGCTTTTCTTGTTTTGTTGTTTTGTTCCCTGAAAAGTGCCGTGTTGTTACCATGTTCTGTCTTGTGTGAGATTTGCACATGACATCCAATTCAAAGCAGGAAGTAAATATTCAGATTGGAACAACAGACATCAACCTGGAGAACGGAGCCGCCTAATTCACCTGGCACACATGACTAACACTCGGTCAACAATATCAGTAAAGTGAAACTAATATTTGAGGTGCTATCATACGAAAGTGGAACTGTGAGTCTGTGTGTGTGTGTGTTGATGTAGGCGTGGTGTCCTGATGCAGCCCTCCCTGAGTACACAGAGCACATTCCCACTGCCGTCCACTCTGCCCTGAGTAAATACGAATGTGGAGGCTGTAAAACTTTGGCATCTGAGTGGAGGACACACACTGGCTGCTCAGCTCTGCACTGATAACGTCACTCGGAGTGACTCACAGCTTCCCCCATTTTTCCCACCGATCACAATTCATGCTGCTTAAGAATCAAATGGACAACTTTGTAATGAGTGTGCTGTATCGGGGACATCCGGTCACAGCATCACACTGCGGTTTTCTGCTGGTGTTTAGTAACTCAGTGGCCTTTTACCAGCTGTCAGTGCTGTGTTTTCTCCAGGTGGCCGAGCTTACAGACAGCAGAATAAATCTGCCAATTAAAGACCACAGGTGAGCTGCGAGAAGCTGGCCTCCAGCTGGCAGGAAAGCAAAATAGACATGAGTGAAAAATGAGTTTGGGATAAACAGAAAATATGGTCATTACTGAACATTTAGCAATGACTGAACAAAAAAAATTACGACCTTGAAATTAAAAGAGCAAAGCGACATGGTGCATACAGAAGAGCTCCAGTCTTTCAGTGAATATTACTACAAAATCCTTTGTTGTAAATAGCTTCAAGGGGAAATTATTGTGAGATGAATAATTTAATTTTCCGTTCAGGTTTGTACATCACACACCGGGAAATATTTAGCTTTGGACAGAAGGAGCACTCTCAGGCTTTATGAGATAAATGTATTGTTTTTTTTTTATTGCCAAATCCCCCGAAGAGCAAAAACTCACATAAACTGATCATTCAAACACTTGTTGGCTTTGTAGCCAGAGCCAGATTCACTCAGCGTGTTTCTCTGATCTGCTACCACGTCAGTGCACGATATGTTTGCTTCCTTCATGAATACGGGAGCTGCAGTAGAAAAACATCATAGAAAAATGTGCCATTCACTCTGTTTGAGGAGTGTTTTATAAGCAAAGCAAAGATGTTTAAAGTCTTTCTGTGACACATATAGTACTCATCTGTTCTTTATTATTATATTTATTTTCCCTGTGGGACACATTTTGGCTCAACATTGCTGCTGTGTTTGAAACTACAAACATCTGCTCTGTGGAGCCGTTTGTCACTTTGCCTTTTGCTAAATTATGAATTATTCTTATACAACAGCTGTAATGCGCCACTTACTGGAAGGTTGTGCTGACTGGGAGGACACTATAAATGTAATTTGGTTACTTGAGCATTAAACTGCAAATAATGCAATATTTGACTTGGTTTACACCCACATCAAGGCAAACTCACAATGTGACTGGAGAGAGAAGCACACCCATTACTTTTATCCTCATGAAAAGATGTAGAAAAAGATTAATACACTATTTCTATTTGCATAACTGCTGTTTGTGGTCATACCAAAATGATAAAAAAGAGAATTTTTCCTTTTTGCACAGTAAAATACAGAAAATAGATGAATGCAAATCATATTAAAATTGCTTGATTAACAAAATGATGTGACTACATGGCCTGTTATTTTGGAGCTTTTGGCACCATTAACGGGGCGAGTTTGTCCAACGTTTAGAAAAATTATTGTCTAGGTTCCTAACTGCAAGTGCTTCTGGGTCAATGAGGATTATGCAGTGTTACAGAAAGCCAAAAAAAGGCAATTGGATGGACAAAAGAGGAGTTTTGTCTCCTTAAATGCAATTTTCAAAGTCTCAAATGACACAAGGGCATCATAAACACTGATGGAGATTCTAATATGGCAGTGAAAGTACAAGTAGTTCTATTGTACTACAGTTTTCGAGTATACGTAGCTCTGTTAAATATATAAATTCCACCTATGTGCATTGGGAAAGATAATAGCAACTTCATACAGCAAGAAGAAGAGCTATGCTTGACACATTAAATAAACACTGCCCTCGTTTATCCCCCTCCTGCCATCACAAAACTCCCAATAATATGAATAATGCATGAGTTATTTCAAGCAGCTCATCCACCAAACTTACAAGCTCTCAAGTAAAGAGGAAACATCTTTGGAAGGATCTAGAACAGGCAAATAGGGAAACATAAAATGGGTTTACAGTGTTTGTGATATGAGGATTAAATATTTTCTTAGTTTCATTCTTGCTTTTTACTGACTGATACTGATCACTTCTTGGGTTGCTCTACTCCAGAGCCTATTGGAAGTAGGTTTGCCGATTGTTGCTATACTCAATGTGATCCCATGATAGATCATAAAACACATGCATTGTTCCATGGAAAAAGATGTAGAAAAATAAAGGCAAGGATAGATAAATAAATGAATAAATAAATAGTGTAATAGCTGCATTTGTCCTCCCTGGTTTTCATGACTCCCTTCATGCTACTAATAATGTTTCCACTCCTATCAGGAGATGATGATGTTGACGCTCATGATGTGATGATGTTTAGAAACCACTCTTGACCAGGACAAAAAGCGTGAAAAGAAAAAGAAAAGCAGGTTTAAGAAGAAGCATCATAAAGTCACTGAACTGAAATTCTATAATTATCGGTATTGACAACTGCAAACACATAAGTCATCATCACACAGAAAAATCTGAGATTAAATTACTTCTCTGCAATACAATAAATAACAATAATGCAACACTCCAGGCCAGCAAACAACAGTGAAGACCTATTTTTCAGCATCCTGCACGTTCAGTTGGTTTCTTTGTCAATAACAAAGCAGCAACATCCTCTATTCATACACCTTTTGACTGTAAATATGGAGAGAAAGAAAAAAAGAAATGGGCTTGCTCTTTTTCTTTCCCCCTTAAAGTACGATGAACTATGGTGAGACATGTAGTGTGGTGTGTTTTTGCAGAAACGTGGGCCACCTCAGCTGTTTTAAACTACAAAATCAGGTTTTTATTCAGCTTAGCCTTGCACCAGGGAGCATTTCAGGTCTTTCAGGAAGCTGCTTTAATAGAAATAAATCACACAGTGGCTCCTTCACCCTGCATCAGCAGATTATTTGTCTCCATTGGAGGTTAAAGATTTTCTAGATAGCATCTCAAACATTTGTCCCAAAGGTATCAGGATGTAAAATACAACAATGTGCACGCAGATGTCGCAATAAAGAGCAGGGAGTTCAGATCATGAACAAATTATATAAACTGCCTGTTTAGTATATCAGAGGGCTGCATTAGTTAACCAACATTCGATCTGGATGGTGAGGATGAAAGTGGAAGATTGCTCTGTGCTGTACTGTTTGGTTTTAATGTACAGCCTCTACATCCCCTTCTGGTGATTCACAGGATGCTGAATCATTAATGCTACACAGACATCAGTCACCAGTGATGACGAAAGGCAGAATGTGCCTCTGATGACCATTAAACAGCAGGTTGTCTGACTCAGAAGCAGACCTTCTTCAGCTAGACAACACAGGGTTCCACACACACACACAATGGCAGGCTTCCTCTATGTAGACAAAGTTAATTATTTATGAGCAGAGGTCAATATCAACACACTTCACAGGTGTTAACACTGATGTCAAAGCTGACACCAGAACATACTGTATATCACGCCACTGCGTTTTCTACTTCCTGGCTTCATGTTCAGGTCAGCACAATTTCTTCAAATGTCCTGAATCACCAACCATCAAACATATATGCGGCATTTAGTTACACTGTTTCTGACTTTTACATAGGCCTACAGTTTAAAATCCAGGTCACGTTTGTGACAGATGTTTGTGGAAGAGCTAATACATTAAAGTGCTGATGACACGTTTTTGACATTTTTTGTCATGTTTTATAGACCAAAAGGTTCTTCATGATGATCTATGTAACAGATACAAGCGCAGCTGCATAGATGAGTTATTAGAAAGCATTGCTGCATTTCAGCACATCTGATCAGACTGTGGGGCTGCTCGCCGAAAACGGATGTGATGTCTGCCAGAGAACGTTCCTCAGCTCATCTAACATAGAAGTCAATGGCTTCATTGCAGTTTTTAAGTTCCTTTTCCAGTTTTACAGACAAACAGTAACGACTCAGCCTTCAAATTGTATTGCCAGTTGATGGTTAAAAGCTCATAAGTACAGTGTTAGTTTATTTAGGTTTCCTACAGATCCAGAATTTTATTTTGAAGAGGATAAAGAAGCCGGTTGGACTCACCGGTCACCAGCGGGACCTCTCTGCACGCCTCTCCTGTCTACAGCTTCTGTTTACTGGAGCTTCAGCCACCAACGTGTTGAGACTTCTGACACATGAAACTGTGATCATGTCCTCTGGAATATTCTTTTTCAACCATCATTGCTTCATCAAATCAGTCATACAGCTGCTGTATGGACAAACAGCTGCTGCTTGGTTATAACAGGACTTCTCCAGCCATCAGATCTCCTCCAGCTGCTTCCAAAGATGCAGCCCTCCATCCTCATCTTTATAAACGGGTACTATTTAAAACTCGACTGGAACCACGCAAGTTTTTATCTTCTCATGTTTTAAAGGCTAATTATTTACTGCGGCTAGCCGTTAGCTGCGAGCTAACTCGTAAGCCGGTTGGCAGTGAGCTAACGCTGGGAATGAGTGCCTTGTCTCTGTCACGCCTGGCTCTATGCCAAACCAGTGCAGCTCCTCAACAGCTGTGGGTCCACTTGTGCTGTTCTGGGTCGCTCCTTACAGTTCTGAATCCACTCGGTGTGGGCATCGCAGGCTATTGGCCGAGTGGACTTGAGGCTGGGAGACAGACTGTAGGCAGCTGACTACAGTTCTTCTCCGGTTTCAAGCTTGTAAAATGTGATTTCCCCAAATTCCTCAGCATCATCACACTCTTCTGAAATGGCTGATATATGATCCCACCACACAAACCAGTTCCAATCTAGCTGTTCTGGAGCATCTTTCATGTTTTCCACGGCTTAGATTATAAGTATAAATCAATGAGCAGACCGCAAATCCGTATCTCACTGACATCACGTCACAGAGGCGAGGTTCGCTAGTGAAAAGCTATTAGCTGTGCCTCTTTAACATCGGATATTTTCGTAAATACACATCTGATTAACTTCTTACTGCACAGAACTACTTATTTTTTCTTGGTGTGTTGTTGTATGGCAAAGTTACTTAAAGTTAAGGTCGTGTCATCAGCACTTTAAACCTGTCTGAAAATACTGGGGTCTCCTTTAAGGTAAAAACACTCAAGATTCAATGGATTTTGTGCTACATTTTTAATCAACATTTTAACCTGAAGCTACCTATTCTGCAATCATTTCCCCACTCCTAGTTTTCAGAGTGAAAATCTTTTCAGGTGCTAACATAAGTATAGGACTCTGGGGAAAATTGCAGTCCAATGTGCAAAAACTGCTGCTTGACCAGGAAATGTCTGATGTTTTTTAAGAATCCCAACAAAAAAGCTGCTCATCTTAAACAAATGACTTATCCAATAAAAATGGACAATTTGCGGTCAAATTGCAGTCCCATCACATTGGGAAATAAAGAAGGCCTACACGGTTACATTTATCACACCTTCAAATCCATAAAACTACAGTAGGATCAAGTGTAAAGGCAGGTAATGTGTGAAAGGTGCTGAGCCTTGGGAATACAAAGTAATAGATGTCTAATCTGGAAAGAAATAATAATAAAAAAAAAATCATTCAACAGTGAAAGAAGTAATCTTCAAGTTCCAAGTGATTGCTTTACCCTTGCAGATTCATCAGAATACCAACCTATTTAATGACAGAGCCTCATGCTTTTACAGAATTTAACATCAGCTTTAAGAAGAAAAGAGCAATTTTGGGGGGGGAATAATGTGCTTTGAGAAAATAAATCAAAGAGCTGTTTAGCCCAGTAACACTAGGACAAATTTGCTTCAGCTGTTTGTTGAAATCTTAATCTGAACCAGAGCTAGATCTTTTTACTCAGAAACCACCCTCGCCAAAGTAATGAAAGGTTATAAAAAGAAGAGTCAAAACATTCAATCTCACAAACATACTGTAGAGAGATGTGAAACAGTCATTATGTTCAACATAATAATTTACTATCTTGCTGGTTTAGGACTTGTGCAAGAAGTGCTTAATACATTTTGAATTATGAACGATAATGTTGCAGAGTAATGAAAAACATTTACTAACTTCTGAGGCCAACAATGTTCTCACTCCTTTAAAAAAAAGACATGCACTGATGTTTTTTTGTCTCCATATACTTTGTGTTACTCAAGCATTTCATCTTTATTGTTAGAATCTGAGGACTGAATGTTGGTTTATCCAGACAAAAAACAAGATTGTATCAGTTGTGTCCTTGGGCAATATGCTTCACCCTTGTTGCCTCCAATGAGGCCATCAATAGAGTATATGTGTTTGAATGTTCCGATGGTGGTCGGAGAGGCTGTTGGCGTGCATTTCTGCCACGTTTCCGTCAGTGTGCTCCAGAGTAGCTGTAGCTTATCATCACCAAATATTAATGGGGAGTTATTATATTTATTATATATATTTATTTATTATATTGTTATTATTGTAAGTTACTATTATTATTTATTTATTTTTAGTGGATGCTCCCCCATATTAACCAGCCAAACTTTGCTGTTCAACAGGTGTGTGATGCAGCCAATAAAATATTGATAAGAGCTCTGATGAGAGGAGAAAACCAAAACAAAGGTGGTGGAAAATATTTCTCCAAACAGCTAAAAGTAACAAGCAGTATTTTCATTTATTTTATGCATTTATATAATTTTGAAAAGGATTTATTTTGTCAAAAAGTTTGCATTAAAAACTATTTTTTCTTTTTAAAGGAATAGTACACCCACAGAATGATTAAATTTTATTTTCCACTTACCCTCATGGTGAGCAAGACCCTGGAGCACTTTTTTAATATCTCAAATGCAGCCGGCTTCTTCATTTCATTTATATAGCACGTATTTCTACATCCAGCTGGATGCCCAAAGTGCTTTACATGGCAGGACATAAGAAAACAAGGCTAAAAACATCTAAACATATAGACACATAAAAAAGAGAAGAATTAATAAGACAATAATAAGAGAGAGAAAAAAAAAAGATTAAGAAGGGAAAGCCTGCGCCAAAAGATGGGATCTGAGCATGGTTTTAAAAGACGTCATAGACTGCGTTGACCTGAGTTCAAGGGGAGTGCGTTCCAGAGGCGCGGGGCAGCTACAGAGAACGCCCTAGCACCCCTGGAATTGCACCTGTGTCTTGGTACTTCCAGAAGAGATAAGGAGGATGACCTAAGAGACCTGGTAGGAACGTGGCGGGACAATAACTCAGAGAGGTAACTGGGAGCAGAACCGTGCAACGCTTTAAAGGTCAACAACAGGATTTTGAACTGAACCCTGTAAGAGACAGGGAGCCAGTGAAGACCGGCTAGGACGGGGGAGATGTGCTCATAGCGCCGTGAACCGGAGAGAAGACGGGCTGCAGCGTTCTGAACAGCCTGAAGACGCTGTAGGGAGGATTTACTGAGGCCGGCAAAGAGCGAGTTACAATAATCCAGACGTGAAAAAATCAGGAGCTGAACAAGTTTCTTAAGGTCGTAACTGGGAACGTATGATTTCATCTTTGCGAGCATCCTCAGGTGAAAAAAGGAATTTCTGACAACTAAGGCTTCTTGTTTTCCCCCCAACTTTCATATAATGGAGTTCGCCGGGGTCCGAGCCAAAAAGGTCCATAAAAGTCCACAAAAACTTGTCAATATTCCTCCATACTGCTCGTCCAATGTAATCCAAGTGTCCTGAGTGGGTAGCGTCCATAATTTACTCGAAGCGACGTCATTTAGTATATTTTTAGAGCCTAAACAGTACTACATCGCATCTCTAGCAAGCACGTCGATGCACGTTCACTAAAACCACAGAAGCCACGGCAGACGAGATCGCACGTTCTCTTTTTCTTTCTTTCTTTGTTCTAAATCAATATCCAACCCCTCTTGGACCCTCTTGTGTTTGTCCCAGTTTGTCTGCAGCTCTGGCGCTCTTAGCACAATGTAAACAGTGAATTTCTTCTTCTACGCTTGCATTATCGGCAGAGTAGGCTCTGAACGCCGAGGCTTCCGTAGTTTTGTGGACGTGCTTTTGCGCGCTTCATGAAAGTAAGATATACTACTGTGTACTATTATTATTTGATACCCAAACATAAACACAATTAACAACAGAAGAAATGGGTTTTTAAACCAGACTGTTAAACAGCTTCACTCTTTTAGTCACAGATTAGATCCTCAAGAGTGTCGTGGTAACAAAATGTGATGGAAACTCATTTGCCTTGTCAGGTAACAGAAGTTCTTGTGTCAGACCAATCTCACTGCCCATTCCAGCTTGGACCGACTATTTGATCCTGTTTTGCACGGGTAAAGTGTGCTTTTTCTTTTAGAGATCAAGGAGAAGTGGTCATCTGGTCCTTCATCTGGGGTGTTGGGAGCTGTTTGAAAGGTTACATGACTACCTTTTGATGTTAAAAACGAAATGGAAGCTTACCCATAGCAATGAAGATGGAAGGTAAGGAGGGAAGAAGGGTTTAGCCATAAGAGTGAAAGTTGGCTTTCAAAGAAACTAAGAAAAATGCAATTTTTTTCTCAAGCCTTGTATTGAGAAGACTGATATCACAGTCAACATGATTTCCAACTCATCCTACTTATCACCATTTATAGGAAATGTAGTCAATAAGATTTATCCTGCTATCTCTGCAGTGCATCTCCCTGCATGTAACCCACTTCCTGTGATTGCATGTGGGCCTGCATTCACAGCAAGGTGTAATCAATACTCTTTGCAGAAAGCTAAAGATGAGACCTGACAAGCTGGAGGAGACTTGCAGACATCTCCGGGAGGACAAACAAGTTGTTTTGGGAGAGGAGGTTGGAGTTAGAGTTTCCTCTATTTTCCATTTCATAACACATGACATGTTTATTTGACTGGAAAATATCCCTGTCTTTCATTTAGGTTGTGACTTTTCTGACTGTTTCCCTTTTCACACTCTTGCTTTGTCTGTTCTTGACAGATTCACACACAGGCACATACACAACACCTCAGGGCAGATAGCATATCTGCACCACTGCGGTGCACTAATGACCCTCTCTCTCTCAGTCTGAAAGCCTGTCAGGCACACTGTTCATGTCACTGCCAATCAGCGTGGATCAGCTGTCAGTTCTCCTCCTCCTCTGAAGTCTCTGCCTCACTATGCTAAAGCACAGCACATCCTCAGTTGTCAATCAGAATCTAATCTGAAACCTTAATTATTCAGTTAGCTAAAAGCAATTAAGAGGTATTACACACTGATATGAATTACATGCATCAAGCCTGACACATAAAGGTAACTAGCAGTCTGTCCTCGCCAAGTTCTGCCTGTTGTCTACAGGGAAGAAGATGATGCCAGGTTGAACCAAAAACAAGACATGTTGGCCAGTCTGTGTGATCTGATGTCTTAATTGGATGTCCACAAGTTTTTATACTTGGACTGAGCCTGAGTAATGCACAGGAGACTGTGCAAAGTCTGTAGGAAACAAAACGGTTCACACATCTGAAGGTAATTGTAGTTGTGGTGAAAAGCCTGCTGTCATGAGAGGGGAAAGACATCGGGAAAACATCACACACTTTCTAACAGCCTCACTTCAAAGTCTTTCATAACGTTGCACTCATTTGTAGACAAAATTTGACAGAAGGAGCTGTGTGGAAGCTACAAAGGAGAACGTGAGGAAACTAAACTCAGAAACAGGTTTACTGTCTGGTCTCTGCACAGTTTGAAAAGCCTGGATGGAAGTGTGCTGCTTTTTGTATCAAATATCATCTGAGCCTTCTGCCCAGCAGCACTTTTTTTCTTTTTTTAAATGATAGATGCATAATTGAGTCATGATTATATGCCCACCTGTGTAGACGAGTAAGAGTGGATTTCCTGAAAAATAACAATATGTCTGTTTCCTACATCTAGGACAGCCATTACATACTTAAAAAAGTATGAGGGTATTTATTTGATTTTGGTGGCTTTTGATTTTTCTAAAAAATGAAATGTCACAATACCTAACCGCACCTAACTTACCAGCATTGTCATCTTTCTGCAAGTCCAAATCTAAATGTGTCACTATACATTGATTTAAGATTTTATTTTAGAAATGTCTCTTTTAGTCAGATACCTTGTGGAAATGTCAGCGCCAACATGATGGTAACAACGTGGTGGTAATGACATTTAACAGTTTTTAGCTAACTGTGCTTATCTAGTAGAGAAAGCATGAACAATCTTTTAGTTAGATCGTGCTGCAGAATGTTTTTATGTGAATATGTAGCTTTTACACAAAAATCTTCAAAAGACGTGAAAAAATTGTATTATGCAACTTGTGAGTATTGATTAAGAAAAAACTTTTTGTTCCAGTATTTAAAATGTCTGTCTTTCTTCTGTCCAAGCATGTGCTTGAGTGGCAGCACAAACTGACACAGGCAATTAAAGACTCAAGTTTTAAATAAACTTAATTGCTCTGAAAACGTTCAACGGTAATGACAGCAATATTAAGGGACAGACATATTTATTAAACAATAAATCAATGGATATGACATTTTCATCAAATATGATGAGAATCACTCATTTTATTGTATTTTAAGGAATTCATACGAAAAATTACACAATTTTAGGATTTTTTATTAGGAAGATAAATCACAACATGTCTGAAACTTATGCAGGGGGCATAAAATAGAACCATAAAAATGCTTAAAAACTGTTGGAAAAATGTTTTTATGAATGTGAAATTTTAGACAAAAATGAGAAATTCTGTACAATCACCAATAGCTGTTAACCATATTGTTGTTAACCAACCATATATATCAAAGTAGTACCAAATGCCATATCTGAATGTAGTCAAACACAGATCCACTGAGTTTTCAACCCTTAGTTGATCCCAGCAGTTGTTGGGCGAGAGTCAGGGCAGATCCTGGAAAGGCTGCCAGTCCATTGCAGGACCAACACACAAATAAACAACCACTCGCTTCTTAGGGAGAATGTAAAATCACCAAGGAGGAAGGTAGACACCCAACCATGCAACCTCCACACAGAAAGGCATTTCTAGTGTGCCTTGAGAGACAGTGGTGCAAACTCTATTCACTGCAATGGTTTACTTTTTTTCACATCAATGACTGTGTATGGAGCCCCTAAAAAAGTTCCCGGAAGTTGGCAGCTTGAATTTAAAACTAACTGTCGCTCAATATAAATAAAAAATAATATAAAAATATTGCAAAGCATTTATTGACATTATTTACTGATTGCTGTGGTTTTACTATGGTTTTGAATTGCCCACCAAGCACTTTTGGGAACCTTTTTGGCCAGATTTTTAAACCTCGGTTGACACCACTCTCTATCAAGGCACACTACATTAGTCAAGGTTCAAACCAGAAATCTTCTTGCCATGCAAGCCTACAAACCTCAATTTTTAATGTCAACTAGTACCTTGCAATGACTAATGATTAAAATGCAGCCTGTATAGTCATGGAGCTCATATAACACAGCTGCTGTAAATTATAGCTCTCGGTGGAGTCATCTTCTGAACTGGCCTATCAAGCCTGCAGGCCTCCACTCTTCCCTGGTGGGCTCAATGGGGCAGAAAATAGGAAAAACAAACCAGCATTGTCATTGCCTCTTAAAATTGTTTTCAAACCGTCCCTTTTTAGCTTTCCTTTCATGTACTCTCCACACTCCTCTCTTCACTCTTTTAACCTTCACTGAACTTTCAGGTGTCGCTCTTCTGAATGCTGTTTGTTGCCATCGCTTGTTGGGATTTCACTCGCTAATTAAGAGGAAAGGGCAGCGTGGGCTCGGCTAAAAGGCTGCTGCTCAGCCAAACAAACCAGCAGAGAAAGTGCAAAGCTGGAGAGGGAAGACAGATTGCTTGGATGGTTGTGTCTTGTTGCATTATGAATGAAGGATGAGAAATAAAACGCGGCCAATCTAAACTTCATGGGAAGATGCAGTTCGAGCAGGTGCTTAGGAACTATTTGAATTCATTTTCTAGCTTCTGACCTTGACAGCTTTGTTTTTAGGTCCCAGAAAACCCCCCAAAAATGCACTATGTATGACAAATATAAAACATAGCCACCAAAAAGTCTTTTCTTCTCCTCAGAAAACCCCTGCTGCATGAGATGCAGCACTGAGTTTGGATTATCTTATCTTGTGTTATTCTTTTCAATATCTTCTGGTCATATTCCTGCTCTTTCTCAAAGGATAAGTTACTTTTTTTTCAACCTGGACCTTATTTCTAGGAGTACAAACGTGCATTTACTCACCATTAAAGTTTCTGCATCACTTTGAGTCCTTTGGAAGATATCACGCTGAGTCGCTCTTCGGTGAACGTCCAGTATCATGGCGTAGACGGGGCAGCCACTCAGACATTGTCTGCAGGAAAACTCCTTGATTTCATCAATGCTTCAAGTAGACTGAACGAACGAAATAGTACTATTATCCTGTGAGTTCAGAGTTTCGCAAATTGTGTTTTTGTTGTTGTAGTGAGCTGCTCTTCTCAGCTGTACTATGGAAGTGCACATCATGAACGCGCCGCCCCGAAAAGTGAGTAATGCACCCTGATAACTAACGGAAAGCTAAATCTGAACTCACTGGACAATAGTACTCGTTCATTCGTTCATTCATACTTAAAGTTTTGGCGAAAATCAAGGAGTTTTGATGCATTTAATGTCTTAGTCGCTGCTCCGTATCTCCCATTTTACTGGAGGAACACTGAAGGGCGACTCAGTATAGTATCTTCTGAAAGACTAAAAGTGATGCAGAAACTTTACCAGTGAGTACATGCACGTATATACTCCTAAAAAAATAAGGTCCAGGTTGAAAGAAAAGAAACTTATCCTTTAAGTGCGAAGCCAGATGAGTACAAACGTTTCACTTCCCATCTAACATATAACTGCATATGTGACCAATAAAAATTTGAACTTGGACTCATTGTCATAATGCAATTGTCAATAATGATATGACAAAACAACAATAAAGTCAAATGTGGTGCTCTCGATAGCAGCATATATAATAAACTCAAGCATTCTGAATCATCCATAATGAAGAATCAGGAAACCATTAAATTTATTTAATATTCTCATTGCAAGCATTTCATTGTGGTAAGTAATTCAGTTGATGGTTACTTTCTAAAATGACACAGACCTCTGACACAAATCAAAATAATGATCCACTTTATTTGCATTCCACTGTGCTCCCTCAATAAATCAGCCTGTTTGTGTGTTCATTTGATTAATTACACAGAGGACAAGGGCTCCATGTGGCCAGTGACGGAGACGCCAAAGACAAGCACTGACCTTTGCACCTTCAATCTCCAGTATAATCAGCCCTTCCCACGACTGCAGAGAAACAGGCAGATTTATTCTGCCAAAACAGAAACCAGCAGTAAAAGGATCCAGATTTGAAGCTACAGTCTGCTGCTCAACACAGTTGGCGCTGTTTAAGTCCAAGATATAAACTACAAGATGACTCAAGTGCTAGAAGTCTGTTTGTTGGAAAACAAACATTTCTAGAACATTTGAAATTGTACTGACATCCAACAAGAACCCTGACAAAACATCCGATTTTTACAGGGTGAATGGTTTTCAAAAGATGTCTCCAGTCTTTCATTGCAAGCATCTTTTCATTCAGTCACTCCTATTTGTTAGATATGCTTTTCAGTGCCTCTACTGTATGAAGACTTAAAGAACAAGAGATGAGAGCTTTTTAGACCGAGGCGGGATCTTGTTAACCTAGTTTCAGTCCTGGCCTCTGCCGTCGTTGCTGCTTCTTTGCTGCCAGAGAAAGCGAGACCTTCGGGTTGTAACCAGTTCCCTCTCCTTTTGCTAACATGGCTGAATATTTCATAGCACTCTACTCTTGCCATATTGTGCTGCACTTCATCTTTTTAAGAAACTACGGTCTAATGGAGTGAAGCCAGTCCTCTGAATATTTGTGCTCACAGCGGTGTTAGCATTAATCATAGAGTCACAGCTGAACTGCCTGTGAAATGTGTAAACTAAAAGGACTCTAATGGCTTTATTTTTATAATTAACCTTGTGTTATTTCTGTTTTATTTCACTGCAACATCAAAGAGACACACATACAATGAAATCTAGTATTAATAGTCTGGGCTTGGTGAGCCGCAAAGATAGATCAATGATTAAAGATCTGACAAACTGCTGGTTTCACCTGGAAGGTTTGGGGCATCTTTTTAAGTTTTAACCATTTTCCAGACTGCCTCAGAAATTATGTGAGTTACTTTGCCAGGGATCATGTCGCCATTAAAATTTCAGGAGGCATTTATGTGAAACTAACACTGACTGCTCTACATGCCAGCTCTCTGAATCCAACACAAATCCAGACTGAGGCTAAACAATTTCACTTATAAAATAATCAAAAAGCAGCAAACAAGGAGAACACAGGATGTTGTGACAGAAAGGGCATCCTGATCTATACTTCATCACATCCAGACAATTACTGAATCCTCACATATAGAAGAAAAAGGTCTTTTTAAAGTTCAGAGAAGCTCAACAATTTATAATTAGCTCTTTACGTGGAACAACTTTCAACCAAGCTTTTTAAAAGCTTTAAGAGGCTTAACCCAGTTTCATTGTGGTTGATAAGTGGTGCAATTGTGCTTTATAGATTTGTAGTTGGGAAAAATGACCTTAAAGTTGTTATGCTTTAAAACCATTTTGCCTGCTCTCAAAGACAGACCTAGGCTGCTGCAAGGAGAGCACCAAAATCAATATCAAATAGTAGATGAAGTTGAAAAAAAATGCAACAAACTAGACGAAACAAAATTTTCTATTATGTTGAAAATATTTGTGGTGTCGTACGTAGATTTAGGACAATAACCAACATGCACAACTACAGGAACATGGCCATGAACGGGTTGGCCTGTGGATAAAACGCAGAATACACGTGTTTCTATAAGAAACCTTTTCAACCAAAGCAGAAAACATTTCAAACTTAGCTGAGCACTTAAAAAACAAGCATTTTGATCTGTGCACGAGGTTTATGTGTCAACTGTTAATAAAAACATATGACCATTATATTTTCCTAAATGTTCAACACGAGACTTGATCCTGTTGTTCATGGAAGGTGGTTCCCAACTTGGGCTCCTGACCCCCACAGGTAAATTAAATTAGTACTGTCATGGGGTGGAGGAAAGGACATGCAGGATGATACAGAAGGCAGGCTCAGGAACAAAAAGTTTATTGAGGAACATGACACAGGGAGAGTAACCTGACATGATGGAGTTTCGTGCGTCTGTCACGGGTGACAGCTCCAGTGTTGAAGGTAGTTAATACCAAAGATATATTACACTAGTTCTGCTCGTTAGATCTGTCTTCATCTGACCGGAGCGGTACAGAAACAGTGATGATGATGATGATGATGAAAAAGGCCTAATTGCAAACCCGAGTTTGCAGCAGAACACGCGCGCAACAGGAAGAATTATAAACTGGAATAATCACAAACATCAGATTCCCTCAGAGATAAAAGACGCGAACATGATGAGAGACTTAGAAACTTTGTGTTTCTTCTTGGGGGCTGGAAGCCGTTATAACCTCCTGAGGAGGAGACGGAGCTGCAGGGAGATTTTCTGTTAGTTTGGTCGGCACATTCCTGCAGAAATGAAATCATCCACAAGTTTTTCAGTGGGGAGGACAAAAAGATTACTGTTGTCCTTCGTACGCCAGGTACAGAGCAGTTCTGGTGCTAACTGGACGCCATGATGTCGGTTTGTTGTCCTGGATCTCGGAGGAAGGAACTTGGACAGTGTAGTTCGGGGGAAGGAGGTAATTGGCTGGAAGTCATGGCGTCATAAGCTGCGCTAGGAGCAAAATAGGCCAAACTGCCAATCAGCCCATTTGTGAATGCAAACTTTGCCATGTAGGCAGACACATCCAGGGTAAAAGGAAATGCGAATCTATAATTTAATCCCTTAGGGGACATAGGCAGGCTGAGGAAACTAAAATATATGATCAAAAACCTAAAAAAAAAACGCAAATTTCATGCCAGAGGAACTTTAACTTTAAGTGGGAAGTCCCTCGACTTACAGACATAAAAAAAAGACGAAGACAGAAAAAAGGATATGAAGTTTATTTGCAAAAGCAGTTAACTCCGTTTTTCGAAATGGTGTTCGTCTGTTTTTGCAAATGAACTCTTCATATGTTACTTAGTTTAGCATTAAACTGGAAAAGAAGGATGATACTTTGCCTACCTTAGCATCAAGGTAGGTTAAAGGGATAAACAAGGTGTCTCTTACCATCAAAGCTGGAATAAATATGAGCCTAGCTTAGCTTGGCTACATCTTTTTATACAGTCTATGGTCTGGATCAGTCATAAGTCTGGATTTATGACAGTGTATTTTAAAGGCAGGGTGGATGATGTTTTCCAAGAGCATTTTTTACTATATTGCTTAAAGTTATACCGTGTAACTTTTGACTCTGACATTAAGCCTAAAATGAGCAGTATTAGATGATTATTTGGGCCAATATACAGTCTGCCCTCTGCAGAAAGCAGACATCATAACTTTGGAGAGGTGGGCCATCGATGAAACTGCCGTAAAGCAAGTTGCTTTACGGCTCCTCTTCTGTAAACACAGAAAGCTCTACTTGTGCTACTTTCTCTCATTACTCGAAGCTTAGTCATGGCGGAACAAAGTAAAAAGGTGAAAGTGATGTCTGAGCAGGCCAGAAAAAAAAAAAAAGAGGCAAAGAGATCACGGCAGATCAAAAATACGAGTGGACATTGGACAAGAATTCAGTTGTTGGAAATTTCTGAAACAGCAGTGTGGAAGCAAAACCCACTCTCTGTTTGCCACCGTATCATTAGACTGGTAAGTAAGTTTGGCTGTTATGTAAACATGTGAAAATGTGATGCTTTTCTTTTATAAGCTGCCTATAGTTTCCTTTAAGTGGAACGCGGCTAGAATTACTATAGACCAAAGCTAACGTGACTCCCTAAACATTTTGTGCTATTGCGGCTGGTTTTCAGAAATGAATGCGTTCTCTGTAATTCATATACTGTAAATATCAAAGAAGTAACAGAACGATCGGCAGTTTGCTTGGTTTAGTTGTACGGTTTTCATACGCTGTTCAGAAGGAAGCAGAGCCACTGTAGTGTCCTGTAAACTGAGCTAATCCAGACGTCCTCATAACAAACGTGAGTTTTGCCAAAGTTACGACTTCATTCAGCGCACAAAACTACAACTTGGTTTCGTGGCCGGGTTTGATTGCACATCTATCTTTGCATTGTGCGTTTGTGCGTGTGATGTTTCAGCTATGTAAATATATATAATTAGAAACTGTTAGAGGTGCATACCTCCGCCAGGGGCAAATCCTCCAATGGAGAAAAATCCTTTAAGGATCAAACTTGACTACCATTAGTCGTGCCCCCACCCTCCTCGCCCACACACGGGTGCGCTCGCACCTCACCGTGAGCGTCTCACAGTGCAGACGAACCGAGACGAACATGGCTGCTCGCTGCTCTTAACTATGTCGCTATTTGCTCTTAAAAAGAAAAAACGGATGTGGATCAAGTTGTGGAGGTGTTGGTGTTTGCAGTGAGGATGTTTTACACCGCAGAAGAAGTTGAAGGTGAGATAATTATCATTTTTAGGAAACGTGGTTCCTCTGCTGTTTACTGGGAAGCTAACAAGCTAGCCACTCCGCTGTTCTCGGTTATGTTTGCCGACAACTATCAGTGTGCTCTGGAGGCGTGGTTTCAGGGGTGTATATGTTTTTGCTCAAACCGTTTTTCCAGGATCCCCTACCCTGCCTTTAAACATATATATTTTTTCTTTTGTTTTTTTGCCCACAGACAATATTCATCTTCATCATGATCATCCTCATATGTAATTTCACAGGCCAGGTTAATTGCACCATTTATTCTTTGTTGTGCTTTCTAATGCATAAACAAGCAGTACAGTTCCCATTAATTTTCACATGCACTGATGCCATTATAGCTTTCTTTAATCTTTTCACATACAATAATTGATTAAATGCAGTGTCATCGCATGACTTGAAAACAAAGAATCTAATTAATGAATGTGTTTGATGTACTCTGAGCTGTGTTGACTCTTCCACACAGCACATCCTGGTCAACATGCAAGATGAAGTGAAAACCCAAATTATGATGTATTTTTAAATAAAGGGGGTTATTTTTGAATGTGACTGAAGTATCTCATCATCCCATCCTACCATCCTGCAGAGGTTCAGTTTAACATCAACAGCACAACGCGCCCACAGAGGCATGTGTGCTCGCATTTAGGGAGCAAAAGAGAGGCAACACTCCCTGACATCACTCCAAGCAATCTATTACTCAACTGAACCATTTCTCTCAGCACTGCTTCCAAATTGCATTTATGCTTTTCAGGTTTTTTTTCCCCCTCCCACATGTGCTGGGCAGTTGTGTGGACAGGTTTCCTACTGATTGCCTTGCAGCTGCTCAGATTCAACGGGGGTGTGATGTATCTTTGAGGGCAAAGTGGCTTTGGCTTGCATGACAAATGGACACGCAGCATTTGTCGTAGCTCTGATCAGTATTCTTGAGGGGGATAAAAGGGAAACCCCAAGAAAAACTGCACCAGGGAGATGTTATTTGGACTGATTAGTTTGATGCAGGAGTTCAGGATATCAGCAAAATTTATCTGGGTGCAATCATGCAGGAATAAGATAATATTCATGTACCAATGCGTGCGCATGCAGATCTCAGCTCACTGTGAAAATATCGGGAAGTGAACAGAAAACTGATTCATTTTAAAGATTGCCTCTCTGCCTGCTTCAGAGCTTTGGAGAAACTGTGGTTGTACTTCCATGATCGCTAACTCAACTTTTATCTTGCAATCATCACACACACACACACACACACACACATACTGTATACTTGTGGCTATTTAAGGTTTTAACAGTTTGTCTTCCTATCGATGGTCCTGATGATTGTCAACAGTGTTTTCTTATATAGGCTGGATGATCCTACACGAACAAAACTTTATTTCAATTATATTCCATAAAACTCCTCATGGCAATGCACATTTGTTGCGGTACAATGCAACAGCCAGATCATCATTCTGTCATGATCCTGGGTAGGACAAGGTTAAACAAATAAATAGACAAATAGATAGATAGATTATTGCCATCAGGACTGCTCCATTAAGGTATACGACAAGAAATACAAAAGGAAGTGGAAGTTGCTTCATGCTTTCCAACTTAAACCATTTCACAGGGGTGCTTGAGCGTACTGCTGCTGTAGGTTTGCTCCACACGGGTCATCACAGGGACAATACAGAGACAAACAACCAAACATGCTGACATTCACTCCTTGAGTCTTTTTAGACTTGTTAATTAATCTGTAATGTAGGGCTGCATGATTCTCGGAAAAATGTGAATCATGATTTTTTTGCTTAAAATTGAGATCACGATTCTCTGGCAAGATTTTTTTTTTCCAAAAAATTTTAATGCACAAAGAAACTTTAACAAAACAACCTATTCAAAAAGTAGCTCAAAATACCGCATGTATTTGAGCTACAAGAGCTTTGTTGGAGCACTTCTTTGGCAGATGCATAGTTGTTGTTCTTTACCCTTGGTTAGGGGGTGGGGAAGCAACGGCAGTGCTGCATTTGAGGGCGCTTGAAAAAAATCCGGGAAGAATGGAAACTTTTAGTTGTGATGCAGCTTGTGGATAAAAATGAATCGTGGGTAGAAATTAGATCAAATGTATGTGTGAATTGAGATTGCGATTTTTTAACGATTAATTGTGCAGCCCTACTGTAATGTATGCGTTTGGACTGCGAGGAGAAGATGGAGTACCTGGAAAGAACCCCTGCAGAATGGGGGGAACATACAAATCCACACAGAAAAGCCCCAGCAGATATCTGAACTGGGTTTACAACAAGATAAGATACTGTACTTCAGCTGTATTAATGTCTGGTTGCAAGGATGAAAAGTAACTCTGCTTTTTTATTATCCCTTTCTCTTTTTTTTCAAAGTGATTTTTATAATCATTTTCATTCACTTGTATAAAAAAAGCTGTGAAACTATCAGGAATGTCATATTTCTGTTTACTGTTAAAACCCATTTCAGCTAAATAAACCTTATAAATGATCAAACACGCTATATTTTCCCCATGGACAAGAAAGCATTGCATGACATTACGCAGACTTTTAAATCAAAAGGCAAACATTAGACCTACAGTAACATCTTGTATCTGTTTTGTAAGCATCAATCACTAACATGACCCAGTCAGAAGCAAAAAGGACTATCTGGTTTAACCCATGCAGTTTACTATTGCTGCAGCCCAGCTCTGTTTTATCTCAGGTTTGTAATGTAATTTTTGTGGAAATGAAAGAGTTATAGGTTATTTCTTTTCTTCCTTTTTGGCCACTGTAACTAAAATGCCAAAATGTCACAGTGAGTTCAATTTAATTTTGCATAGATATGCATATATAGAGTCTGGGGTTTGCAGGACAGAGTATCAGTCTGACACAATCAGCTATAAAGCCTTGAAATGTCTGCCACTATAATATATGGAAGTGTGAACGCATGTGTACACTCACACATGCACGCAAAGGCACATCTCTTCTCTCTTGCCACATCTTGGAGACGCAGACCTCTAATGCTGTGTGACTGCACTCCCCAGGGTTTCTTTCTGCTCTGCTGGATGAGCCCTGCTGCCTGCGTGCAGAGAAATCAGGGAATCCCTACATTGGCTGTCTTCTCTTCTTGTTTATTCACTCATTTATTCCCGTCTTGCCTCCAGCCTTAGTCCTGTGCAAAGGGTCATTATCATTAGGGAGGCGTTCTTGTGACTATGATGAAAAAGCCTCCGCAGAAACTGCATCTATTGCTTATAGAAGCCAAACGAAGCAATTTAGAGGAACAACACCACGAAAAACAGGATTTCTCACTTAGCAGTGTGGCTTGTTTTTATAGAACTACGTACATATATATACATTATATATATATATATATTGGACATTGCTGAAAGACAATGTCAGCTAAATGTTGACAGTAGCCACTGTCCTGCTGCCAATTCAGTCTGGCAGGTATAATTGCCACTAGGGGGAACTCAAATTGACTTTTTTTTTCTTATTTCACCACTACTCTGGCATCTAAAATTGGCTATGGATCAACATTCGATGCTCAGTATCTACATTGAATAAGAGAAAAACTATGCTTTGACCTGAAGGGTATACTTCAAGGGACCAACACAGCTAAATGAAACCAGCAGCCATTTAGCAAAAAAAAAAAAAAAACCCAAGATAAACCATAAAAGAAAAAAAAAAACACATTTGAATAACAGAATAACATATTAAACATATTTAATATTCATGAAAATTAATTCATTTTATTTTCTGCTAATAGAAGGCAGCGTGACACAAACATTATTCCCCCAACATTTGCTGTAAAATAAGTACTTAGGCTACATGCACTTTTGTTCCAAATGTATGTAGTTCTGGATTGTGGATGATACTCATTAATTGATCCTCATTCCAATAATATACATACAGTGTTCTTATACAGCATTTACATGCATTAATAATCAGTAACTACCTTTCTTTCTTGGGTACACTGGTGTGGAAAAAATAATCAAACCAGTCACGTTTACTGGTTCCTGAGCAGAGGATTCCTAAAAATATTCAAGTACAGTCCAAAATCTTCTTCCAGTTTCTGGATCTCACATCTCAAATTTACATTTTTGCTAGTCTCTAAAATGGAATGAGATCAGCAAAGATTGTCATACAATCAACCAACCCTGCAGACGTTGCTGCATCCCGAAATACTCATGTGCCTCTGTCACCCATTCAGAAACACCAGAATTCACTACAAGGTCAGCATTTAACAAGGAGCCATACACCTGTTATAGCAACATCTGAGTGGTCATTTCTTGTGGTTGCTTTCCATCCATGCTGACCATTTGATCTAACCATACACTTCCTGCTCCTCATCTAATTTAATGCCAGGTTTAATCTTTTTAGTCTGTTAGGGGAAGTTGTGCTACATGTTCTCACATTAGCCTATTTCACTACTGTGCAGGTAAATCTCGCGTCGGAACCAGCGGAGGCGAAGGGGAGCCAGTAAAAGAGCTTTTTGCTGCATTGCACCTGCCCAAACGCGCCTAACTTTGGATGGAAAGTGGGCTGTCTGATCCCAGTCCTCTGAGGTCGTGATGATGGACGGACAGCCCCACTTCCCCGGCCCCGTGACAAAAAAGGAAACAAAACATCAGGAACAAACGAGCGGCAGGAACTGACCACATGAGCCCGATGCCAGAGAAAACACGGTTTGGTGTTTGAGTCTTGTCGGCTGACCTGCAGAGTGGTGCCTTACCTGGTTGCTGCGGACAGCGGGGAGGTTCCGACCGGAGGGGAGCGGGGCAGTCCGTTGAGTCAGACCAGGGGGGGGGAATCACGGTCAGTGTGTGCGTGTCGGTGCGCCTCAGCACCGTCTGAAGGCAGAGATCCACAACCAGGGTGTTCCCGACAGGAGGGGGCGTGGTGTGTGTGAGAGAGATGATGTGCGCGTGTAAGTGTGTGTATGTGCGTGAGTGTGTGAGTGAGGCACGCGCGCAACCCCAGATGTGGATATTTATGACAATGCGACAGTTGTTTTTATTGTCATTATTTGAGTAACACTGACTTTATGACTCAATTAAAGGAGAATTCCGTTCAAAGCTGCTGTTCATTGCGGAGCTCAGCTCCACACAGGTTCAGGGAAACTCCCTGTTGTCAAGCAAGCCTACATTATGTATTATGGATTTCCCTGCTGACATCCTCTGGGAGTCTGTGCTTCTGTGGTAGTGGCTGCAGGACCTGCCAGCTCAGCTGCAGGGTGACTGCGAATCTAATGGTCCGGATGAAAGCATAGCAGGACTTTTTAGATTAACAGAGCTGGAAAACACCAATAAGACCACATAATATTGTTAAGTTTGCTTGGGCATATTAATATTAAGATTTTAGTCTACTGTAGCTATGCAGCGATTAAATCTCCCTCCTTAATATGGACTGTTTTAAACAAAGCGCCCTCTTCAATAATGAAGTTAATATCCTCCCTATTTTTCTATGCACGTGTTAATATTAAAGGGGTAGTGCTTGATTTTTGACAAAGGGCCAATTTTCGAGTTACCCGGGGTATTATTTATCACAGACAGTTTCAACATATTTCATCACTATTCTAGCTGCAGGGGGTCACCGTCACCAAAGACGCAGATAGCACAAGTCAATAGGATCACCTACCTGTCTTTGGAAACAATCTTATCCACTCCCCCAAAAAACCAGAGGCAATTCATTTATAACGCAGCATGACTGTCTATGTAAATGCCCGTGTTAATGGAATAATGTTACAAATAAAAGTAGCCTTGTTGCATCACAAATGATGCATTTCATGTTGAGGGAGTAGTTTCTCACCAGCTGCGAAATTATATTTTGCTTTCTGGAGATTCTATGCATAGGGGCTCAAAATAGATTCTCTTCTTATCCAGAGGATCCAGGTAAGGTGGGCTGGGCATCTGGTTAGGATACCTCCTGGACACATCCCTGTGAGGCGTCTGGGGGCATGTCCCACCAGACCAGACCCCGGGGAAGACCCAGGACATGCTGATGGGACTAGTCTCTCGTCTGGCCTGCAGCATTTTGGGATACCCCTGGATGAGCTGGAAGAGGTGGCGTGGGGAGAGGACAGGCTGTGCTTTCATGCTAAAGCTGCAGCCCTAGATGGATGTTCATTTCTACATATGTGTGTTATGACATTGTTACTGTCAATGACTTATGCTTTTTCTTTTATTCTCAGTAAGTTTATATGTATGTGTGTGTATAAGAATAGCAATAACATTATTGCTATGAAATTGTATTTCTCTTTTTTTTCTGTCAGCTGGAATCTATAGCTGCTTTAGCTTTATTGTGAGTGTTATGACATTGCTACATACGCTCCTCTTCTCATTTTCTTTCTCACCAAGTATCTGTGCCTTAGAGTCCTGAACGCTTCCCTGGTGATGTCCTCCGGGCATCCTTTTTTCTTAGGAAGTATCTTAGCTTTATATGTACAAACCCTAATTCCAATAAAGTTGAAATGTTGTGTAAAATGTAAATAAAAACAGAATACAATGATTTGCAAGCCCTCATTAACCTATATTCGATTTAATACTCAATTTAATGTTCAAACTGATTAACTTTATCATTTTTTGCAAATGTTCACTAGTGGGTTACATCACCTTTCCTTCTAACAACACTCAGTAAGCATTTGGGATTTGGGAAGGTGGAATTTTTTTTCCCATTCTTCTACAAGTTCAGTTCAACAGTTCAGTGTTGCTTTTCGGCCTTTCCACATACGTGTACAAAGTTCTCCAGATTCTCTGAATCTGTTGATGATATTATGGACTGTAAATGATGAAATCTCTAAATTTCTTGCACCTGAACACTGAGAAACATTGTTCTTAACTGTTGGACTATTTTTTCCACGCAGCTGTTCTCAAAAGGGCGATTCTTACTCCATCTTTGTTTGTGAACAGCTGAGCCTTTTGGGATGCTACTTTTATAACCAATCATGACACTCACCTGTTCCTAATTAAGCTGTTCACCCGTGCAATGTTCCAAACAGGTGTTCTTGGAGCATTCACCAACTTTCCCAGTCTTTTGTTGTCCCTGTCCCAGCATTTTTGAAATATGTTGCGGGTATCCATTTCAAAATGAGCAAATATTTGCACGAAAACAACAATCTATCAGTTTGAACATTAAATATCTTGTCTTTGTAGTGTATTATATTGGATATAGGTTAAAGAGGATTTGCAAATCATTCAGTTTTTATTTACATTTTACACAACGTCCCAACTTCTTTGGAATTGGGGTTTGTATTTGTCCTGAGATAGGGTTAAGGATTTCAAGCTTTATTCCACTTTTCCTCAAATTTTCTTTCTTTCGTTTTGATAAAAAGTGGGAAAGTGAATAAATGATGTGTGACATTTAATGAAAATGGGTTCAGTGAATACATGACAGAAAACATGACTAGTGAGTGCGAACATAGCTGTAAGCAGAACTTTTAAAAGCTGTTCAAACTTTTTCTCTTTTTACACTCTATCCATCATGTTTAAGTTTTACCAATTAGACGTCAATTAATTTGCATCAGATTGAGGCATAAGACTTACAAAAATAACAGAGAAATTAATCATATAAGCTGGAGAATGATGTTATTAAGCAGGAAATGTGTAATACATTTTGTCCTTACCCTCATATTTTTACACGAATCAAGAAGTTTTAACTTTTTCTACATCATAGTCACAGAGAGCTCAGATCAAGGCCACTATGAACAGAGTGAAAGATTTTACAGACTTATAAATTCATCAACATGAAATAACCCAAATTAACTTTACAATCTTATAATATGAAGCAACAGGTTATTTCTCTGACATGTTCACATATACATGCAACGACTGATGCCTAAGTAATGGAGTGATGACAACATGCTAAGTTGTACCAACAAACATACACTCATTGACAAAATAGATGTGAACATGGACAGGAACGTTAATACATCCCTGGACAACAGAGAGGATGATAAACAAGCTGCTTTCAAGTTAATGACTGAAGCACAATCACGCTATGAGTCTCCTTGGACAAGCGTACGAATATCTAACAAGACAGCTGAAGCTACAGATCTGATCAAATCCATCATTTTTTGTTGTTGGTCTTTCATCAGATGTGGGTTTATAAATGATGGTGCAAGATCAGTGCAAGCTGAAGGTTTGTAGCTCCCTCTGCTGGACCTGAATGTTGAGTTTATAATGAATCATCATTTACCAGAACTCAGGGCCCCATTGTGGTCTGCAGGTGTAAGGATGGAAAACTAGGAGCCTCAGGCTGTTTTATGTTTTAAATGTTTAATAAAACATTACTAATTCTTTAATGGTCAGAGAAGTCCTTTACCCACTGAGTGTGTATTTGTATTCTGTCGTTATACTTTCAAGTCACTTTTGGCCTCATATTTCTACACCGACTCTGAAACTTTGGTTAGAAGTCCGATGATATTTATGTAAGAAAAACTTGAATGTTTAAGAATAAAAAGTTTGGATAGTGGAAAGGGAGATTTAAAAAAAAAAAAGATTTAATGACAGTATGAGTATAATGCATCCCCCTGCATCTGATTGCCTCAAGGGCTTATGATATCCTCAACACAAGAGTTATTCTCCTCCACTGTGCATTAAAACATATAGCCTAAGTGATGGACACCAGTTTCACTGAATTTTGAGCATTTTATTCAACCTAATGAATCTATGATGCATTTACATGAATGAAGCGTGTTGAACATCAGACTCCCTTGATGGCACCCACATGTCACGTAAAAGCAACCTGGATAATTTGGATATATAAAAAAGAACGGCTCGTGACTGTTAAGTTCACATCATTCATTTAAAAGAATCGTTAAAAAATCGATTCGTTCATGAACGTCACATAACGGAGTCTGGGCTCGTTGGTAGTGAACAGGGAAGCTAACAGGAACAATAACAGGACAAAGAAGACAGGCAGGAAATTTCTTTTGTGGCGGTATCGATGGAGGAGTATAACTCTGGAGATGATGTAAAGTTATTTCATTTTTTCCCCCCATTATCAGGCGGGTCTAGAGTCAGTACTTTATATCTGTGTCAGTTAGTTAACCAGTTAGCGGTTAGCTAGCTAGTAGGCAGACCGTTAGCTGTTAGCGTAGCCTGAAAGTGAGCATTTAAACCATGGGTGTGGTCTTACTTATTATCTATTTATTATTGGTTGTCAACTTTAGGCTTAATATCAACAAAACTGTTAATGTCACTTGTGCTAGCAGTTATATGGACTGTTTGCCCCACACAGTAATCAAAACATCGACTAAACGTACGGGCTAATTGATGAATTGAAAATTCACCGATGGTGTTTTTATCATAATACTATTATGAGACATGTATTATTCTCCATTTAATCTGAAAAAGCAGCCCCTTTTTGTTAAAGCGGCGATAATATTCAGATTCTTGACTTAGAAAGAGCTTGGGTCTATTGTTATTTTTTAAATAATACTGAAAAATTATTATAGCTGCACAAAACTGTCCCTACCACAATCTTTTCGTATCCGCGCCTGACACACCCACACACACGTATATAACATTTTTAGATTTATGTTTTAGCTTTAAATGTCATGTAGTTTGTGTCAGTTAATTGTCTGCCATATGACATTTTGCAACAAGTTATGCTCAGGTTTCATTGGAAAAACTTCATCTAAGTGACAAGTTTTATAGAGTATCACCTAAATGTATAGGAATAATCACAACATTTCAATCTGATATTTGCCATCAATGAATTACAATAGTATTATTTTGCATTTGTGGGCTTTACTTATACAACACCTGTTGTGCACTTTGTGCATTATGCATTATGTTGTGCTTCACATGATAAAGACAATGCTCATCCCTATGTACAAATCAAGCAACAGATGACTGACGAATAAAATACCAGATGGAAACACAGACCGAAGCAATGAAGGGTGAACTCGAAGTAAACTTTCTTTAAAAATTTTCATAAAATCCTGAGTGAACATTTGAGCCATGTAGAATTAACAGGAAAACATCAAGAGAAGTGTGATTGAAAATATCAAATAGATAAAAGAAAATAATCTAAGTCAATTAAGCCATGACAATGAATTTATGAGTGTATTAACACTGAGATTTATTTGTGTGGTTTCACTTTGCTTAAACTCATAGTTGATGATGAGTGTGATCTGTTTTATGTATAAATTAGTTTCTTTGTGCCGATTCTGCAGGTTCTCTTCAATACTGAAGAGAGCAGTGTCTTAGTGAAAGAGGTTAGTTTCAATCTATTTACACGTTAATCACAAACTGGATTTTGCTAAATCTATTTACATGACTTCCTGATTGTTTTTGTCCCCAGTGTATTGAAGGTGTCATTGGTGGAACAGATTATAACCAGAGTAAAGTGAACCAGTGGACTGCCAGTATAGTGGAGCACTCACTGACTCAGCTGGTGAAACAAGGACGCCCCTTTAAATACATCGGTATTTTTTGCATCATTAAATCATTATTTACTGTTCATGTGCTGTAAACCAATTTGGCAGGTATTGGGTGGATGTGGGTTGCTTGTATGTGAAGTTTGTATGATATGTAACAGTGGTCCCTGTCATGTTGCAGTGAACTGTACGATAATGCAGAAGACCGGTGCTGGTCTCCACACAGCAAACTCCTGCTACTGGGACACCACAACTGATGGTGAGAGATATCTCTCTAACAGCTTGTATAAGTGGAGGTTAGCCCCTTAGGCTCAGGCAGTTAATATTGTGAATCATCTGATTTAAAAGAAGTGACGACCTTTACAATCCACCACACTCACTCCCTGAATTTCCTTGCTGTAGCAAGTGAAGATTTAATTTGTGGCCCTTCTTTCAAAGATGCTCCCCATCCAGCATTTCTTCTGCATGTCTTTCTTTAATCATAGTCAAACTTTAGAAATCTTGCATATTCGTTGCTTATAATAGAAAAGTCCACCTTAATTTAAGTTGATAAGGTCAGAGTATTTTGTAGCACTTGCTTATCAACCTGTACCAAAGGGTAATTGTAGCTTTTATTTCATGTAGGATCAAGTTTAACTTGTCCTGGTTGCTTGTGTGTTTCAGGAAGCTGTACCGTCAGATGGGAGAACCGCACCATGTACTGCGTGGTCACCTTATTTGCAGTTGCTATGGCACTGTGACGGCAATGCGGAGCTGCAGCCGCTCTTCATCTAAACGTCGCCAGGCCGGAGGCTGTGCTTGAAACGACATCGTGACCAAAAGCCACAAAGATCCTGTGATGGTGCCCTTCCAGTTGAAGTTTATAATTTCTTACCAAAGTCAGAAACAGCAGCTGTGGTGTGTGTGTTCCCTTTGTATGAACTAGAGTTGTGTTCAGAGAACCTTTGTTTAAAATATACCAGACACACACACAGTATTCACATGTACTTTGGTCCAGATCAGCCAGAGATTGTGATGATAAATCTGAGTATTTCTACATAACTGCGACAGTTCCATATGTAAGAAATAATTTATTTTTAGCCATGTTAGCAGCAAAACTTTGAGAGTGTTGCTGTTCTTTGATTCAGCAGAACCTTCAATTTGTGTTTTTGATGTCACTTTTATGTTTAAAAAAAAATCTTAGTTTTTTTTATTGATATTTTTGATGACCAAATACCAAATACCCATCAGCTTCAGTTGTACTTTGTTTACTGTTAAAATTTAGCATGCTAAACATCAGAATAACAGCACATAAAGCTCAAAGCTTATTTAAATACATTCCCAAGTTGATTGATGTCCAGATAAGGAAGTGTTTTACTGAAGTCTCGTTGTGTTTTTAGTAAATAACTCCTTTTTTGCTTGTGTAAAGTGTAACTAACAGTACACATAGAAATTTTGATCATTTAGCTATGTGGGCAGGATTGGTGTTTGTCATTAAGAATGACCATCATCTCCATCTAAAAATCTAACTTGTTTAGTGGCAAAGTTCAATAAACACATTTTTTATTACTTGTAGTCTATGTTCAAGTGTGCATTGATCACTGGGTACGTTTACATGGAGACTTTTTTTTCCCTTTCGGAATGAAATAATTCTGATTAAGGATTTCAGGAAAGCTGTTTACATGGGAGCTAATTCATTCCGATCTGGTGTGTACATGCGCCAATATTTATTCAGAATAATCCTGTCTGACATGCGCAGAATGATGTTACATCTCGTTATTTAATAAAGACGGAGGTATAAAAACTGATCGTCACGGTTGTTGTGGTTTCTGCAGGACTTTAATCCAGCAGCAGCTGATACTCATGCGCTCCTACTGCAGGCAACCAAGAGAAAAGGCGTAGAGACAGAGTTTGAGTAAAAAAACAAACTTTCTGTTGCTGTCCAGGGAATGACGTTGTTCACAGCCATCTGTCAAAGTGAGGAAACGTCACTCGTCGCACGTTTACGTCTTATCGAAGCATGCGCGGTGAGAGCGCTACTTCACAACTGTCGATTCAGCGTTTACATGATACCACGTTCGGTTTGGGGAAAGATGAAAATGGAAATTCATTCGGTTCAGCACTTTTCATTCGGAAAGAGGTGTTTACATGGATCATTTTCATTCAGAAAGAGCTTTTAAACCGAAAGCAATCGGTATATTTGGGTCCATGCAAACCCACTTAAAAGGTGGGAATTGTTCAAATAGGCATAGTGATCTCAAGCTCTGGTCCTTGAGGTTCACATTAATGAATTATTGTGTAGAACTTAACTAGCTGTTGTATCAGCTTCATTTTAATAAATTGTGTTGGAGCAGAAAATGACCTAAACCCTGCAGGAATTTGGCCCTCGAGTACCTGAATTTGAGATCTCTGAAGAGGGAACAATTGTTATCAACTTGCAATTTGGGTGGTTGTCCACCAGATGTCAGCACAAAACATGGAATGAGTAAAAGAAACAATCATACCAATTTCACATAGAAATATATATTTATTTCAATTTTTAAGTTGGATTTAATCATTTAAACACTTTTATTTGCTGTGTATGACAATTTGTCTCTTTTTTTTGGCATTAAATGTTACTTATTTGTACAAACATTAAGAGCATTCATATGATTTCTGAGGCCATTGTTCCTCTGTAGATACACAGCAAAAAGTATTTTGTGCAAATTAAAAAACAAACAAACAAAAAAAAGAAAAAACGCTAGCATTCTGTCTCACACACATAATTTTCATTAAAGGTTGAAAATGAGCAAATATATCTCGCATTTTCAGGTACACTAAACCCATTTTTTGTGCAGTATAAATATTCTAACCAATCAGACATACAGACACTGAGCTGACAGACGTAACAGGCAAACAAAGCTTTTTTTTTTTCCACATCACTATGGCTGCTGCGCAACAACTGATCCAAAGACACTTAAAATTCTTCGTGTAAACGTGCAAAAAACATTAGGCTTCCTGGAAATGCCCGTGCTTCACAGTAACGTGTTAGGTGATCAAGCAGGCTCATGTGGAGATGAAACATCTCAAGCACAAAAAGCACATCACAAAAGCAGCGAGTTAATCATAAAGCTCTTATTAAGGAGTATAAAAAGCTGATTGCTTGCAGCCATAAAACTGGCAAGGGGGGTTAAAAGAAGAAAAACCTGCCACCCTGCCACCCCCCTTCGGAATAACTTGCACCTCATCTGAGGCGTCTCGCATGCACACCTTCATGCCAAAAATAAATATAATACAATCACTTTAAACACATGGCTCCTTGTGATCGGTAATGCAGCATATGGTGGGGTCTGTGGGTGCTTACTTGTATCAAAGGCTGCAGGATGGAAAGTTAACATGTTGGCTGATAAGACAGGTGAGCATCACTTCTGTGTATTTGCAGCCAGGACAAGTGTGTTAAGTCAGCGCTGAGATGGACTCATGACATCAAGCGAGTGTAAACTCAATTCACGAAGGGATCCACGTGGCACTTAAACGTTTCACACAAGGTATGAACAGTCTCTGCATGGCACATCCAACAGCTGCGAGGCTTTAAACGTTGCATGACAAACTGTGGCTGACGTCACCATTGAGCCCGCCTCCTGTGTTCATGTCCCCGTCATTAGGAATGTCATAGATTGTGTCATTGAGCACGTCATATGTTGTGTCATTAGGCATGCCGTCTGTGCTGTCACTGACTGTGTCTTGGTTTTGGTTGTTGGCCGGATCTGTGCGAGCGGACGGCTCAAGCGCGGCCTTTCCTGTCGGTCTGTTCTGAGGCGAAGTAGAGTTGCACATGAGGCAGAGGAGAGACGAGCAATCCCAAAGGCCCTGCGTCATGCTGGAGGAAAAGAGCTTCCGGCATGGATGACAGAACTGGTAGAAGACCAGCATGAAGAAGATGGCCATGGCGTAGGCTACCAGCAGCTGCAGGATCAGCAGCGGGGCACAGATGAACTTGTAAAAGTCTGTTTTATAGATGTACCACAGAAGAAGCAATGAGGCGTTCTCCACAAATCGCAACATGTAGTAAACGGCCATGCGGTACCAGTTCTGGGACTTATTGATGAGGTCCGGGTCATTTAGCTTCACCTGCACGGCTGACCAGCAGAACATGTTGATGCCAGCGTAGAGAAAGGTGAGCAGGCACAGCACGATGGTGGTTCCCACCCTTGTGAGAGTTTTTTCTATATTTTCTGGGAATGGTGAGTGGCTCTGCCAGAACAGGATCCAGGGGTAGAGGAAGAAAACAAGGAAGTTAAGAAAAACTACAGGCAGGACCCAGAGCTGCAGCACAGAACTGAACAGAACCAGAACCACCACGCGAGTGGCAATCTCAAAGCTTCTCCACAGGAAAATGCACAGGTAAGCCATGGGCCGGATGTCCACCTCATAGTCGTCATATTTTATCTTAATGGCCAGGATGTTGCAGCGCAGCGCTCCATAAACGATGGAGAGGAGGGAGATCACCATAAGTGTTCCTGTTGCGGGAGAAAAATGAACACGCCATTATTTAAAAGGGCAAATATATATTAAGATTGTCAACTGGCATCAAAGTAGATTTAAACTATATTCCCTCACATATCTGGCCCTTATTGATCAGAACATGAAGAATGATTTCAGACATTTTCTTATATTTAAATCTCAACATGGATTTACTTACTTTTCCACCTCAATGGTTTATACCAATGTTTTGCACAGTTTTGTTGGCTTGTTAAAAATAATAGATATCTTTTGGTGTGTGTGCATAAATGTAGGCTACTCCCTCCTATTCATCCTGCAGAGGTCATTATGTGCTCCCTGTACTAAAGTGGAAAGTAGTCAGAGTTCTGGATGAAATAATAACCTAAACACAACATACAGTAAGCTTTCAAAAATTTCCTATCGGATTGTGTTTTATCACTTTCATTGAATTTTTTTTTGCATTTCAGGCCAGTAGCACAAAGATCCTGTATTGATACGTTTTCAGAATGACTGGAATGATTGATGTCCTCATACAACTTTATATTGATTCATTCCAGCATGGTTTAATCTGACAGCATTTAGTGTCGGAACATTTTAATGGCCAATGTCAAGGAGGAGTGATGGCAGCAAGCAAAAGTAGCTACAGTCTCCCGATTGGTCCAGAGTCATTCACTAAAACTAATCATTTAAGACTGTGGAAGTCATCACAGTTATTGTAGTTAATCCATTAAGGACGCAGGAGCAGCAGCGGATACTAAAATCTATTCATAATTTCATTTATTTTGCTCTAATTTGAAGACCAGATGCCCTAGTTCGAGTCTGTGTGAACGTTTTCCTTAATCTCCCTCTGGAATACTGACTCCTACACTCATAGTGCTGCAGCCTGATCCCAGATCTGTACCAACTGGCAGCAAGAATAACCATTTTCTATCCTCAGCATCAGAGCGGTGATTATATAACACCACTTGACTTATGAAACAGTACCCTCTTATTTCCATTATGGAACTGAGCAACTCAGCCCACACTGTGGCCAAAGACTCAGAAATCAAACAGTACAACTCCTACTCACCTCTGCCGATGGAGACACCCTGCTGCAGGACGCAGATGTACAGTTGCAGGGTGAGCTGGGGGGCCGATCCCAAGAAGGCCTGAATGACAGAGGTGCGGGCGAAGGCTGCTCGGTGTGTAAACAGTTTCCCCTCCGCCTGGCCCACCTGCCGCTCCACCTCCTCAGACTGACCCCCGCGGGGCATCTGCTTCTTCCTTGTGATGCTGACATAAGGCTCTTCCACACGGCCCACACTGCCATAGATACAGAACGCCTCCAGACACCTGAAACAGCAGGAGAGACGAGAACATGAAGGGCTGCAGCAGATATTCCAGACTGTTCCTGATGATGCTGGGTGACAGAGCATCCATCTTCTGCTGCATAACCAGGTCAACTTTGTAGGGCAATAGCTCATTCCGATGCAAAGGAGCAACAGGTCTACTCTTTATTCTGGTTGCAAACCATCCCACTGCTGAAAGAAGAAAACGGGAGCTTTTCATCTACAAAAAGCAAAGATGCAGTCCTGAACTGACTGAACTAGAAACCATCTCACTCCTCAGCCATGCCAAAAATACGCTCTATAAATGTTATTAAGAATCTATGGCAAAGGGCACCCCGGCATATTCCAACACCCACCGGAAACTACTCTGACTTACAGCCAGCAATTCAAACCGAGCTCTGACTCTGGTCGCACAGAAACATAATGGGCTACAAGTAAGAATACCCAACAATCAGGAAGCAGTGAGTTAAAATAAACTTAATTAATTTTGGGTATAATGAATGCTGCAGCCTCCGGGATGATGAGGAGATGCACCATTCAGCTCCTACCATGGTTTTGTTACTTTGAATAAGAGTGCTGAGGAAAAAAAAACAAAAAAACTGGGAACAGGGAGGCATTTATCTTATTAAAGATGGAGACAAAAATCCTTCATTGTTACTGCACAAATGAAATGAAAGTATAAGGCACAAAAGTAAAAGAATGTGAGCTCTTAAATGGTGATAGAATTTAATAAAAATATAAAAATACACACAACAAACTGCACACATTCTCACACTCCAACATGCGCCATCAGCATAAGTATATTTACAGTAAATAAAACTGCTGAGTTCACTGAAACATTTAATATGCATCTGTGATTATTGTATTTTTGGTAAACAGTGTTGTTAATCCAGATTAGCTCTTGAGTTTTCAGACCTGTGTTCAGGCTGGTGATGGTGTTTGGTAACTGTTCCACACTCTGGTAGTTTTTGTTTTGGTGGCCCAGTAACGCCTCCCTGAAGGGAGAGGTCAAACAGATGGTGGGCCAGGTGGGATATGTCCTGTCGCAGAGTTTTTGTTTTCTGGACGCAGCTGGAGGTGAAAATGTTCTCAGGGGCAGGTAGATATTCATTATACATTCCTTTGTGCCATTTTGATCTTCTTGTCTGCAATGGAGCAGCTGCTGCACCACACATGAACGCCATCAGTCAGAAGGCTGAGAGCAGCAATTAAACAGCAGGTTTGTCTCCCTGAGGGCTTTTGGGGAGTAAAGATGCTGTTGTGCCTTTTTGATCAGGCAGTTTGAGTTGAGTCCATGTGAGGTCCCCTGAGATGTGTAAGCCCAGAAATTTGACAGTTGCCCTTCTCATGGCCTTTCCCCCATTAACTGTGAAGGACAGGAGATGAACAGTCTTATTCTTTCTCCTGAAATAAGTCCTCATCTCCTTAGTTTTTTATCGTGTTTACAGTCAGATTGCTGATGGCACACCTCTCCGTCATCTCTGAACCTTTTCCCTGCAACTTCTCGTGTCATCTGCACCAAAGAGATACACCACTGTCTGGTCATCTGCAAACTTTATGATATTGGTGTTGCGGAAAGGTGAGCAGTCAAAAATGTACAGGAAAAGGTTTGTTGCCAGATCTTGTGAGAGAAACAGTTTACCAGCCTGATAAAAGCAAGCCCAAAAGAAGCGACTTGCCCCCCTAAAAAAAAATAATTATAAAGAATGTTTATACATATATACAGTGGGTACGGAAAGTAAAGCTTTCATTCTGTTTCATTGCAGCCATTTCCTAAAATCAAAAAAGTTCATTTTATTTCTCATTAATGTACATTCAGCACTCCATCTTGAAAGGAAAAAACAGAAATGCAGAATTTTTTGCAAAATTATTAAAAATGTAAAACTGAAATATCACATGGTCATAAGTATTCAGACCTTTTGCAGTGACACTCATATTTAACTCACAGGCTGTCCATTTCTTCTGATCCTCCTTGAGATGGTTCTACTCCTTCATTGGAGTCCAGCTGTGTTTAATTAAACTGATTGGACTTGATTAGGAAAGGTACACACCTGTCTATATAAGACCTTACAGCTCACAGTGCATGTCAGAGCAAATGAGATTGAAGGAACTGTCCAAGGAGCTCAGAGACAGAACTGTGGCAAGGCACAGATCTGGACAACGTGCAGCACTAAAGGTTCCTAAGAGCACCGTGGCCTTCATAGTCCTTAAATGGAAGAAGTTTGGGGCAACCAGAACTCTTCCTAGACCCGGCTGTCCAGCCAAACTAAGCAATCGTGGGAGAAGAGCCTTGGTGAGAGACGTAAAGACCCAAATATCACTGTGGCTGAGCTCCAGAGATGCAGTAGGTAGATGGGAGAAAGTTCCACAAAGTCAACTATTACTGCAGCCTCCACCAGTCGGGGCTTTATAGCAGAATGGCCCTATGGAAGCCTAGACATATGACAGTCTGCATAAAGTTTGCCAAAAAACACATGAAGGACTCCCAGACTGTGAGAAATAAGATTCTCTGGTCTGATGAGACAAAAATTGAACTTTTTGGAGTTAATTCTAAGCGATATGTGTGGAGAAACCAGGCACTGCTCATCACCTGCCCAATACGATCCCAACAGTGAAACATGGTGGTGGCAGCATCATGCTATGGGGGTGTTTTTCAGCTGCAGGGACAGGACGACTGGTTGCAGTTGAAGGAAAGATGAATGCAGCCAAGTACAGAGATATTCTGGAAGAAAACCTCTTCGAGAGTGCTCAGTACTCAGACTGGGCCAAAGGTTCACCTTCCAACAAGACAATGACCCTCAGCACACAGCTACAATAACAAAGGAGTGGCTTCAGAACATCTCTGTGACCATTCTTGACTGGCCCAGCCAGAACCCTGACTTAAAACCAATTGAGCATCACTGGAGAGACCTGAAAATAGCTGTCCACCCCAGTTCACCATCCAACCTGACAGAACTGGAGATGATCTGCAACGAAGAATGGCAGAAGATCCCCAAATCCAGATGTGAAAACTTGTTGCATCATTCCCAAGAAAACTCATGGATGTACTAGCTCAAAAAGGGTGCTTCTACTCAGTACTGAGCAAAGGGTCTGAACACTTATGACCATGTAATATTTCAGTTTTTGTTTTTTAATAAATTTGCAAAAAAAATTTACATTTCTGTTTTTTCTGTCAAGATGGAGTGCTGAGTGTCCATTAATGAGAAATAAAATGAACTTTTTTGATTTTGGCAAATGGCTGCAATGAAACAAAGAGTTAAAAGTTTAAAGGGGTCTGAATACTTTCTGTACCCACTGTATATACATATAAAATTGACTTAACAGTAAAAATGTTCAATAACTTGAACTTTTAAATGTAAATTGAAATAAGACATGCACAATTTATCTCAAAAAGACCTGGGGCAAAGAAAACAAAAACTGTCTTTGTTATGACACAGTAAAACTGATGCCTTATATACATCTTTTACATATTTCCTTATTCATTCACAGGCTTTGTCACTTTGTTGCTCTGTCAAGTGAAGTTGTGGGAGTGTGTGTAGGTTGAGGCGTGCCAGTGTTTTGTTAAAACGTGCTAACTTGTTAAGGCGCGGACACCAACAGCAACCAAGGAAATGAGGCTGTGGAAACTAGTTCCTGTTGCATTCATGTTTCCTGTTCTGCATCCAGGGCAAAGAGAGAATCAGGAGGACAAACCCAAATAAGCAACAACATCTAAGAAAACAAGCCCAGAAGCCCAGAAACCCACAACCTGCGAATGACAAAATTTGGAAGCAATTTCACTGAAAAACAAGCCCAAAGTTGCTTATAACAAGCAGACTTGGCAACACTGCTTTTGGGGCTTCTTTGCTCAAACACAAGGAGAGATGTGGACCAGTCCTCACAAACTGTGGCCAGTTGTTCAGAAAGTTGTGAGTTGTATATTCAAGTACATGGAATAACTAACAAAATAATTAATTATAGACAAAAAAATCATTAACATATTACACAGTATCCATATTTGTTGGGCAGAAAACAGTTGCAGTTGGTCAGCAACAGATCTCATGCTGTGTTTTTTGTTGGTTCACACAGTTATTGCTTCAGCCAAATGATCTGACATGTGTCCTTCAGCCTGAAAGAGTTTATGAAAATGTGCTCCCTTATGAATTATTTAGAGCGGCTTTCAGAGTTGAGCAGCATTTCTGTTTACTTATTTCCTTGAAAGGCTTATTTCAACTGTGTTGTTCAAGTTTACAAACCCTTAAATTAAAGCAGAGTTTTGTAAGTTTGTTTTTCTCTTATTTTGGTTTTACCAACATCTGAGGCAGTGGGGACTTTTCATTTATTCATTTGTCATTCATATTTAAATCAGTGAAATTTCCCAGAGGTAAAGGTTCCCAAATGTTTATGTACAGTTGTCACTTCAGGCTGAAACGATGGTAAATGTGTAGATATGACTTAACATTTTTTTCTCTTTTCCTTTTTTCATTCTTTTTCTTTTTTTGCTGTTTTAATGCAAATTGAGTTAATCATCATTACCATGATTAGTCTTTAAGCTTTGAGCTTTAACTGAGCATGAATGAAGATTATGACAGTTTGTTAACTGTCTGAGAAAGTTTGGTGCCACAATCACAGACAAATGCATTTATGAGTAGCTGCAGAAGCTCAACAAGTCAGGAGTGACTTTATCATCTGGGCAATATTTCAGTACTTGCACTGGGATTTATCTCAATGTTGTGGGTGTCATAAGAACCGGCATAGAAAGTGAGAGGCATGGATTTGCAAACATGATACTAAAACTGAAGTGGTCACAGCCAGCACAGTGACAGGATTTAAGTCACAGCACTGCTTCAGATGAGTTTTATAAGTCTAAATAAATGAATGAATAATGAATAAATAAATAAAGTTCATGATGTATATACACTTTCAAAAGTTAAGGCATACTTTCCCATTGGATTAAATGGGAAAGTGTGTCAAACGTTTGTGTCAAAGTGTATTAGAATCTCACTGGAATGATTCTGATGCATGAAACCAAAGTGAGGTCTCATCTAGTGACTGTGTTAAGTTGCTGTTACAGCACCTCCTGACAGCACGTTTTTCTCCTGCTACAGCAGTAAACACAACGAAAGTCAATTCACAGTTTCTATCTGTTCATATGTAAGGTCTGTGCAATAGCCCACAAGGAACCATTTGGTCCTTTTTGAGACAAACAACATGAAATCCAAATATTTGTAAAAGGAAGGACTAAGTAGCAGCCAACCACGCATGCAATCAGATCATTCTCCTTTCAGAGTGTAAAAACAATGTACCAGACAAAGACAACGACGAACACACAAAGAAAAGTAAACTTGTTCCGCGTGGAAACTCCATTATCCACACCTCTAAAATGTGCTGTAAACCAGTTACATGCCCACACACCGGAGGCTTCTGGGCAGCTGACCTAAAAAGGTAAACTCAATGACAATCTTTTAAATTTAAAACCAGTAAAAATGCTTATTCGCAAAGTTTTCCAGCTAAAAAGGCCACATTTGGTTGTTTTGTCTTTCTGGCTTCCAGCTGCAGTCCAGAATTTCTGTGCTTTCAGCTCAGCATTTTGTCTCCACATGTATAAAGACAAAGGTCAAACTGATCATCTAAAGGATGAGCTGGACTTGGCTGTACAGCTGCATGTGAAAAAGATCATTACTACGTGACCCCTTGCACAATGTCACTGTCACTTTGCTATAAATATTGATGAACAGCTTCTATAACTGGCATGTGAAAATGATCCTCTGATGCTTCTGCCATTACTCGCTTCACTGGTCTGCAACATTCCTCTTCTACATGTTCACTTCCTTCATTAACTTTATTTACATATGAGCCGTCCATGCCACTGTCAGAGATAAAAACACTTGAAATTAGATTATATGGTTCAACCACTAAGAAAGCTCTCAACCCTGCTAAATAGATAAATCCACTTATGTCAAATCCATGGAAATAAGGAACAAAAGCAGAGCTACTTGTTAAAGATCACAGAGCAATAATGAAAGTGAAAACAAGTTGAGAAGTGTGATCAGTGAAAAAACAGCCTGTGAAATTTATGTTGTGACACAGAGTGATAAAACTTGCTTATGTTTGAGGGCAGATAAGATGAGGAAGTGTCGCTTCACTGCCTGCAGCAGAAACAGACATTTCCCTTCATGCTTGTGTCGACAGAGATAAGAAGCCAACAGCAACACATGCTATTCTTAGAGCTGCTCTTCACTGAGAAAAGATGAGAGTCTGAGAAGTAATCATTCCAATGCAGACTGGAGGGGAAACAGTTTGCTTAAGGTCAGAACCACAGAGACTTGATGTCAGAGGAAAAACAAAAACATCAATTTCACGCAGTCTTGGACGTGACTCTATCAAAAGCTATTAAAATGCCCACATTAATATAACTTTTATAGGTAGTTTTCTAAAATAGGTTTATATACTTCAATTTTCAAAAAAGAAACAACTTATTTTTCTCATGGACAACTCTGCAGCTCCTTTATTCATTATCTGTCTGAAACGCTCTGTATCGGCTCCTGGCCCTTTAAGGCCTCCCTCTCCTGAAAGCCCCACGTTGCCCTGATTGGTCCAAAAAGCTGGCATAATGTAGGCCCCTCTCTTTGATATGGGATACCAAACGAGCCAAACATTATGCTAAAATGGACTGCAGAACTTTCCAGGTTTTCTCAATGACACCCCCCTATCGACGGCTAATTTGGCATCCTTCTTGCATCCTGCCTGTACTGTGAGCTCCCTCCTGACAGTAAAAGTCAGTCTTATCTTGACCCTTCTCTCATCTCTTGCTTTGTCCATCCTTCGCAGTCTTCATTTGTCTTCCTCTGAAAATGTGTTCTTACGTTTCTTTGCGTAATCAGCCACGGTGTGCGTTTAAAATGTCCTGTATGTCTGCTTGCTAGCGCAGTGCGAAGCAAAACTCAGCTGAACCGTCATCCTGGAAGCAAAAGTTGATCATTGTAGTTTCTAAGCCTCCTACCCTTACCAAAAAGAAGTATTTCTTTAGTACATGTCATTAAGTATACTCAAGTAAACTAAAGTATATACCCCAAGTGTACTTTTATTTACCAAGTACACTGCTCTCAGTGTACTACGAGTATACTAACAAGTGTACTTCTTGGGACTAAATTGGCCCAATTTAAGTATTCAAAAGTATATTTTTAAGTGTACTTAAAGTAATCTTCTGGTATACTGTGAGTATACTCGTACTAAAACTTCAAGCTTACTTTTATTTTTAGAAAGTACACTTTAGAGTATACTGAAAGCATACTTCTAGGTATACTGTTAGTTTACTCGTACTAGAACTTTAAGTTTATTTTTACTCCTGCAAAGTACACTTTTAAGTATACTAAAAGTAGTCTTCTATATATTCTCTTGCAAAAGTTCCTCTGGGCGATCATACGTAACGTCACCATAGTTTCACGTATGTGCAGTATCATTTAACGGCATCTTATACTCATTACTGCCGTGCTACGTTGCTCATTAACAAGGTTACTGAAGTGGTGACGTACACGTTTGAGTCATGGTGCAAAGAAGACCCAGCTGTGCCGCAAGGCATCATGGGAAATAATGAGGATGAGGAGGTGTGGTCATCTCGCTGCTGTCTGCAAAGGGACAGCGGGAGCAGTGAGTGATGCTGGGAAACAGGGAGGGAGGGGCTGATGCAGGCAGCTCCTGATGAAGGGGGGGAGCCATATAAACTTTATCTGTCTCCAGGAAAAGTCGCTACATTTGTCGCTAGGCACTTTTTTGAAAATAAGTCGCTAGAGGGTCTGAAAAGTCACGAAACATGGCGACAAAGTGGCTAAGTTGGCAACAATGAAGTAGACTTTAAAGTATGCAGATAGTAACCTTTTAGGTTTGTTATGAGTTTACTGATAATACTTATAGTACACTGTTAAGTGTTTGAAAATACATTTTCAAATATACTGAAAATGACCTTATTATACTTCTACTCCCCCTTTAATGCTGAGTAAAAAATATTACAAAATTTCTGTCAAAAATAGATTCAGGTGTTTTCTTTGACTCCAAAATGGTCCAGTAACATTTAAACTCTGTATGTTTGAAAATGTACTATGAATGTACTACTATTAAAGTATATTGTTCAAAAGTTTAAACATAAATAAAGGCTAAATATGTTAAACTTTCAGTATATTTATTAGTAAATGCCAAGTAAACTTTAAGTATCTTTCTGATAAGTACATAAATAGTAAACTGAAAGTATACTGTCTTATTTAAAGTTTTAAATGAGTATACTTAAAGCATACTTGCATATACTACTTTTTGGTAAGGGTAATGTTCCTGAGCACTTCCAGAAATGCTCATCGTAGATCAAGAGTCCACACTTGCACAGGGGTTTTGACTCATTTTTCTACGCATTTACACTTTTAGCTTTAAAAGCAGTTTTCAGTAAAAGAAAACTAACTTTTAGGAAAACGCTTTCAAGGTGAAGATTTCCAGTTAATCCTTCTATAATGTGTGGAGAGGAAAACCGGTGTTTTTGGCTCACAGAGTCAGATTGAGCATCACCAGCTGTGCGGTTGGGGTTTTTTTTTGTGTTTTTTTTGTCTCTTTTGTTTACTTACCAATGGCAGACGCAGGCAATATTACGGTGGCACTAATCTTGTTAACAGGACTTTTTACATGTTTGCATATAACTACACAGCAGCAGACTATAGTGAAGAATGAAGACGTCACAACATGATATTGAGGACACTGATGCAGGAAACGCTCATTTTTTGGATTTCCTGGAAAGGGTCATTTTTAATAAAAGACTCAACCTCTGATTCTACAGCATAGCTTCAGAGTTGGGAGCTAGATTGCCAGCCTTTGGCTCAGCATGCTTATGGCAGGGTTTGTTTTCATGTGAACGTAGATTTTGTGCAAACACTGCCTTGTGGAGGGGATTTTTGGGGTGGAACGAAGGAGGGAAAAACTCTGCCCTGCAAAATGCCAGTGCATGCGGACATGGTCTCAGATGATGAATCAGACAGGTGTAAAAGAAAAGCCTGGACTCCAAACAAGGTGTTTCAGACAGTTGAGAAACTCTTTCCTTCTGGGGGGCTGCGATTGTAGAGGCAGCAACAAACTTTGTGAGTTTAGTCTAATAAATTCACCACAGACTTTTTACAATGGGAATCTGGTTAACTTAGCTTAACTGGTTAACTTAGCTTAACAGCTAATGATGAGATGAGAAGCATTACAACAGACAGCAGGGCTAAACTCTACTGCCGTGGTGTAAATAAGATAAATTACAGACTGTTGTAGAGGAAATGTAACCTTGAGGCTGCATTGTTTTGGCCACAGGTTGCATCTTATTGCACAAATTTATAGGATTAAATCACAAATTGACCCCCCCCCCCCCCCAAAAAAAAAATTCCTCCAGTATTGCCAAGGCCTATATAAACAGACTAAAAAATGGTTGACCTGTTTACTACTGTGTGGATTAACTTGTTCAGCAGTTTGTTATTCACTTAGAAATTGTAATTCCTACCCCCCGCCCCATGTTGCATCTTTGTTGATGTATCTATATTCTTAGCTGGAGGTTACATCACACAGAAATGACTTTTGCCACTTCCCTGAACCAGATAAACATCTTTGAATTACAGCTACATTCAGGTTTTTTGCTCTCCTCATTTACTGTGCAGGTCTGTTTTAGTTTCTGTGCAACAGCGCCAGTGTTGCACTCACTCATCAGCATGGTGATCCATCCCACATTCCTGTTGATTGTTACAAGATGTAGACCAAAGGTGAGTGAGTATCCTAAATTTCTAACATTGTCTGCAATGTGTGCCCGACAGTTTTAAGTCATAAGAATTAGGGATGCATGATAGTGGAGTTTTGGCTGATATCCGATATACCGATATTTCAAAACGCATGTGGCCAATAACCGATATTGATACCGATTGCTGAAAAAAATAAGCAGTCATCGTAAATAGCAGTTTTGTATCCAATTCTGACACTTTGAAAAATAGGGGTGGGAAAAAAATATCAACTCACTGAAATATTGCAATATTTTCAGATGCCGGTATCAAATTGATATTTAAAAAAGAGGTATCAATCTATTTTACTGACGAAATCTTGCGATATTTCATTGTTCTGTTAAAAACTCGTGATATTTGGTGAATTCTCGCGTGATTTCATTCGTAAAATAGATCAATACTGTGTTTTTAAATGTCAATGATATTAGCATATGAAAATATAGCGAAATTTTTGGGAATTCTTGCGAGATTTCATAACAGAACGATGAAATATCGCAAGATTTCGTTAGTAAAATAGATCGATACTGCGTTTTTAAATGTCAATGTGATGTCAGCATATGAAAATATCACAATAATTCGGCGTATCAATATTTTTTCCCACCCCTAGTCTTTAGACTTTATTTTGAAGAAGTTGTTTTTTTAACTTTAGAAACAGTGGGCTGATCAGTTAAATATGGCCAATGTCTGATATTCAGTTTTAAGGCCGATATCGATAGAGGGCCGATTATATCATGCATCCCTAATAAGAATGTGAGAAAGGTGGTCAGTGAACCTCTCACGCTGTCTGATGTTGCACAATGATCCAAGATCTGGCACCAGAGTTCCTTAATGTTTGTCATCAGAAAAACTTTACATTAGAAAGTAATTAATTTTCATCTTGAATTCATGCTCAGAGGATTAAAGAGGCATCACAGCTATAAAAAAAAAAACTATAAAACTGTGAAACTCTGTTGACCAAAATGAAAAAAACAAACAAATGCACTGATCAAAATGCATTTAATTAAAATGAAAACAAAGCTGCATATGGCATTAATCATCCATCTGGTGATTTTCTTCCTCGAAGCATCAAAAATCATAATGTTTCCCTTCGATGTGACAAGTAAACTGAACTTTATAGGGAAAACATGTGGAGTATCCCTTTAAGAGGTCAACTGGAAGATTGAATTTCCTCCTGGAGCCATTTTTGGATCTAGTAAATAAAAATAAAAACGTGCCTGTTGGGATTTTAGCCATGTATCATCAGTAAACCTGCAGCTCGTTCATTATCTGTCACTATGCACTTCCATCAGGGCTGCTTCTGTTTTAATAACTTAAAATGCACTGACAATTATCTAAATTAATCTGTTAGTTGTTATTTTCTGTCTTTCAAGCAGACGTGCAACGGAAGCTGCTCCAAATCAAGCTTGTGGAAGAGGCCAAATCCCCCTTTGGTGTCTTTAAAGCTTTTGTTTTTTGTTGTCCAACAAATTTGCTGAGAAAATTTCACTTTTTATGAAGTAAGAAAAAAAAAAAAAACCTGAAAAGCAGCAAAATATAAGATCAAAATAGCAGCAGATTACTTTCCCCATCTATCTGTAAATCAACTAATCAGCCAGTGGCCTACATTTTTGGGTGTAAATCCTGCTCTGGATCACCTGCTGTTAGAACATCTAAGTGTTGGTTGTGTGTATGTAGCAGGGAGACTCTGTAAACAGGATTAGGTTCATATTTCTACAACTGAAGCAGATGGTCCAGTCAGACCAGGCCTGGTGTGGATTTATTCCTCCATCAGTGCGGAGCAGCCTTGAGTTTCATAATGGTGATTTAATGTCTTTCTAGACAGAGCAGTCATGAATAAATCAGACACGCTTGGCCTGTGAGATCAGGGATGGGATCAGACTGAAAGTACTTTGGTTAAACAGACTTGCTGCTGAGTGGAGTTATGGAACATATCGATAAGCAGAATGGGGCTCTATTGATTAGTCTTTTACTTCCGATCAACATGACACACAAAAATCACAGCGCCCGCGTGTTAACAGCCAACCAGACAAAAGGCCAGAAAAGACAAAACCAACAATAACATGTGCTCAGCGTTTTCACAAACAACACAAAAGCAGCTTACGGCTGGGCATGTTTGTGAGGGGAAAACCATCCGTGGACACCCAAACATCTGTGGGTGGTCGGAGACACGTCCCCGCAGCACAAACTGCTGCCTAAGAAAACTACGGGTTTCTCCTTTAGTGAAACAAAGAGATAAACATGCCATCACTGACCTGACGATGGGACCGAGCTGCAGGATGTGCAGCAACAGGATGAGCGGTCTGTCTCTGCTCAGGTCCCGGTGGATGAAGGTGAGGGTCAGCTGCACGAGCACGGAGGGTACGAGCGTGAAGAGGAGCGTGAGTCCCTGCCAGATCTGGTCTCCGGCGGAGCGGTACGTGGAGCTGAGGTACAGCGCTGCCGTGGTCTCGGCCGTGAACAGAGACACCGACACAAAGATGGAACTGGGGAGTCGCATCCTCACTCACACTGCCATCTGGGGAATGCTGCTTCGCTCCGCGTCTCCACGTCCATAACGGCACCGCCGAACCGGGGACGGGACGGCCTTATGTCGGAGGCACGCCGCCGCCGCAGCAGCTTCATCCACGACTCGAGGCGAGCAGGACGGCTTTACAGACAAGTGTTGTCCCGGAGAGAGACTGCGGGGGGCGCAAGAGGCGCTGCGCTCTCTGGTGCGCAATGATAGGCTATATGTCTGTCAGTGAGAAGATAACGCCCTGCAGAAAGACGAAAGTGATGTAGTTGTTATGATCGTCCGAACAGCACCAGTTGGTAAAAAGCCAGTCTGAGACTGTATAAAACCTTCAGTTGATTAACAGGCTACAAAACGCCACTGCAGCAAAACCCATGTGGCCATACTGTTTGTATGAAATATTTACCTCCTGTACAATTCCCCAAAAGTTGGGACACTGTGAAATTTTAATACAAATAATAAATCCCATAAGAAAATACTGTATTCCCAGCGGAATAAAAGCAACTTATCAGATGCACAATATGAGCCCATTCTGAAATTGATAGCAGAAAAAGAAAAAAAGCTGGAGCAAGTGCAGATAAAAAGCTGAGGAAGTTACTGGCACATATAAAAACAACTGGAGGAGCATTAGACAACTAACTGGCTACTTGGCAACTGGTTAGTAACATGACTGCTGCAAGCAGAGAATTTCAGAGAAGCAGAGCCTCTCAGATATAAAGAACAACTGTATACATAATCAAAAAATGGAGAAAATCAGGAGGAATTCTGCACATATGGGACAAGGCTGAGGGTCACAGCTGGATATTTGTTTTAAAAAACAAATATGATTCTCCATTGGAAATCACACTAGCAGTGCCATGTGACAGAAAGTTATGTATTAATGCCAATGAAGACAATTATTTTATTTCTTTTGAGGGATAGTGTGTGTGTGTGTGTGTGTGTGTGTGTGGCGTGTGGGGTGGGGGTGGGGGCATTTTCCCCCACCAGTTCATGCCAGTGGGCAAGAGCATATTTCACATTTAACTTGGTTCTGACTCCTAATCATTTTGAAGGTTTTTATTTTTCTGGCCATACGTTGTGTTTACACTTCAATATGAAGCAAATACTCTCAGCTATGGTCATGCGGCACTGAGATATGATTATTCTCAAAATTCCTCACTCCTATGGTGGTTCAGGACAATAAGAATCACATCAATGTGCTCATGCAGTAGTCGATGATGTAATTGTTGATGATTGTTTTGTATGCAGAGGCAGAGTGCAGTTTGAAAGAGGTAATATTTTTTTGTGTGCTACAAATGATAAAAAAGAGAGAAGATTCTTTGAAGCCGTACACACCAGCCTGCTTTGACCTGTACTCTGTGATATTTAATCCCTTATTAATAAATCTCAGAGAAATTGTTTTGCTTGGGACTCATTCACCAAGGCTTTGTTTTGATATTACCGCTGCATTTATCTTTTTAGTTTAGAATTTGTTTGTTTCATCATATTTTTTGTCTGTATGTCAATTTGTATTTATATATTTAGATGCCTACTGTAAGCACATTTGTACAGTAATTCTTTTACCTCTATGAAACTCTTCAGAACTCTGTTTTAAAAAGTAATGCATGTAATTAACATGTTATTTCTATAAATTCATTATTTAAGCCAGGCGGTGCATCAGTGTGGTTAGCATCATGACCTCACAACCAAAAGAGGGTCCTCTGGCTTTTCCCCACAGTCCAAAAAATGCTTGCTAGGTTAAGACGTGTTCCTAAACCCTCCCTAGGGATAAATGTGAGTGGTTGTTTATCTCTAATAGCCACAGCGATTGGCTCCAGTCTCCTCCCCTGCATCCACTGGAATAAGCAAGTGTTCCAGCTGGTGGATTATTTGAATACCTGTTAATCTACAGTATGATTCAGTCACAGAGATTTGGATGGAGGGTGCCCAAACTTCTGCATTTTGACTTTACATCACGTTGCAGAGGAGTGTTGGCTCTAATTTCTTTCGGACTAAAATAAAACATCTGTTAATCTTTTTCTTTCTGCCACAGACTTTATTAATAACAGTATTTCTTTAGTAACTTTAAACAGATCAAATTGGAAAAGCGCACAGACACATCCAGCTTATAAATGTTCAGATAGCATCAGGAAACTGCTTTGGTTTGTTGTTCGCAGGCCTTTTTATCTTTGAGCCACTTGATCATGAACCCTGCCCAAAGCATCTTCCCGTGTTCTTTGACTCAAACGCGTGATCTTTTACACATTAAACTTTTTTAAAGGCCACATTATCACATTTATGTAATGGCATCCATCAATGACTGTAATCCTCATAACTGATTCTTGAACAGACTAAATTGGAAGTAAAATCAATTTTTCACATTGAAAACATGTTTTACTCTTTTGTTCTCTGTCTCATCACAAAGCGACACTCTGACATAATCTCTTTTCTTGCACAGGGGGAAAACAAACCACAACATATCACAGCTTAAACATCTGAACACAGTAGCTTACACGGTTGGAAACATCAACAAAGAGTTGTCACACTGCTACACGGTGTCACCTCTGGTCAAACAGGTGAGTCATAATATTGCAAGAAGTAAAACTAATTAGGACAAGAAATGACAGTTGTTTCCCTCAGAAGTTACCAGCTTTTCTTCTCTACTCTACACTGATGATTCTGCAAACTCAGTATTAAAAAATCCCTTCATTTTATTGATCATTTAAGTAATTTGAGAGATGACGTCTCAAAAGACGGAAACTGTCAGGTCTGGGTTATGACACTCAGCTGGTGAAGTGATAGAAAAACTTTTAAAGGCATTATGTGAGTCTTGTTCTTCTCCTTTAAAAAAAAAAAGTTGTTAATTACTTGGGTGTGATTCTTTTTACTTTAAGCTGTCAACAGTGCATAATAATGTATTTCTGACCTGAGAGCAGCAACTTGAAAGAAGACTGAGCTGCGGTATCAACCATAGCACAGCATTTCATAGTTCTCAGCTCTTTGCTGCAGGGTTCTTATTCTCTGAAAGGGGCTTTGAGATACATTAACAGGAAGAACAGAATAATTTAAGTAGAAATCGTAAATAAGTTGTAGTGTAAACTTCATACTGTATGAGATTACACCACTAAAAAATATCAAAATATGATCTGTGGTTCCTGTTTGCATGGGTGTGGTACGTTCAAGCAAACAACTTCTGGACTTTTAAGTAGGGATGCACAATATAATCGGCCCCCTATGGGTATCGGCCTATATCGGCCTTAAAACTGAATATCAGACATCGGCCACCCAACCGATATTTAAACGATATTTTAATTATCAGCTCACTGTTTCTAATGTCTAAAAAAAACCCCAAAACTCCTTCTTCTTCTTCAAAAACTTATTTTTTTACAGATTTTGAAACTTCTAAAGACTAGGGGTGGGAAAAATATCAATACACTGAAATATTGTGATATTTTCATGTGCAGATATTATATTGACATATAAAAATGCAGTATCGATGTATTTCACTAACAAAATCTCGCAATATTTCATCATTCTGTTCTGAAATCTCGCGATATTTCATCATTCTGTTACAAAATCTCACGAGAATTCACAAAAATTTTGCGGTATTTTCATATGCTGATATCATATTGACATTTAAAAACGCTTTATCCATCTATTTTACTAACGAAATCTTGCAAGAATTCACAAAATATTGTGAGAGTTTTTAACAGAACGATGAAATCTCACAAGATTTTGTAAGTAAAATAGATCGATACTGTGTTTTTAAATATTCAATTTGATATTGGTATATGAAAATATTGCGATATTTCAGTGTATCGATATTTTTCCCCACCCCTATTTTCAAAGTTTTGGAAACGGATCACAAAACGTGCTACTTGCAATCACTGCTTATTTTTCATCAGCTTTAATATCGGTATCGATATCAGTTGTCGGCCACATGAGTTTTAAAATATCGGCATATCGGATATTGGTCAAGGGATTCACTATCGTGCATCCCTAAAAGCTCAGAGCAAATTTATCAATAAATATCTTAGATTGGCGTCTACATTAATCTTGCCTTTTAACTGCAGCATAGGACTTTGCATTATTGACATTAACGTGGTAAATTAGAAAGGGCGATGTTACAGTGAGTACAATGAATCTGCAGGAGCCTGGAAGCTGCACATCCACGTGAAACACAATCATTTTTTTCAGCATTTGACTCTGAATGTGATTTTTCGAAACCTGTCTGTTCTGTCCAGTTCTTGAGGGATGTCAGAGGGAGAGAGTGATGTGCACAGGTCATTGAACAGAGGCAACCCAGGTTATTTCACACAAAGACGCTAAACAGAGGGAACTCTGACTGGTCGGGCTGCAGGAGGTCAACCAGGAAGCAAACCGTTCCTGACAGGCCTTCAAACAGACTGTAGACACTGGTGAGCGAGCGTGAACCGGCCTTAAACTCTTCGGTGAAGATGAACTCAGCAAACCTGTGGAGAGAAGAGGAGAATAAAGAGGAGTGTGAGTGGATTGTGTACGCAAATGGATTACTGCTGAATACTATACAGAGGCTGGTTTACATTTAGAGGTTATGTGAATCTCGGACATCTGTCAAATGACTAAAATCTGATGCACATGATACAATTTCCACACTAGTAAGGCATATTTCAGAGTTTTTTGTAGCTACTGTATCTCAGTTACTATTATGCAAGTTGTGGCTTCTAGATCTACAGTATGTCAGAAAACTAGGACAGCATGGACTCCGTCAGTGCAGTTCGTTTTCTTTTTTTTTTTTTAAAAGAAAGAAAATGTTGACACTTCATCTGCATGGCTGACATTTGGTGTTTTTTTTTGTTTTTTCTCGACTAAGTATACACACTTATGCATCAAGGAAACATTAAAAATAACTAAATGTTTTCAAAATAAGATACTTAAACTGAAGCAGTGTTCAGACCATCATGTTGGGAAATCAAATTTACAATAAATATTTTGGTGATTTGTCAATTAGTTTAATTGTATAAAAAGCATTGCTTGCAGGTTTGAGTCGGGTGCTTGCCTTTGAGCACGGTAGATGTACTTTGAGTTTCCCGTGAGCCGATAAAGTAAGAGGAAGACGTAAGCGCTGCCTGCAACTCCATGACAAATCCCAGGTCCTTTCTTCAGCAAACCTTTCTGCCACACCAGCTCTCCGCTGCGGATACACGTATCCAGATACTGAGGCTTCTTATTGATTAGATAGGCTTTTGCAAAGAGATACGCCACACCTGCGTAAGAGGATGGAGACATTACTGTAACATGGAACTGTATCAGCATGAATGTAATGACGTGTCAGCATTGAGCATACCTGGAGCTCCATGACACCAGTGCACCAGCTCATTCTCTCTCTCGATGATGGCCCCCAGCTCTGCGGGCCAGTTACAGTTCTGCTCCTGATTCATGAGGAAATCAACACTCTGCCACACCAGGTCCTTCTCCACCCCGCTGAGTGTGTCCTGGTAGCTCAGCAGCATCTGCAGCACTGATGACAGGCCGTGGGCTGCACCTGACAGGAGGGAGGACAAAGGGGGTCAAACATGCACCCACCATGACAGGCATGCAGCGAAACGCCATGCTGGGTATGCAAACAGACAAACCCGAAAAGTACAAGCATGAACATTCAGAGAAGACTACAACAAGACTTGCTTCTGATTCTTTTAGCTTTTTATCATTTGACCTGAAGTTTAGGTTAACAGTTTTGACTGAGGAAAAACTGTCCTTTTTGCAAGTTAGTCACATACTTGCACAAACTCTCATTGAAGACTTCTTTAAAGCATTAAAAGGCATGCAACCCAGTATGAAGCTGGTCCTATTTCCATGCTGAAGACTGTCAGCTCTTTGTTTTGTGATTAAACATCGCTAAATCGATCAATAAATGTGAAGTAGTTAGATTTAAAACTGTGCAGCTTTATGTTTTAGTGGTATCTTTCAGATTTCTAAAGCTTAGCATTCAGGAGGATTATCTAACCTCTGCTGGTGAGAGATGAACCAGTCTGAAAATGACAAGAGGCGACGCAGTGGCATACAAACGTAAAAAAAAAAAATTGTGTTGAATAGTAAAGTAAGTAGAAGATGAACTAATCTCCAAAAGGCAAGAAGCTAAAGGGAAAATATTCTTCCAGTTTGGCATTTTCTACAACTGGATGCTTGTATGGGGATGATTTGATCTGTGTTGCAACCACTGATATGGAAGCTTAACTGGCAGAGGAAGAAATTGTTCCATCTAATTATCACTCAAGTCTGAAGGAAAACATTACTCCATCTATAAAAACGAGAAGATGCTGATGATATACCAGATACATTTTTGGACAGACCTAATTCATCCAGAACTAAAATCCTTACCCAAGAAGAATGGACCAAAATCATCCAAACAAGAACTGAAAGACTTTACAAAAACTACTTATATGCTGTAATACTCGGCCAAAGGGGGTGTTAGAAAGTGAGCAAACTTTTGCTTCTAACACTTTTTCCTTGTGGCTTTTAAAACTTTTAAAAAGTAATTCTGCTCCAGGTATATATAACATTATGTCATTTGGGATTACATCACCTTTTACTGACCGATTTATTTGCCTGCCACTGTAAGAATGAAAGAATTTGTAGTTTTGAAGCAAAATCTGCAGACAAGGAAATCAATACTGACAATTTGGCAAAACTAATTATGATCTTTAAGGTAAACTCAAGTTTTTTTTTTTCTAATCTAATGCCAGTGTTTTAAAAACATTTATATTAGGATATGCGTATCGGGGCTGTTTAAAGAGAAATCACAGAGAAATCACTGGAAAAATTCTGTTACAATTACAATAATCCAATAAGTTAAAGTGAGTCATTTCTCATATTAAATGGATGATCTAATAAGCCCATTTTGCCACATAAAGGGCTTTTTCTAGCTCTAACATTGACATTGGATGTAAATCATAATCAGAGTGGAGCAATCTGGATGTAATTAATTCAGAACATGGACCGAGTCCCTGTAAACACTGCTGAACGCATGCAGGGAAACCATAGCTCTCTGAGGCACACCAGCCGCTGTCTGTTATTTCCCTCAGGACAACCGATGTGAGCAAATCACCAAGAGTGCAAATCTTTAATCTTTCAGGACAGGCAAACCGTAACGCATGCAGAGCCTCAAGCAGGTGTGTTCATTAAACATTTACATGTCTCAGAGAGTCAATTATTCTCATTCCCTCTTCACCCACAATGTTAAATCCATGCAAAGGTGGACATCAGGGCTATGCTTACTATGCACTCTGTGTTGGTCTGAAAGTTAGTGAGGATCTCCAACCCTCATGGTTCTGTTGGTCCGATGCAATCAAGAGAAGGAAAGTTAGCTTTGGACAAGTTAACACACAGTTCTGTCTAGAAGACTGCCATATTAAAAGTAAACAGTAATTCACACATAAACTTGATAACAAGGACAGACAACAAAGGGATGTATCTACAGGAGTTACTTTACTGCACTTTGCATGAAGCTGATGCTCTTACCAAGGTACTCTGTTCCATAGTATGAATACATGAGGGCGAAAGGCTTTCTCTTTCTCCTGGAGTACTGTTTTCCTGACTCAATGATGGCCTGGCAAATAGATTTGATTTGATCTTTACTCAGGATCTGCAAAAAAAAAAAAAAAAGGTGAACTGAGGTTATCCGTAATGCAGTAATTAATAGTTTGATAAATGTCACAGAGTAATGTGCCATTAAAGGCTGTGCAACACCTATGCAGTATCCTGTAGATACTGTAGATCAGAATGAAGTGGATTCATGCTGCAAAATGCTGACAAATACATTATGACAGGGATGCTGAAGTCTAGTCTTCGAGAGCCACTTTTAGATGCATCCCTCTCCAACACACCTGAAACAAATAAATCACTCGTTACCAGGTCTGAGTCACACATGCATGAGAGAATTAAGACATTTGATTAAGGTGTCTTGGAGAAGGTATGCTCTGAAAGTTGCAGGATAGTAACTAGATTTGGGCATCCTTGCATTATGACATTCTGAGGTACATCATTCATTAAATGAACCCTTGTAGACTTGTTGTGGCTTCTTAGTATGAGTACAGGCCAATCTGATCATAACAATAGCATAGGGCTTTTTTTCAATATAGTGTTACATTTGAAAGCCAAAATGAAGGTAAATTGATCAATTTAAATCAGTCATTAAATTAGCTTTTTAAAATGATCAACATTAGTTATTTTAGCATTAGTTATTTTACATTTTACAATAGGCCTGCATTTTGTGTGAAACCTATTTGTGTCAGAGTTTACAAACAGCACTGATGTGTGTGGGCCTAATCAGTGTGGAAAAAGTTTGAAGTTTATTTTCATTTATTTCTAGGTGCGCCATCCTCCTTGTCTTTGGATCTCACCTCTATGCCCAGCTTCTGTTTGAGGACCAGGGCGGCACACAGGTACCCAGCCCGCCCCACAAACAGCTCATCCGAACCGCACTCCAGAAAATTGATGGGCGCACACACCTCCCACAGATTACGAAACTTGGTCAGTGGCTTTACGAAATCTGCCAAGCCCATGGATTTGTAAATCATCGCGGCCACCGCGTAGATGCCCGCACCGCCAAGCAGGAAGGCGGCACGCATGTTTTTGTCCGGCTCCGCATCCACATATCTAACGGACACGTCGATGATCTGCTTGGCCGTCTTCAGGTAGAGCTCCCGGTGCTCGGAGAACAGCGGGCACTCGCTGACATGATACAGCATGTAAGCCACCCCAGCCGGCCCATCATACAGCCCTCCGTCGCAGTCGCTGATGTCGGTGGGAACCTTTTTGAGGATTTTATTTACGGTGGCGACGATGGCGGGGACGATGGCCTGGGAGCTCTGGCCTGGGAGCAGCGCACCTTTGTAGTCGGAGAAACGGTTGGCAAAGCAGCGGGTGTTTTCCATCACCGATTACAGGACGCCAGAAACAGCACACCGTGCAGGGCCACGCTGATAGTGCAGATCTTGTGAACGCCGCTCCTCAAGTATCCAGGGATGAGAGGGGAAAAACGTTGTGATTGCACATCCAACCCCATCAACCCGCAGATGATTGGATGCGAGCAGTGATGGATCAGCCGCATATTGGCTGATGGGACCTGCAGCCTGTCAGCCTGCAGGACCTGCACCAAGACTGATGATAAAAGGGTAGAAAAGGTGGACTTGATTTCTTCTGTTTTCAATAATGTATGTCAGATTTATTTACTCGTTCATTTATTTAGTCTTTTAAGTGATTAGGCTACGTTATTTTCAAACAACATAGATCAGTAACCTTTCATTTGTGATTTTTTTCTTTACTGGTGTCACTTAGGCCAGCAGCAATAGACCAATTAGAGCACCAGCTCATGAACAGTGGGTCAAAATACGTGTCAACTGGTGCAGAAGTCTTATTGAACATTACAGAGAACACTTGATTGCCTCAAAGTTTTGCTCAGCAAAATTTTAGTTCAGGTGCCCCATCATGGTTGTTTGCTTTTTTTGTGTGTGGTTTTTAATATTTCTGTTGAACCACAATTCAAAATCAATGTCGGGATTTTTTAAAATAAAATTTTCATGTGATATTACAGTCAATAACCAAAGACCTTTTTTTAAACAGTCTTTGGTTATTACTTTTTGTCAATTTCAACCCATTTCATTGGCAACTGATTGGGACAGTACGCAAGCTTTCAAGCACAACTGGCGTACAGTATTTCCTGATAGCCCGATTTAGGTCATTCAGAAAACCACACAAAAACCAAACTGTCATGGTTTTTGGTAAACTCCTTACCCACATACAGAGAAACTCTCAGGGAGTAAATGGAATAATTAAATAATATTCATTTACAAAGAATGGTGTAACTGAGGTTGATCCTGCCTGGGTTGTCGGCATGGGGATCCGGGAGCTGGGAGAAGGGGTAGCACTGCCAGGGAGAGGCAGTGGATCCTGAGGTGAGGGGTATGAATGGCTGAGGCTGTGAAGTGGAAGTGGGGAACAACAGAGGGCTGGAGACCCAGATGGTGGCTGCTGCAGAATGGCTTGGGTGGACAGATCGTACAGAGGTCGGATGTAGCTGGGAGATGAGAAGGAGTGGTACCAGTTCTGACCAGATGGTCCACGAAGCACGCCAGATGTTGGGACTTGACTCTGGATGTTACCTTCACAGGTGGAGAAGCACAATTTCTACAAGTTCAGTGGAAAACACAAGTTACTCAAAGATTGGCTTGACGTTACCATTTGGATAACACTCAGGCGATGAGAGACTGGCAACCGGCTCCTCTTATCCAGTGAACAACAAACCAGTGAACAACAAACCTGGAATGAAGCACAGCACAGCAGCAGTTCCAGGATGCCCTCTGGTGGAAACCTGCAGGAGCTGAAACCAGCCAAATACCCCATTCCCTGACACAAACGATCATTTTTGACAGAGAAAGCTTGAAGAAGTCCCGCCAGCCATTATCTCCCTCTGGATTGCCCCAGTTTCTAATTTCATCAGCTCCTTAGCAAATCAGTTGCACAGCCCCACTTAAAAAGAAGTTGGGATTTGGTTCATCTGATTTGAGCCTGACCTTGCTCTCTGAGACTGTTGCTCTCTGCAAAGCAGAAACCTCCAGCCAGTGATGGCTCAAAAATTAGCTTACCATATGTCTGTTTACATTAAGATCTTAAAGACATGCTTCCCAGGTTCATATATTGATTTGAACATAGGGATACTTTAAAATAAACATAGTCATTATCCTGAAACAAACTTCACAAAATGTTCTGCCTATATTAATCATATGGCCAGTATGGTATGCAAAGCTTGAATTTCACTACTTTTTTGTACAATTCAAGGGCTAAGCTGGACTCTTAAATACTATTATGTAGATTTTATTTGCTGAAGAGGATAGGACCTACAGCATGTGTAAATCTTCCAACCAACCCATTCAAACTAAACATACTTAAAACAAAGACTGACATCTGTTTCGTCTTTGCTGATGGAGATATTGTTAGCTTCTCTTTCTAGTGCAGAAGAATTAGCTGCAACCGACAGTAACACTTTGTGTTTTTTTAATGTATATCTCTTGCATCACACGTCAAACACCAACCTCTATCAAATATCAACTTCTTCAGGTGTCATAAACATTTGACTTGCCATTTCATCCATTTTACCACCGAGTGGCAGCAGAGACCCATGAACTCAGCCAGCTACTGTCCATGGTGCTGAAGAAGCTGCTGCTGCTGAAGCAGAGGAAATTATTCAAAAGGCCAAAGGAGGGTCAAAGGTTATTGGAGCCACATCTGTGGTCAAATAACCACAAGAAAAGACACAGAGTAACCAAAAACACAAAGTGACTATAAAGAGTCAGGGGGAGACTTGATTCCAAAGAAAACAGTCCAATCCTAAAGAGTAAAGTCAACCATTAAATTACAAATAAACACGACCATGTTGGTTAACCTTCAACAACTCCAGGTGGAGGAATGCAGTGACTGGCATGAAGAGGAGGCACCAAGCTGTTGTGGCAACATATGAATCTTTCACTCCACTCGGTAATGAAGTCCAAGCCAAGTTACCAAATGTGTTGTATTGTCTTTTTCACTATTAGATATTGCAACCACACAACCGCCAAGCAACTTAAAACAAGAATGAGGACCAGCAGGAGAGTATTTCAGGGGGATTTAACATATTTTTTGCCGTTCCTGGGGCCACCCAGGACCCGCTGAGCCCAGGGGCAACCTGTGAGGACAGAGTCTAAGGTGCTGATGAATAAGTGCGGCACTTTAAATGGTTGTGTTTAAAATGGGAAATCAAGTTACTTCCTGGTAGATTTTAGTGTGTTAGCTAGAACATTGTGTCTAGTTATTTGCAAAAAGTGAATAGCTACATTGAAAACTGTGTCAAGGCTCAGAATTTTATGTTTTGCTGATTTGAGGTGAAGTTGTGAGGTTTGAATGAATATGTTTAGAAATAGTGTGATATATAAAGGTTTTGTGTGTAAGCAATTGAGAAAGACTGTAAAACTGGGGAGCAAGATGTCAGAGCACAGCAAATGAGGCCCACACCAACACATTTCCCCCAACAGACACTCCACACACCCAACCCCCCTACATACACACATTTACCTACCCCACACCCACACATGCCCTCATACACATCCACCTCGATACCCCCACACACACAAACACACAGGCCCCACACACATACACTTTCACACACACTCAAACACACATATTCCCCTGCACCCACACACACCTGTGTGCTATTTCCAAGGTGATCTAAGCAGTGATCTGACCTGAGATTGTGATTGCAAGAGATGCCTTAAACATACTGATTTGAAACCAACCCCCCCACCATTTTTTTCCCATTTGAAAAGAGATAAAAGAGGAAGCGAGAGAATGAATGCCAGGGTGATATGAAGCAAAGGTTATTTTATGAATAATTAACTAGTTTAAATTTTCATGCTGAAAACAATTTCTCTAAACTGAAGCAAAGTGCTTTGAAGAAAGCCAAAGCTTTGCTTGGTATTTATCTGGAAACTGCAAGTGGGTGGGAGGAAGATGATGAAGACGTGGCTTTAGCAGAAGTGGAGGCAGTTACACCCACAGCTGGAGTTCCAGTTATAACTGGGAAATAGCGAGCGGTGGACTCAGCATCCTCTTCTGGAGTGTGTTCCTGTTTGTGATTTCAGATCTGGTTCACTTTGGTGTTTCACTTTGAAGGCTATTCAAAGAGTGAAATGTTATTGAGGATTACCAATACTGTCGTTATTTTGCACTCTGAAAAGCAGTCAGCAACTTTGAGTTAAGTTCTCAGATGTGGACAACAGAAGAATCGGGAAAGTAAAATGGTTGAAGTCATGCTCCGAGAAGCACATTTTCACCGCTCTTATCTGCTGCACCCATACCAGAAAACTTCATTTGCATTTATATGAGAAAAAGATTTGGGACTCAACTGGTTTCCATCTGATGCCACGGGAAATGATGCCTCCAGAGTGTGAGATACACATCATGTGTGGGGGAAAAATTGAGTGGAGACTAAAGGTGAACATAAAGTTTGAAAGGTCTTTACTTCTATGATGAAAAGAAGCAGTTATCTCCACTGAGCTGTTAATTATGAAGACCAAAAGTGGCCCAGATGACAATTTAATTCCTGATCAAATCTATATAGGACCTAGTTATAAATCAGAAGAGGTCTCTGTTTGCCAGTGAAAACATATTTGTTATCGTGTTCAGGGTAAATATGTTGTCTGAAGCAGAGCTGGAGCCATGAGGCTTCCAGAGTCTGATGGCACCAAATCTTCTGGATATTTTCCACAGTGACAATCTGATCTGATAGGAAATGACAACTACTGTGCAGAATTTTAATACATTTTATTCAGAGGTGAAGCATGTAAGGCAAGCATCCAGATGATCCATCTATTCATTCTTGATACCCACTTTATGTTATTCAGGGCTGTAGAACTTTTCCCAGCTGTAGTCAGGAAACTGGCTGAGTACATCCCAGACCATTACAGAGAAAAGCTCATGAGCCGACTCATCTGTGGAAAATGACATTTACTGAATTTGTTACTTCATGTTTGTATAAACTGAATTACAGGTTCACAAATTACCGTCATTAAATCCAATCTCTTTTTTTAAATCTTACTTTTTCCTTATCAAATAAAATATTAGTAGGGTGAATATGGGTAAACTGGGACAGTTACGGTTAATCATGTTTATCTTTACATGTTTACTTCCGTTACTGAAAATCATCATTGAGCTCATCAAAGTGCAGCATGAGCTCTGTGTGGATGACACCACTTCCTGGGGGTGTGGCTCACTACTTAAACTACATGTGCAGCGAAACAAGATGGTGGGTAAAATGACCTAGCGTTTTTAGGTGAACAATGTTAGTGCTGTAGAAATAAGAAAACTGGTGGATAGTTTGTTATTGTGATATATTGTGATATTTTTTGTTAAGGGGTGTAATGTTGATTCATAATTTAAAAAAATTACTTCCATCTGAGTCTTACTTTAAAAAAAAAAAAATGCTATTTAGCTACCGTCCCACTTTAGCAATATGCAACTGCTAAAGTGGGGCAGTGTGTTATTGGCAATCTGGGACAGTTATTTGACTCATTCTGCAGGTGGAAATAAGTTCTCTTTTTAATTATCCCTCATAATTTTTCTGTCTGGTTGGATAGATAGATACACAAATTTACTTAAATTGCATAAATCAAGCTTGCTACAATGAAAATGATGATTGTGATGCTTTGTCAGCCTATGCTAGCTAGCCCTCGCCCCGCCCCACATGTTTTGCATACTCTTTAAATTGAGGTGGTGAGGAGAATGGCATTATTGAAGATGGGGAAGTGAGTGTATTGATGTCTAGCCACCACACCTCACACAGTTTGCTGTTTGTTCTTTAATTTCTCCAGTGGATTACAAAAACATGTTTGCCTGTGTTCTCCTGCCTTTTTCTGGCCTTTGTTCATTGTTCTTTTATTGCCCAAAATAGGCTATTTTGAAGTGACATTTAGTTTCTGAATAATAGCCGACTATTTGTCCAATTTGAATTCATGTCTTTTTATCCCCTCTCTGTTTACGTCCATGAAAGTCCTTGTTAATATTTATATTCATCAGGAGTGAATTGTTGTTGTTTTTATTATTGTGTACATTAAAATGGAATATATAGTGTCCCACTTTACCAATAGTGCCTGGAAATTTTGTTTTTGGGTCAGTGTGTCTTTGGTGAAGGGTCGTCCGTGCAGTGTTTAATTCTTCTTTGTTATTCCTTCTACATAGTATAGCAGAAGATCTTAAACTATTTAGAATGGTTTCACATGATGGGCTAAGATGTTTGGTTCATAATCAGAAATTACATTGAAGTTACATTTTCAGAAAGTGTCCCAGTTTACCCAGTTCACTCTTCAGATTTTCACTCTTTATACTGTTCCATCTGAGCCATTATTATTCTTACTGCTGCTATTAACAATAAAAATAATAATAGTAATAATATTAATACAATAGTGGTGATAATAGTGTTTACAGGCTCTGGCTGGTCTTTGGCTGGACCTCAAGATGTTTTGCATAAACATGATAAACCTCACATGAAAATGATCGCTATGACGTCCTGGACTTGTGTGCTCATACACTTTTAACCCACTCAGTAACATGAAGTAAGGTATTAAAACAACACCTTTGAATAACTTTATGTTTGGTTATTTGTCCTTTCCATTTTAGCTCCATCCTCAGCAGCATTCAGCCATAGCATGAGTACGGACGCACGCGCGCCCGCCCGAGGGCACACACTTTATAAAGGATCCAAACGCATTGGGGGGGACATTTGACTGACGACTTGTGTTCTCTACTGGTGGGCTGCTATGTCTCAGGAGGAAGAGTTCATTTTGACCTCGGAGGACAGCAGATTTTTACTCCTGAATGCCTCCAGAGGATTCCGGGACCCCGCCACGGAGGAGCACCAGTACAGCATCTGGCTTCCTGGCATCGGGATCGCAGCTGTTTATGGGCTCATCATCGTCGTGGGTCTTGTCGGAAATGTAACTTTAATGAAAACGTGTCTCTTTGTGAAGTCTATGCGCACGGTCCCTAACTTGTTCCTGTCCAGCTTGGCTCTGGGGGACGTGCTGCTGCTGGTGACCTGCGCCCCGGTGGACGCCAGCCGCTACCTGGTGGATGAGTGGCTGTTCGGCCGCGTTGGGTGCAAACTGATCCCGTTTATCCAGCTCACCTCGGTGGGAGTCTCCGTGTTCACTCTCACTGCGCTCTCCGCTGACCGGTACTTGTCACACAGCTGGAGATGCTTCAGGCTTCTGCAGCTGTCACTTCTGGATTTCTTTCACTAGTAGCAATAAAATGTGATCAGTTCGTAATAAATAAATTATAATAAAATGATGTTGTGCTATTTACAAATGTAGAAATTAATTTTGGACAACTAAAGTTCTATTTAAATAATCTATGCTTTAAACCAGTGACTGCAGATGTATTTCTCATAATTTGGTCTGATTTCTTTGTGATAATGTGACAAATTATATTTTTCATTATGTAAATGATTATGAAATATTACCAACTAACATTACATGACATTGAGTTGAAGGATGGTGAAACCAGCATTAAATATCCATCAAAATTTAGTGAATTCATTTTTTTTTAAATGAATGAATAAATAAATAAAATTTTAAAAGCTGATGTGATTTTGCTTTTGATAGTTTTGGAAAAAATTATGACAGGGACCTAAATGTTTCCAGCATGACCTCATTTGGTTGAAAAGTAAAACAATCTAAAATATCAGTTTAGAAATTTTGTATTTGTTAGTTTAATAACTTCTATCAATGCTATCTCACTCATACACTAATGTAAGCTTCAGTACCCTCCTATTTAAAGCTACATTTGTCCCACAAATTCATGGGCACAGCTAAGAAAGGGATGTCACTGTAATTTATATTGAATAACTGAGTGAGAACATTTTGCTTGGAATATTTATAGGTAGGCTAATATTTACTCTCCATATAAGATCAAGTTTTACCGAGCTGAAAACATGATTGTAATGAGAATTCAAGAAAATATGAAATGCCACCTGATCATTTTGAACAAGGAACTTTCTCATTCAGACTATTATATAATTGCACATTTACTTTGAGGGAATACAGCATTTTAGCAGCGATTTGTGAACACACCAAACAGCCAACAGCCGGTTACAACTCTTTTAAACCTCCAAGTTTGACAAACCACTGATATCGACAAACAGTGATGATTTCCTGTTTCTTCAGTGATTAACAAAAATCTATCTTAAATTGTCCCAGAAACTCTTATTTTATGCATTTTTGACGCCTTGTTGCTTTCAGGGTTCAAAACAGAGACAACACTTTCCAGCACTTTACCGGTATCTGATTGGGCATTTAACAGCAGATTTGGGTAATGTGACACTCAACAAATCACCTGTTTTCTGTCATTCAGAGTCTGCTTTAATTTACTCATCACAGAGGGTGATCTTTCAGCAATATCTTTCTTTCTTAGTTTGTTGGTATGAAGCGATGAGTTAAAATCAGGGATAAGATTATAATTTATTGTTGTGCTGTTCATAACATCAAGAATGAAAAAACATGGGTGATGTCTGCAGAGCTCATTTTTATCCAGAAATATTTTTCTCCTCCTTCAGGTATAAAGCTATTGTTAAGCCACTGGACATCCACAGGTCGAGCGCCACACTAAGCATCAGTCTGCGTGCAGGGGCGATCTGGCTGCTTTCTGGGACTCTGGCTGTTCCTGAAGCTGTCTTCTCTGACCTTCACACCTTCACCACCACCTACACCAATGAGACATTTGTGACCTGTGCACCTTACCCCCATGCTGGAGAGCTGCATCCAAAGATCCACTCCACTGCCTCCTTCCTCATCTTCTACATCCTCCCGCTCCTCGTTATATCTGTTTACTACTGCTTCATCGCTCGCAGTCTAGTTCGGAGCTCTGTGGACATCCCTGCTGAGGGACACCTACACCTCCAGAAACAGGTGTGGTTCTGGGCCCTACTTTTTGCTTCTTTATTAATGTTTTCCCTATCCTGCATGTTTTACATGTTTGCCTCCAGTTTGAGTTCTTCATCAAACTGTACTGCAACCTAATGATATATTTAAGTTATAGTTTTGGTCCTCATCTGATGCCACATGGTCTTTCTTTGACACCACAGGCACATAAATGGACAACCACAATGGTCATTTATTGAACGCATTTATAATTTTTTTAGTGCCTGCATGAATGAAAAACCCATGTAGTCATTTTTTAGAGGAAGTCTGTCTAAACCTGTCAAACAACAGACATCAACATCCATGAGACTTTTTGACATCCACCATTGGCTTCCACTGTGCAGGATCTTAGTGAGATGTTAAATACATTTGCACTATAAGCTGTTGCTTGGACTTTGCTCTATTTTGAACCAGATGTTATTATTTGGTTACACAGATTACATTTTCTTCCTTTATTTATTTTGTCAGGACTTTTCTGAGTTTCAGTTGACATACATGATGTTAGTGTGAGTGTGTTTTCACATGTAAGTAAGTGAATGAAGTCAAGTTTATCTATTGAGAGCTTTTCACAGACAGTCACAAAACACTTTGAATAAAAAGAATAGATAATATAGATAAGAAAAATAGATAAGAAAACTAGCCATAATTCCTCAATAAAGGTAGAAGTAAGACAATAAATGAAAAGGTAATTAAAAATACTTATCAGTACAATTTTCAACAAAAATGCCTACATCCATTAAATTACACACTTTAACAAGGGTGTTTTAGCTAAGAATACCTGAGGCAATAATAGCAGAAAGATTCAAGGCCAGTATGCCAGATGTTTCTCAGTAACTCAGAGGTTCATGTTTTTAACTGCAGTGTGAAAGACTAACTTATATTTCAAATCAAATCTAATCTAATTCTAATTAAAGAGCACCTCATACATTAAAAAAGCACAAAGTAAAAAGAAAACAAAATCCCATTTTACATGTTAAAAACCATGTCTTCACATAAGAATATTATATTAACTAAATTCTGTATTGAACGTCATTGAACTCCCTTTTGTTAACAAAAGGGAGCCTGATGCAGCAACGTATGGTGTACCTTTTTGTTGGCTGGGAAATAATAGTTGCTGCTGGTCCCTGAAACACAGAAAAGAAGAAAAAAACAAGCTTAAAAGATCAAATAGTCAAGTTAAAATAGTAATTTAAAAAACAAACTTATGGAAGGGCACACGTTTCTCTTTTAGGAAGTCTTACAAGTCTAGCAGCTCTTGTTAATCAGGTTCAAGGAGAGGTGGTGCAAAATGAAAATCAATGATGGCTGTAGTTTCCTGACAAGCACAATTACGTTTAAACCCAAGGCTTTGGTATTGGTTAAGGTCAGACCTGTTTTTCCTCATCTTCCTCACACACCGCTCCAGACAACCATCTCTACTTCCCAAATTAGTGGACAAGAAGCTTCGTCCCCAAATCAACTGTGAAGCTCCTTTAACAAATCATTTGGGTTTTGATCATTTCAGGGTTGTAATGGTGTCTCACTGTGGTAAACACGCGTTTCTCTCATGCCCAGGTGCCAAAGAAACTAAAGACAAATCAGGAAATGTGCTGACTGGTTCCCTGCAGAAACAACAATAACTACATGTTAAACAAAACAAAATAAAGCTGTTGTGCTAGTTGCAGTGCTGGTTGCTGCCTGCTAGCATTTTTGTCACGAAGCAACTTCAATTTTTCAAAGGTTTTCTTCGTGTTTGTGTCCTTAGCCCTCTGGTTGCCTGGCAACTTCTTGCAGCCAGTAAGGAGTGATGGATAAACAACAAATTGTATTTTACACTATTGTTCTGTTCAGATTGCAAAAATGAAAACATGAAACAACTCATCTTCACGAGTTGTATGAGCTGTAAAGAGGTGAAAATCAGATTTTGGTATCTTTCAACCAAGCCAGGCTTTTCCCATGTTTCCAGTCTTTATATTATGCCAAGCTAAACTAATGTTCCACTGTTGATTTTAAAGTGGTCCACTTTAAGCCACGTTGAATTATTTTATATGTAAGATTAAGCACAGCATAATTAGACTGTGTATCAATATCACTCTGGTAAATGGGCATTAGTCCAGTTAAAGCGTTTCTCTCACCGTTTGTTTCCATTTAGTCCCCATAAGCACTGCCTGCGAGGAGGAGTTAATTATTTCACACACAAACCTTAACAACAACAGGTTTGTTCAAATAAAAAACACAGAGCTGCTGCACTGAGAAATACTTCTGCAGAACAAAGTAATTAGATTCTTTGCCATGAATAATGATAATAATAATAATATGGTGAGTATGAGTTCAGGTTTGAAGTAGGCTAAGGGTGCTGTTCATCTCTGTACAACAGGTGTCGTATAAAATTACATGCCAATGCAAAAGAGAAATGATAACACCCAAAATGTCATTATTCACAGAACATGGAGCATTTTACTATAACATTTTATACATGTTAATGTTTACAATACATGCAGCAGTAACCTGCAAGAGGTTGTGCCTCAAGTCTGATGGATCAATGAAGCTGCATTCTTCTGCTAAGTCCAACTAGTGTATATGATCTTCTAGATCATACACACTATGATCTAGAAGAAAACAGATGTAGAATTTCATTCCTCTTTGATTGTCTCTTGGCAGATCAAGTCCAGGAAGCGTCTAGCCAAAACTGTGCTGGTGTTTGTCGGCTTGTTCGCCGTGTGTTGGCTCCCCAGTCACGTGATCTACTTGTACCGCTCCTACCACTACGACAAGGTGGACACCTCGCTGGGTCACTTCATTGCCAGCGTGTGTGCTCGCATCTTGGCCTTCACCAACTCCTGCGTGAACCCATTTGCTTTGTACCTGATGAGCAAAAGCTTCAGCAAACACTTCAGAAAGCAGCTGCTGTGCTGCAGCTCTCCCACACGGCTGTCCAGCCAGAACAGTGCGCACACAAATGTCACCACCGTCTGAAGGACTCTGCTTGCACCAGTTCACCATCTGTCCTTAAGAAATCACCTTCTTGATTTCTGTGAAAATGTTGAATTGTTTTAAAGTCCTTGTTGCCAGTAATCCATTGGAAATAAAACAGATTACCTACTTTTTATAAACACTGAAACGAGATACTTCTTTATCTCTGGTTGATACAAATCTCACCTGTTATGACAGCTAAGTAAAATGGCGTCAAACCAAAGCCATTTAGACACAAAGACTGTGTCCTTTATGATGGAAATGTTATGTTTTTCTGTTGCTATTTGTTGTGTGAACAACCTATACATCAGTCAAAGTTTTCCTTTATTGTGAGTTTTAATCTTTGAAGTGAGAAAAAGTCTTGCCTGACATTTCATAAGTTCAGTGGCTGTAAATTATTCAGACTGCACACAGTTCCTGCTTTGTGCTGTGCACTTGGGACACTATTATACAACACCTTTATGTCATATATTTTCAAAATGCCAATGTTGAAATAAGTTTAATGTCACACAGTGTCCATGTAGTGATGTATAATGTGAAGAAGTTAATGATGCATTTGTTGGCTTAGCCTTTGTAGTAGACATTGTAATTTTGAGCAGCTATGTGTTGATTCATAATAAAGAGTAAAATAAATGTTTCAGGTGGTCTAAACAGAGTCACAGTTATTTTCATTTCTGATTGCAAACTGATACAAATCAGTGGATCAATTTCAATGATATGAAATACATGATAATACACTAAAAACATCAGTCATGACATGGGAGTGGAGATCTGTCTGTCCACAATTAAGGCTGATATGCAGAGCATTCAAAAAGTTTGCAGACCAGTTTTTTATATTCAGTTTGGGGTTTTGTTTTGTTTTGTTTTTTGCACAGGCCACCCTGTAATCTGACTGAACTCCCAGGTGCCACCCCAGTATACAGTAGACAATTAAATTCAAACAAATATTTAGAGTAAACATTGTTCTGTGATGTTTTACATCAACACTAATGTTCTTCATCGTAATGCGGCATTCATACAGCACCATCTCACCTGCTGCCAATGTGGGTGATAACATTAGTCGGTCCAAAAACATTACATTTTATGAAGAGGATATTAAAGTAATAAAACCAGCAGATGTGATGACTGTGCAAAGTTAAATGGTCAATGATGCATTTAAGTCTGTGCAGCACAGATTAAAGCCAAACAATACATGTAAATCCTAAAAGAAGAAATTCTTGATAATAAATATTTGGCTGTTTTTGTTTACTATGTTTACATTGTGTTGCGTTTACATTAGATGATCACCTTCGTTATAATAATAAGTGAATTATTTCCTAAATCCCTAGATCCTCTAGATTTAATGAATGAGATCTAGAATCTAGCCTCATGTACATAAGCTACCTTTTTCCTTTTTAAAGACCCAACCCTATTTTTACAGCTTTAATCGGATGAAAACATACTAAATTATATTTCTATTTATACAACTTTATTTATCATATTTTTCAAAATAAGAGATAATGGTCTCAATTGTCAAACTATTTATATGCTCTCATCCAGATGGTATAGTCCCAATCACATCTACCCCAACCCAAAAAAGCATGTTGACCCATTAAACTGATTCAGTTGTGGTGCAGCAGGAAACATAAAAACCATCCTAATCACACCTGCTTTCAGCAGAAATGTTAAATCCCAACCAGGTTGTATGGAGAGCCTCAGTGCACAACCAGAAATGCTCAACTGGTTTCCTGTTTTGTTTTCTTTGGGCGGTTGGTGGTATGCTTTACGTTGTAGTCTTGTGTAATCTAAACATGTATCCACTTTTCCTCTATCATGAATAATCTTCCTGTGTCCAGTGATCTTTTTTTGCTCAGCAATGTCCCCAACGGTAAAATGGAGCATGTCAATGGTAGTTACGATGAGAGCTGCTCAATTTTTCAAAATGCTGAAAAAAAGGACTTTTTGAACTTTCTTTAGTACTCAGTATATTTTATGTAATACATTTTCAATAGCCTCAATAGGTTCACCACTAACAACCCCCATAATGTGCAGGTATGTGAGATCAGATTCTGATTGTCACATTGTCTTTTCCTAAGTCCTGACAAGCTTTCCCAACATTTTTTTTTTAAACTGTTTGAGATTTTTCGTCAACATCAAGGCAAATTTGTCAGGATATGTAGATTGTTGGTGCACTACCTGACTAAAGTGCTTTGTCCCTGTTAACTCAGTTTAGGTGTACCAAGATCCAGGAACTGTTTTCCTGTTTATGTATACAGTACGTGTGTGTGTCTTTTGAAAAGTTGGATCTGCAAAATGAAGCTTCATTTAACATGTATGATTTCTTCCCTGCTTTTCTTTTAAAAGTTGCCTTTTAATGGTAAACCTTCACCTGCAAAAACTTGAAGAAAAAAGTATAAAACATTTAACTGGATTGATTCATCTCTGAGGAAATACTTCTGAGTGCTTGTTTGACCCTTTTTTCCACAGAGTGGCACATCTGAATGGAGCTAGAAACGGAGGTGTTAAATATATCTAGGAGTGAAAACAAAATGTGTTAAATGGTTGGACCCTGTCCTTGTAACCTGCATCCTCCATGTAACCTCACTGTGAACTATGTGCACCACCTTCAGAGGCATCTTATACAAGATGCAGAAACAAGAGAAACACTGGAGATTTTCTTCTAAAAACTATTACTCAAATAACTGATGATAATCTACATGAGATTTGTAAACACACACTCATGCAATTAAACATAAATTCTCAGGATATTTCTCTTTTCTTTAGAATGGTGGTTTTTCTTTCCTATTTAGCTGAATCTCCTTCAATTTGGATCTACTCAGACAACATTTTTCAGGTCTGTGCAGAGATGACCTTTCAGGGTGACATTTGGAAATTAATTCCCCTTGAAGAACACCAGCAACCAAACACAACCCTTCCTTCACCTTTGTTAGAGCCTTTATTCTTGTTACAGTTTTCCTGGAATAGTTTGTCTGTTTGTTTGTTTGTGTTCCTTTTTTTGGTATAAAACTTTGTGTCATATCACACATATCGGCCTTGACAAGCTATGGATAATCTTTTATAACAATGGTAAAGCACCAAACAGTTTTTTGTTGCCAGAAAACATTTTTGATGAGAGGAAAAAAAATCAGTTATCATCAGAATAATTTAGTGATGAACTGTATTTGTTTTAATTAAGTCATCAGTTTTCATTGCTTTACACTAACTTGTTATATTTAATCTATTAGGTTTATATATTTCTACTCATCTATATGTGTAGTGTGCAAGTATGTAGAATGATTAGTTATTTTTTATTGCTATGATTGGAAAACATTTTGAGTCAGCCTGTGTTGTGCCAAACTGAAGATACGAAATACAGCTGTGACTTTAATTTACAAAAAGAGACGCTACACGGGCAGAGAAAACAAAATCTACAACACAGATATATTTGCATGACTTGTACAAAAAAAACCAAACAAACAAAAAACAGCTAGTGCAAAGCAGGAAAAATTTACAATATAAAAACTCTAAAACCTTTTTGATTGTGCTATTGATTCATTTTGAATGAATAAGGGTATACATTTTTTTTAACTTCTGGTTTAATGAAGAGTGACATGACATAAAGGAGACAATAGTTAATACAGTAAGTATATTGTTAGCCTAATAGCATATCAGCAATGATGCATGATGACTCAGCAGAACAACGAGAGCAGATTTAAGCAGACATCACAATTCAGATAAAATGTGACTCAGGCAGGTGCTTTGAGCAAGCAGCAAACTCTGGCGGATAAAATCAATGCCAACCCGGAAAAGCGTAAGAGCAAAAAACTGCAGTTTGTCCCTCATCCACTAGGGGTTGGCAGCAAAAAGGAGTCAATTGCCTTAGACTCCCAAGTTAAAAAGGCCAACTTCTCTGCAGAAATAGACTTGTTTACAGCCTGGTTAAAAAAAAAAAATCCTTTTAGGTTTAATAGGCTAATTTTACCTTCAGGTCATCTGTGGGGGTGAATATTTTTATACCTCATCCATTAAGATGCAATCTTGAAATTAGACATCAGTAGGGGCGTGTCCTACTGATTGACAGGCGTTGTTTGCGTTAGTGCTAGTGGCTAGTGACTAGCTCTCTGCTTGCTCCCAGGAAGGCCTCAGCCAGTAAGAGTAGCACAACCGCCGTTTTTAGCCAGCAAACAGCGTGCCTTATGTTTAGCCCGGTTCTCTCTGTTAGCTTCTGTTATCTCTGGGTTAGCTCAGAAGCTTTGTTTATCTTTATCAAACTATGTATGGCTTTGAAGCTAATGATATTAGAGGTGGGTGGATCAATCCAAATATCATTACCAACATTGGTATCAATATCTCTCAATACTGGCTTAATAATATTAGTACTTTAAGGTTTGAAAACTGTCAGTCTTCATGAATAGGGAGGATGAAGTGTTGTTTGGTGGTTTGGTTCACCGCTGCGACAAGGCACCTACATGTGGGCCATTTATGCTTGACGCAGAAGACGGGTACACAGATGGGCGCACAGTTTTGCTCGTCTCAGTGTCAATTACAAGCGGCAACCTCCGGTGGCCAACTATGAGGCTACCGACCGGAAGCCCGGCCTGCCGACTGGTGGCTCCTAGTTAGCTCCTTGTTAGCTCAGTTTGTAGTAGAGTAGCACAACGGCGGTTTTTAGTCAGATAAAAGCAAGTCTAAGCTTTACCCCGTTGTTTCGGGGGCTTATCTTTGTTAGCTCCTGCCAGTTTCGAGTTAGCTCGGTTAGCGTTTAGCCCAGAGTACGTCAGCTGTCAATCATTTGCCCGCGGCTTGGAGTGGCTCTGCCTTTACCCATTTTAGTATTTTCCAGAAATGACAACATGTGACACGGCAAGATGGCAACGATAGGACACGCCCAACTGGCTTCATTTTTAGCTCTTCAGAAACCAATGGGTGACGTAGCAGAAGGTTCGTCCCTCTCTATTAACAGTCTATGGTCAATGGGCTATATGCCCGGCTCCACTACTTCCTGAACTTCAGACAGCACCTTTGCTTCCTGTCTTTCATTACTGGTTGAACTAATTACTCCAGGTGTGTCTGGCCAGTTACTGAGGTCAGAAACACCTGGGTTAATCAGTTCGCCCAGTCACAACAGACAGGAAGCAAAGGTGCTGTCTGAAATTCAGGAAGTAGTGGAGCCGGGCATATAGCCCATTATGTGCATAAGTTGGTGCATTTTCAGGCTCCTCGCAGACCTGTCGCTTCATGCAGAAGATAAAGCGATACCACTGGAAACCGCAGGGTCAGTGTTGAGCAGCATCGCTTGCATGCGACCAGCGAAAGGAAAAAACAGAGAAGGGAAACAGTAGGGAAAATAGCAGTCAACTTATACAGTATCGCACACTCCAAAATGATATGTAAACGTATGTACAAAACATCACTATGACTTTCTTGTATATTTATTCCAAATAGATAAAAGATTTGTAAATATAAAATTCCTGCCCTGAAGTGTATTAAATTAATATTTCATGTATCTGATGCCTACATCACTGACATAATAACTGAGCCTCTGAGACCTACAAAGATCTAATAAACTCCAGTCTTTCTAAATCGACAACCACAGATTTTTTTTTTTCCATTTCAAGCCTTGTATTCTTCAGCCCCAACAGATGCTGATTCCAGTGACATTCACAGCGCTCCCTGCGGAGCTACAAAAGGTTTTATACAACTGCAACACGTGTGTGCGCGTGTGTGGTGGTGATGGGGGTAGTGGACATTGATCCATTTTGTTTTAAAAGGCATTTTGAATTTTTTTTTTTTTTTTTTTACAGATATCAAATCAAAAGCTCCATTTTATAAAAGAGACACCATTCAACATCATTCAAAAACTCCTTTAACTGACACCTTAAAGACAAATTTAATCATGTTCAAACTGCAGTGTGTTACACAGATAGAGACTCATTCTCTGAATGTAGATATTTTTTCACTTACAAGTCAGTAACATAAGAAAAATGTTATGGTTGAGCCAGTGCAGATATCTCACTGATAGAGAAGGAAGTCCTTGATACTGTGGGGGAGGCAAAGGCTGGAGGCTCTATGTAGACGATTCCTCCCGAGACTTCGGCGAATACAGAAACGACACAGCTGAGACAGAGAACATGGACCTGTAGGCAAAAACAGTAAAAAAGAATAGATGGTTTAGATGTCTGCCATATATGGGGACATAAGTCAATTTTTATGACGCACCTCTTTTTAACAGTGTGAATCTAACTGAGCTGTTCGGCGTGGACAGATCCAGAGGAGTCTTTCCCTCTGCGTTCCTCCAAGACCTGTCTGCTCCAAAGTCAAGTAGAAGTTCAACCATGCTCGGTCCTCCACTTTGAACAGCAACGTGTAAAGGACTGTCCTTCCCACAACCGATGCGAACATCTGCACCTGCACATACATGAAAACAGTAATAGGTTAAACAAAAGCACACAGAAATACAAGCTAACCTAAGCATCAAAACCATCCAACTGCTTGTTTCTATGACTAAAGAATCTTAACTAGCAACTTCTGAAGAAGTGGAAATAATAGATCGATGACAAATCTCTAAATCAGCTGACACGTGACAAGAAACTGACAAGAAAAGCTATAGATTTGACACGTTTCTGTCAACTGAAATCCTGCTTCCTGTTTCCAAGGAACAGTTTGTCCTTATTATCAAGCTCGAAATAACAAAAGACATGAAAGTACCTGCTGAAACCACTCTCGAGGCTGTGACATCACATACAAACTACTTGTCTTTATTTTCTTCTTGACATTTTGTCACAAGTTATTACCTGAATGTAGGAGTGTTTCTACACAGGGTTCAGCCTGGGCCTGGCAGGCCAAATACAGTGGTGTCCCCACCTCTGGCAACTCCATGTCAACAGGGGCTCCGTAAGACAGCAGCAGCTCCAGGCACTCTTTGTGACCTGGCGAAGGCACAACACTGCATCACAGCCTGTGCTGAGACATGTCACAGCTTGACACTCGTACATTTTTCTGCACACACCCTTTTTTGCAGCTTCGTGGATGGGCGAAACCAGTGGGTTAGTGGTGTGGACAGAGGCACCGTGCTGTAAGAGGAGCCTGACACAAGCAGCACTTCCACTGCTGCAGGAGTTGAAGAGAGGTGTGGCGCCATCTGTCGATACTCCTTTTGGCTGAAAAAAGGATATGAGATTTATTATTCATTAAAAATAGAAGCACAGTGTATACACAGATAATAAATGACTATTAGACTTCAGAAATGAAGATAATCAAACTCCAGACCTGTGATGCTGACAACTGGATGTTTAATTTGCAAAATCATGTAAAGTCTTGTCTTTTTTTGTCCCCCTCGTCTGCCATATTCATGATTCTAGTTTTCCTCAAATTCAAGCAATGGGTAAGGCGAAAATCATTTTATTTTAGCAAATCATGCCAATTTGAGATTTAGATCAAATATTTCAGGGATGGTCATTGATATACAGTACCTTTAGTGTTGTTTTAAAGATAAACTTAAAATATTTTAGTGTTTTTCTTTCTTTGAGTTAAAATAATTTACTATTTGTTGAGGGAATGATCATCATTAAAGGTGCCATGACATCAAATTTCCCTTTTCTGGGGTTTTAGGGGTATAATATGATCTGTTGTGCCCTGATGAGGCCATGAGTGCCCTGATGTTTGTCTGCAGGCTTTCAGTCGTTTTTGGGTGGTGATTTTTTGTCGAAATATTCAAGTTGCGCGTAGACAATGCTCTGTGAAAAACGCCGGTTTAACATGGGTTTCAATGGCAGAGTCGCGCCTTAGAGTATTTATATATGCAGCAATGCCAACAACATAAACTAGTTTTTACTGCTATGTCATCACTCCTTTAAATTCAACAACAGTTTTTGCACTTTTAGCACATCTAATCAAAATAAAGTTTTGGCTTAGTAAAAAGAAGAAGGGTGTAGTGCTAACTGGATCAAGTCTTTTAGAGATATTTAACCGATATTTAACCAATCAGTCTGCTGTTTCTAAAGTCTAACCCCCCCCAAAATTTCTTCTTCAAAAAAAGTCTTTTTGACAGACTTTAAAACTTTTAAGGACAAGGGGTGGGAAAAAATATCGATACACTGAAATGTTGCAATATTTTCATATGCCGATATCATATTGACATTGAAAAACGTGGTACCTATCTATTTTACTAATAAAATCTCCCAATATTTTATCATTCTGTGATAAAATTTCGCGAGAATTAAAAAAAAATGTTGCAATATTTTCATATGCTGATATCATATTCACATTAAAAACACGGTACCGATCTAGTTTTCTAACGAAGTCTCGCAATATTTCATTGTTCTGGTTTGAAATTTCGCGAGAATTCATAAAAAATTTTGCGATACTTTAATATGCTGATATCATATTGACATTTTAAAACGCGGTATCGATCTATTTTACAAACTAAATCGCGCGACATTTCATCATTCTTTTATGAAATTTCGTGAAAATTTACAAATATTTTGCGATACTTTCATATGCTGATATTATATTGACATTTAAAAATGCGGTATTGATCCACTTTACTTACGAAATCTCGCGATATTTCGTTCTGTTATGAAATTTTGCAATACTCTCATGCTGATATCATATTGACATTAAAAAAGGGCATTGATCTATTTTACTAACAAAATCTTGCAATATTTAGTTGTTCTGCAATTAAATCTTGTGAGAATTCATGAAATATCGTGAGATTTTGTTACAACATATGAAAATATTGTGATATTTCAGTGTATCGATATTTTTTCCCACCCCTATTTTTCAAAGTGTTGGAAACGGATAACAAAACTGCTGTTTGGAATGACTGCTTATTTTACAGCTTTAATATTGGTATCGATATCGGTTATCTGCCACATGAGTTTTAAAATATCCACATATCGGATATCGGCCAAAATTCCAAAATTGTGCATCCCTATTAATTATCTAACATAAGCTCCTCATTTCCATGTCCAGCTCCTCATTTATCTGCATGGAGAAGGACCAATGGTTCTTTAAATCATTTTCATTGATTAAACTTGATTCAAGCTCACATTTGCACCATTGTCCAACAGGAACTTTGCACAGGCATAATGACCACCAAGACAAGCTTCATGGAGAGGTGACACTCTGTCCATGGTGAGTGTGTTTACGTGGAAGCCCTGCAGAAGTAAGCAGATGATACAGTCAGGGTTTACTTCAGTAGATGAAGCGAAAGAAAGAAGAATTAAATTAGAGGCAACTTGTCAGCTAACCTGAGCAGTGAGAGTCCTGAGTTGAAGGAGTCTTCCCTGGAAGGCTGCTTCATGGAGGGGGGTTCTGTCTGACCAGGAGTCTAAGACAAAATCACAACCGTGTGCACATGTAGAAAACACCCACATATCTGACTGGTTCAGCTCCTTGTCTATTGTAATGTTTATTTCTAGTGGTTCAGGGTCATCCCCCAACCTTCAGCAGAGAACTCTGAAGAATACTGTTTGTTCCCTTAGTTTTGTTACTTTTCATCCATTCTCTCCAACAGCATCTTTTGTTGTTTCATAACAACAGCTGTGCTGAAAAAACACAAAGACAAAGAATAAACTTACCAGCCATCAACCAGTTACATGCAAGACCCCCATAAACGTTCAAAGAGCTCTTCCAAGGTTGGGACCACATGGAAACATCTGTTTGTACAGCAGCCATTACTAAGATGAAATAACAGCAAATTCCTCCACAAGTGTTCACCACTGCAACTTGTTTAGGATACACAAACTTGAGGACGGCCTTCAAACCCCTCTTATCTGCGTGCTTGGTCACCTCCCCCCACATTACCACCTCCTGCCCATCCTCGTTCTGGTCCACAGGCACAGGCTACTGCATGTGTATAACAATAGAAGCTGTAATGGTTCTGACTTGACACAGCTTGAATCAAACACTAAAAATTTTGCATGTGAACAAATAAGCTGGTACAGTCTGCGGTGAGTTTCACACAAAGTTGGCTTTTTGGTAAGGAAAGCATTTAGTTAACTGTGACTGTCTTTCACCATTTCAGCTTAATAAATGATGGCTTATAATAAAATGCACCAGATGGAAAAAGTCAGTGAAACCATGAGAAACGGCTCCAAAAAAGTAGCTCTGTATGCAAACACACAGACAGAAAAATGTCTTTTCCTTTTAAACCCTTTCTATATGAACTTGAAAAACGGGTTCTTCTGAAAGCACAACAATGTGTTTAAATCTCCATGGATGCAAATGTCTATAATTGGCTATGGGAAAACCAATCCATCACTTTCTGATGGACTGCCTCTGTTTTATCTGGCATTCCTCCTTCCTTGAAGTCATCTTTACTGTGAAACTGATTCAATGAAAACTTTTGTTTTGTTATAGGTGCCACTTGCCAAAAAAGTCTTTATAAGTTAAAAAAAAAAAAAAGACATGTAAATTTGTTGTATTTGCAATTACACTTTATTTTCCAGATTTGATTTTCTAGAAGTCTCGACTCCCAGGTTATAAATATGAAACATAAAAAAAAGGCTGAAATAGTAGAGTGGCATTCAAACAAAGTTTTGTTCTGATATGCAGCTTAACAAAAACAGTTCATTTTACAAGACGAACAATGAGGTCCATCAATGACAGAAGTTAGTATACTTCGGTTTTGCTCCCAGATATATTACAACTGACCATCCCGTTTGCTCCTTATGTTCAGTGCAACCTGTTGAGTATAAAACTTGAAAAAGTGCATCCTAACTCTGAAGGAAAATCACAAATAAAATGCTTTCACACAAGGTCCCTTTTGTTAAGTAAATGTAAACAGTGCTGGGGGGTTACCATGAGCACATTCAGCATCAGTAGTCGTGTTCAAAATGTCTGTTGGCACCATAAAAATGCCGTTTCAGCAGTAGAGGTACAGAGTGATTACTGTGATGTTTTTGCTGTTTCTGTTGCTTGTTTTGTGGCATGCTTTGAATGAGCTTTATTTTTGGTGCCCATTTCCCTTCTCCACAGTCCATGTGGGCCGGTGGCATCAACGGCAACGTCCATGACCCCATCCGGCACCAACCACTGCAGGAGCAGTAGGAAGAGAAAGTCTAACACAGCAAAAAAGGCAAAAATGGAGCCGGCCACGGGGCCGCAGTGAGCCCTCAGCCTCCGTAGCCGCCTGTCCAGGGGAAGAACCTCCTCTCCGGCTACTTGGTCATACACCTGGAAGACAAGCATAAAATTTCCTCTTATTGCTTTTGAAAGGTTAAAGGTCACACAATCGGAAAGTATGCTCAGAAAATCAGAACTGCGTGTACTTTAGGAACCAGATAAATAGTGATAGTAATAATTAAAAAAACAAACAAATGTCAGGCTTGTAACATGATAACCTGATTCTGCTTTTTCATTTGAAAGCAGACACTTTTGATTCTGGCAAAACTGGTTTTGCTCTTTAATTGCAGTTTCTGTTTGCATTTCATGAGAGACAGTTCAGAGATAATAAGAAAGATAACCTGTTGTTTCAAACTTTTTCTGTCCAGCTACTGCTAAAATAAATCCACTAAAGCCTTAAAACAATACATCAAATGAAAAGAAAAAAAAAGTGACTACAATGTGGTGCAGTAAGGAAAAAACCTTAAATGCCGACCTTTAAGGACGGTCTGAGGGCTGAAATGTCAATCAATAAAAATAATATATGCACAGAACACACTTCTTATGCTGTATACTCATTTCATTTCATAAAGCTTAGTCTTTTGTGTAGCTTAGACTGGTGTCAAAAAAAGATGAAAATGCAAGATTGAGTGTAAATAAATAAAGCACACTGCATCGATATCTTTGGTATAAAAAAGGGGAATGTTTTAAGAAACCTACTTTTTCCGTCCTCTCTGCAACATTTTTCCAGGTGTAGAGGTTTCTGACGCGTGCGTGGATGGAGGCGGGGGAGGACACAGAGTTGGACCGCTGCCTGGCAATGACTGTTTCCAAACCAGCACACAATGACCGTACCGTGGGTTCACACAGGGTGATCAAGTCCTCAGGTAGCACCTCAGGAATACCACCCACACGAGTGCTAACCACCTTAGAAAAAGCATGACGAATAAGGGACAGAGAGAAAGAAGGAATCAGGGGGGGGTGTCCTCTGGAATTTAACCACTGAAGCAGAAAAGCTACCTCCAGTCAACCTCAGCAGCACCTGAGACCAAAAAAACCCACATCTCTAGTGTTTTAAGAATCTTATCGACGGTAGATCAGCTAAAACTTTAGTTTTACTTCTAAAACTGACTTTTTACTCATCTTCACTGTGACCAAATAATCTGAAACTCTGACAGTACAACAAAATTTGAGTCTGGCAAGGCAAATTTATGGAAAAAAAGTACAAGGAAAGTTTAACATTCCACATAAGTTCTACTTTAGAGATATAAACCATTGCAAATAAGTTTGTCCAAAAGTAAATACAGTAATTATCTTGCCAGATAGGCCCTCAAAGTAAAGACATTGTTTTAGCTGTATCAGAATAAAAAAAAACTTTTACATTTACTAATGATGGTTTCTCTCCCTTTCTTTCTCTCTTTAACTGCCACAATCTGTCCACAGATGGGGCCATCTCGCCTCTTGCATATTTTCCTTTTGTCCAGAGTTTTGTGGGCAGGGCTATGAGAGGAGTTAGTGTAAACAGCCACCAGCAAGTACAAACCCAAAGCAAGTCTGTGATAAGAACACTTCAAGATATTTGGCCGTATCATGTCATTTCTGTTTAATTATATGATGTAACCCAGATGGTTCTGTGAGGCTGCTGGTTTGAGCACTGTTTTCCTTTTTTTGTTGCCTTAATAAGAAAAGCATATCAGTACAGGGATGTTCTTATGTACCAGCAGCAAATTATTCTACAGGTTTATTTTGCTTTGTGATGTGACATAAATTAAGCTAATGACAAAAAAACAAACTGCTAATACATCCAACACACAAGGTTGTAACAGGGAGAGGCATTTCTGTTGCTGAGTAAACACACCTAACTGTGAACAAAGAAAGATTTCATTGTTCACACAGCTGTAGTGAATACTGTAAGATGGCAGTGCACAGCTTTTCTCTTCAAGCCAGCCAGCCATCCTTTTACTACAATGACTACAAAGAAAACAGTAAAATTACTTTCGGGCTTGGGCATTGGTCTTTCCAGTTGAAATCCTGCTGATTTCACAATCTCATATTTGTGCAAGAATTAAAACAGACCTGCAGTCCACAGCTGGCTCCCTCTACAATGGCCATACAGAATGCTTCAGTCAGCGACGTGTTGAGGAAGATGTGACCCTGAACCAAAACGCTGCGAACGTCTTTATGCTCCAGAGCCCCGAGCAGACGCACCCTGCACAGATCCAATCAAAAGATTTCTGCCATATCTAGGATAATAGCCCCTTTACATACATACAGTAGACCACTATCAGAGGACAAATGGGCTCTATGCACAGCTCCATTACTTCCTGAACTGGAGGTAGCTCCTTTGTTTCCTGTCTTTCATTACTGGATGAACTGATGAACCCAGGTGTGTCTGAGCTCAGTAACTGGGCAGACACACCTCGATTAATCAGTTCGTCCAGTAATGAAATACAGGAAACAAAGGAGCAACCTTAAGTTCAAGAAGTAGTGGAGTTGTGCATAGAGCCCATTCAGCTCTTTTGATCATAGCTAGATGTGATGATCATTTCCAAACAATGTTAAAATACACATATATATCAGAACAATACACTCAACTTTCTTCTCATGCTTGTTATAACTTTACTGAAAGTGATTCTAGTCAACAGGATCACAGGAATCACAGGAAGTATCCAGCAGTACCTGTCATGCAGTTGGTATTTCTCTCTCACTTCCTCCAGCACAATTCTCTTTGGTCCCTCTCCGCCAATCAGAAAATGTAGATCAGGATGTTTGAGACAAAGCTCCGGGATTATTCCACCAAGAAGATCAATTCCTGAACGGATGGTGAGAGCGTGAACTGTTGTTTTTACAGCAACATTACTGTTAATTCAGCTCAACTAAAGATAATGGCTTCCTTTTAGCAGGATATTTATAAAGATAACAGAATGTTTAAAGATGTGATAACTATATAAGGGGAAGTGCTATATTTCAGTTTCATAACAAGATTGGTTTCCTGTTTCTCACATCACACTGCAGCCACAAACTTTTGGAAAGCAGAAATGGAAATAACTATATATTTTAAGACAAGCCAGACCACATGCGTCACAAAAGCTTTGCACCTTTGCGGTAGACGAGACGGCTAATGACGACAATTGTAATCCTGTCATCTTGGCGCTGGCAGGGGTCGGGGGTGAAATCTGTGGGATCAACAGCGTTGGGAATGACGGACACAATCTCTGGGTTGAGAGCTGCACGGAGAACTGTGTTCTCCTTGCTGGTGTACGAGACACACACAATGTGGTTGGTGTCACACAACGACACAGTCAGAAGCTTGTTGGTCAAGACGGAGCTGACGTCAGCAAAGCCAAAGAGGGAGTGGTCAGTGAAAACCTGGACATAAAAAGGCTCTTTAGGTTTATATCAATAAGTAAAATTTCAGCAGATAGACATAAATATGGTCAACAGTTCTGTGTCACGTACTGTGTTTAGGCCCATTGTCTTAGCGTGGAACAGGGCATCATGGGCCATGGCAGAAAATGAGCTGTGAGCATGCACCACTGTGATGCGCTCCCTGACGAACACGCAGCGCAGCAGTGGAAGACTGTGGAAGCAAGTGGTAGCTGTGGACTGATTGTACATCACCTGCAGGGGCAGGTAGTAGACCTTCAGTCCATTGGTCAAGTACCTGATGCCCTTCCTCCTGCCGTAGGCATGTGTAGCAATAACCACCTTATGTCCCTTGTCAATCAGACACTGGGACAGCTGATAAATGTGACTTTCCACTCCTCCCATATTTGGATAGAAAAAGTCAGACACCATGCAGATGTTGTGTTTCCTACTGCAGACCCCAGCAGTGTCTCCACAGTCTTTCTGACATGAAGGCGCATTCCCAGTTGCTAATTTTCTTCGCTGACCCATTGTCCTTTGGCTGTGCACTTCTTCAGCACTGAAACAATTAGTTGACAGATAGATTAGTATTTCAATTCAAACTAACTCTTTAAAACCATTATTTATCAAAAAAAAGAAAGAAAAAAGTCAATTAATGGATGGATGGTAAAAAAAAAAAAAGTCTATCAATAAAAAGCAGTCTTTTTGTCTGATGCATGATTATGATTGGGAATGCACACATCCAGTCCTCAAGAGCCACTATCCTGCAACTTTCAGAGCACTCTTTCTCCAACACACCTGAATCAAATAGCTGAATTAGTTCATGTGCATGTCAGTCAGCTCTGCAGAGGCCTGAGCCATTTATTTGATTCAGGTGTGTTGGAGAATGGATGCTCTCAAAGGTCGCAGGACAGTAGCTCTTGAGTACTGGATGTGTGCATTCCTGATTAATATTCAAGGATTACTAAAATAGTTAATCAGTAGTCATCATGCACAATTCGCATATTCTCCTCACAATAATATTGTACATTTACACATGCACACTGAGCTTGACATACTTCACAATGTCTTCATGGTAAAACAAAACATCCTTGAGTTGTAACAGCTCAGCTTTGATGCTGTGCAGCAGTTTGCGTACATTGGGCAAACCAACTATACTTACTGGTCAGTAAATGCATATCATAGATAAATATCTTATTGACCCCAGAGGAATTCTGAGTTTTAACAAGGTTGGCCACATTTAGACTTGCATATCTGGTCAAAGTAAATATTAATAATTTATGATTTACCATTGTTTTCTAATCTCAAACTTCAGTAACACCACAGTTGTTGCCACTAGGTTCCTGTCACATCTTCACATTACAATGCATGAAGACGCCTCTCTGTTGCTTTCACCATCGTATTTAATTTAATCTCATTTACAAAAGTTAGTGTCAAGGTTGCTTATCAGCACACACCAAAGAGTTTGAGGTATCAGACATCTCAGCTAAATTGTCCCATAGTCTATTTCATTACACATTTGTGTATGTAGGCTAATAAACATTTTCAACGGACTTCACGATAATTACAGCAAGCCGCTTTTTCACAGTGAAATCTGCCTTACCGTGGACACAAATGTCAATCTCGTTCCAGAAGTAAAAACATAAACAACTGTGTTTACGGTGTACTTTCATTTCAACTCGCTAGCCTTGTGCTAGCTAGTTAGCCGCCTGAACCACTTCCTGGTGACTCCTCTACGTCAGCGTCAGACGCATTGTCTACGCGCTAACTGAAATCATCCTCTTTACGTGAGTGCACATATCCATATCAGCACTATTCTGGTCAAAACATCTTCAGTCACACCGACAACAGAAATAGTATTATAAAAGATAATTGATAGATCATACGATTACTCCGAAACATTTTTAAAGATACTTCTTGACTAAACAAAGAAACCAAACCTAAATACAACAAAACACAAAAAAAGTTGGAAATAAAAAAATAATCGGGGGGTAGCTGAAACTGCCTTAATTTGTTCGTAATCTTTTAGTCTTTACAGTTGATATATGTGATTACATAGTATTTGTTTTCCAAACGTTCAAGTTCAGGTTTATTTATTTGCTTATTTGTTTATTCATTCCTTCTTTCATTCATTTTTAAAAATGTATAATTAAATTTGGAACATTTTTTTTACTGTGAATATCTGACAGTTATGGGTAACGCTAAGTTAAGGTATACGCATGAAATGGAAGTTTTGCTTAAGGACAGAAAGTACGGCAGTTTCCCAAGGACTGATAGGAAAACTGGAAATGAAAGCCAAATACACATGACTGACAGTTTCATCATTTGAAGAATGCCATTGTGGATACATGATATATTAATTTTAACCCCCCAAAATAATTCAGTGCTGGGTATTAGTACTAAATTGCTCATTCATGTAAATTTATAAGTTTAAATTGACGATTGAATGTATTTCTTCCATGACAGTTGAACATCTTGTTGTGAATGGTCCGGGAAAAAAAGGGCAATCAAGTATAATAGATTGTAGACAGAAATAAGACTGCAGTTAACGACAATATATTTTTTCTTCAAGTTTAATTTATTCTCCATCATGAGACCGCTGAAATCCTGACAGAAATATCTGACCAGATTCTAATGAATGCATTTCTCAGTCTGCACCATAGTCTGTCTACATCAGACGGTGCTAATGTTTTCACATTTCCTCTTGCCACAAAAAAGGAAGAAGAAAGAAAATATCTTCAGATTGCTCTCTGCCTCAGCAAATCCAGTATTTGAGTGTTGCAAAAGCCAAACTTCAATGAAAACAATAATACATAAAATGAACTTAGTGAATGACAGCATAAGTAACAAGAATGCCAGAGCAAAAAACACATCAGGGTCCTGCATTCAAAACTTTGAATCCATGGATCTGAGATTGATATCTGGATATTTCAAAACTTTGGTGGATTGAATCAAACTTATCCCGATAGAAGGAGATGTATAAATATGTCCCTCCCGCTGGAACATAGACAGGAAACTGGAAATGAGAACAGAAAAGAGCTTTAAAGCAGTGTGTTCAGGAGAAGCCGTAGTTGAGAAACAGAGCAGTCTGTAAATACTTTTACCATTTCCATGCCAACAGTTATCAACTAAATTATTTTAATCAACAAAACAAGTCAAGAAAGCTCATTTTTAAAAGTGTTTTGTTATTTGGCAGCAGGAGGTGGAAAAGTGAAGATCTTGAGTAAAATAAACTATTAAACACAATCAGCAGCAGATTGTCCTTTCAAAGGAACACTGAACTCACTCACCTCAAGCAGGAAGAGGTGAAGCTGTAGATTAAGAAGCTTGACAAGCAGTTAAACCAGTAGGCTAAATTTATATGAAACTGAAACATGGTAATCAGATAATTATGTGAACATGTGTTTTATTTAAGGTTAAAAATCCATCAGATCTACAGCTGTGTGAAAAAGTGTTCGCCCCATTCCGGACTTCCTACTTTTTTGCATGTTTGTCAGACTAAATGTTTCAGATCATCAAACAAATTTGATGATCTGAAGATTTTTATTAGTAAGGAGGGGGGGGGGGGTCCAAACCTCCATGGCCCTGTGTGAAAAAGTGATTGCCCCCTCTGTTAAAACATAAATTAACCGTGGTTTATCACATCTTCGGAAAGTTCAATTTCTCTAGCCACACAAAGGCCGGATTACTGCCACACCTGTTCTCAATCAAGAAATCACTTAAATGAGACCTGCCTGACTAATTTAAGTAGACCAAAAGATCCTCAAATGCTAGACATCATGCTGTGATCCAAAGAAATTCAGGAAAAAATGAGAAACAAAGTAATTGAGATCTATCAGTCTGGAAAAGGTTACAAAGCTATTTCTAAAGCTTTGGTACTCCAGCGAACCGTGAGAGCCATTATCAACAAATGGCGAAACCATGGAACAGTGGTGAACCTTCCCAGGAGTAGCCGGCCGACCAAAATTGCCCCAAGAGCACAGCGACGACTCATCCAAGAGGTCACAAAAGACCCCAGAACAACATCCAAGAACTGTGGGCCTCACTTGTCTCAATTAAGGTTAGTGTTCATGACTCCACCATCAGAAAGAGACTAGGCAAAAATGGACCACATGGCAGAGTTCCAAGACCAAAACCACTGCTGAGCAAAAAGATCATAAAGGCTCGTCTCAGTTTTGCCAGAAAGCATCTTGATGATCCCCAAGACTTCTTGGAAAATACTCTGTGGACTGACGAGACAAAAGTTGAACTTTTTGGAAGGTTTAGGTCCTATTACATTTGGCATAAAAGCAACGCGGCATTTCAGAAAAGGAACATCATACCTAAAGTAAAATATGGTGGTTTTAGTGTGATGGTCTGGGGCTTCAGGACCTGGAAGACTTGGATGACAAGTCCAAACCACAATTATCCAAAGTATCCTTTACCTGCTGGAGCCATGGGGAGGTATATTCCCCTGTGTTATATAAGTGAACTAAATATGTGTACATTTGTGTCGTGAATTTATAGTCTTTACCCTGGACAAGTCTCCCCCAATACCCAATCATCCGTTTTTGGATAGCTATACTGATGGGATATATGCCCAGTTCTCCATACACCATATTGTTACAAGTGGCCATTTTGACTTTTAAGATGTATTTCAAAAATCGAAGGTGCAATCGTTCAAGAATATCAGTTTTTTCAAACCCCCACACTTCGCAGGCACACAACATAACAGGTGTAACTAATTTATTAAAAAGTCTAGGGTGAGATTTAATGGCAGACTGAATTTTCTACTTTTAGAGAGAACAGCGAACATTGCCCGAGAGGCTGCATCATGTAAATCTTAGATTGCCAGCTTAAATCTTCCATTATAATTAAAAGTGAGTCCTAAATATTTAAAACAGGACACGACTTCCAACTTCTTTTTGTTACATGTAAAACTCAGGTTACTATTGCCTTTTCTATGTCCAAATATCATAACTTTAGTTTTCTCACTATTAATTTCTAATTTCCAATTATTACAATATTCACACATATGATCAATTGCCTTTTGTAGACCTAACTTTGTCGATGACATAACAATAGTGTCATCTGCATATATCAGGACCAGAAGCTGCATATAGGCATCCAATTCAGTATCTTCTAGGGTAAGTGTTTGGCAGCCTCTCTGCAATAAGTAACTCTCCAAATCGTTGATGAATAATGCAAAGAGCAATGGCGATAAGTTTTCCCCTTGTCTAACACCTTTTTAGGCTCATGAAAAATTCAGATTTGTTTCCATTGATAAAAACACGATTTTATGTTTTTATACAAACTTTTTACCACTTCTAAGAATTTTCCTTTAATGTTGAGCTTTGCTAACTTATACCACAATGCCTCCCTCCAGACAGTATCAAAAGCCTTACTGTAATCAATAAAGGCACAGTAAAGTTTCCTCTTTTTTTGACAGTACAGATTGACTACTTGTTTCATTAAAAATATGTGGTCAATGGTGGAATAGCCTTTCCTAAACCCAGCTTGATTTTCGCACAGAGTATTCTTTTCTTCACAAAATTTGCAAAACCTTTCATTCAATACATTTGTAAATAATTTACCGAGGCAACTAAGGAGCGTAAACCTCTATAATTATTACAATCTTTTATATCTCCTTTGTTTTTAAATATTGAGACAATTAGACCCAACAACCAGTCTTCTGGGATAATCCCTGAGTCCAAAATCCTATTAAACAAAATAACAAAAATAGGCACAAAAATATCACCCATGCTCTTTATATATTCATTAAGCACTCCATCTACACCAGCTGCTTTCCCCGTTTTTAACTTTTGTATTGCCTTTTTAATTTCAACTGCAGTAAAGTAATCGTTGAAGACATTATTATCAATCATCTCTAAATCCACATCTGTATCAATCAATTCATGTTGTCACAGTATATTCTACAGGCTCCTTGAAATATTCCAGAAAAGCTTCCAAAGATATTGGACAACAATTTTCCTTTTTACTTGATTGGTTCAATTTCTTCCAATAAATCTTTGGATCTTTAGTTCTTAAACCAGAAAGCTCTTTATTAAATTTCTTCAAATAATCTCTTTTTGCTTTGCATAAACTTCTCTTATATTCCCTACATTTATTTCTGAACTGTATGGAACTGGCCTCTGTTTTATATTTCAAATTTATTCGCTGAGCTCTGCGATACTGTTGCCTTTTTTTGTCTACATTCCTGGTTAAACCATACTGCTTTCGTTTGCCTTTGCCCTGGTTTATCCTGTTTTACTTTCCACTGGAACGTAGTAACTGCACTACTAATCAAAATGTCGCATATACTCTTAGTTATTTCTTCCACTGTCAACCTGTCAGTATCATTTAACAACTTTTCAACTTTATCAATGTCAATATTTTCAACAAACACATGCTGTCTTTCATTATCCCATTTTCCAATTTGTACTTGTTGAACATCTATAGAGTCTAGCAGCTGGCTTGTTGTTATTCCATCACTACCAAAATTAGCCTCTAATCTATCTGAGCCGCATCTCCGGTTCAATATACAAAGTGAGAGATTTTGGCACATTTCTACTAATGCTTTACCGTAACCGCCATAATCTTTGTGTGCATCACATGACTTTCTCTGTGATGGGATATTTAAACTTTCTAGCTGAGCAAATACACTTATATCGCAATCATTTTCTTCAATATCATCAACTTGAACTATATCTGCACATTGAGTGTGAGCATTCATATCACCACAAATCAAAACATAAGTAGTTTCTGCACAGTTATGAAGTATAATCTGTGCCAACTCATCAAATAAACCAACATTTGAATATCTGGTATTATAAGGAGCAATATATACTGCAAAAATCATTAAGTCTTTATCATAATTCAACATCTGCTTATTTATCTTCACGCATACACAAAAGTCACTATTCAGGCATTGCAGGCTACACTTCTTTACCAAATCATTTCTAGCAACCAATATTACTCCACCAGAGCGCCAGCTAGTTAACCTGTGTCTATTACTGGCAACCATGTGGTAGCCTATTTGTTTAAATTTTTCACTCATTTCTGGCAGGTCTATATCATCAGTTTTAGTTTCAGTAAAGCACAGAATATCATATTTCCTGCACATACCTATAAAGTCAGGTGTGTCTATTTTACTTCTTAATCCACATACACTCTAAGTACATATTCGAAGCCCTATGTGTTCAGAGGCATTCTTTCCATTCAAGTTCTCTCCGATTTGTGCTTCATATTGATCCTATAGATCAATGCCAAAAGTCTTGTAGTCCAGGTTGACATATCCAATAAGAAATAGATCATCAAGATTATTTATGACCACATATCGTCCATCATGTTTTGAAAGCACTCTACCATCCGTAATAAAGGTGTGTGGACACTTTTCTTTGGCAAATTTGAACAGCTTGTATCTCAGGTTTGTGACATCATCAATAATATAAATATTCTTGTTGGACTCATTACTTCTTTGCGTGGAGTTATCCTTCATCAATTCTGCTTTTTTTCTCCTAGTCACAAACCTGGCAATAACAGCACATTATTGCACTTTATTTTTTTTGTAATACTTTCATTATTACATATTTATTTTAAAGTTATTTTTAATTTACCCAGCTATACAATTTATCATTGTTTTAAAAGTGTTTCTTTCAATACTAAACAATGCTAAGTTTTTGAGTATTATTTATTTCATAATGCTCTTACAATAAAGATATCTATGCACACTGTACAATTTTGATTTTCTGACAAGAAAGAGACACAAAGTATTGACCTCAGTATAGATGAAAAAGTATCAGTTTAATTTTTGTACTTTGGGATTAAACCAAACATTTTATTTTTAACAGTTTGTTGACCATGAAGAGCACATTTTCACATTTTATTCCTTCCTCCTCTGCCTTGATCTAAAATCTGGCACCTAGTATGTCCCCCATGCTTCACTAAAATGTTTTTCATGTATACATACAGCAAAGTGTCACCCAAAACCCCCCAAATACATTTTGTACAAACTGACTTATTTAAAGAAAGGACACAAACTTTGGTTGCATAGCAACCATGCAACCGAAAGAAAAAACAAAACTGCTACAGAAGAACAACTGTCAATTAAACTAATGTCATTTTTATAGACTGCCAAACTAAATAGAAAATATTACAGGAAAATAGTCATTATAATACAATGTACATTTTATGATCAAACAGATCTTTGCTACAGATCTGGGCATGAAAAAGTTTCCCTTTCAGCCAACTGCCAGCCACTTACCAGCGACTTGTCTGCTAATTCAATTGCACGGAGAAACGCCTGTGTGCCCAGGGGAAACGATTTCAGAGCATAAATGAATGCCAGGAACGACGACGTTTCCACACGCCAAGTTTGGACACCGTACGTGATGGCGTATTTGCGGGACAAATCGTTCAGCCAGTGATAGTGCAGTAATTGTGCACTATTAGTGCACCACTTCTGGCAGAAAAAGGAGGAACTTTTTCATGCCCGCATCTGTATAAAAGAAGAATTTATACTCTTCCAAGATACACACAAAAAACAACAGTATATCAGTGTCATGCAAATCTATACAAAATAAACATTTTCCATTACAAGTATATTATGCTCAGTTGTGTAAAATAACTATAGTAAATATTCCACATAGCTCAGGTTTCTGCAGTAGACTGGTTTACACAGTAGTTTTTATTCACAGTTCTGACACACACTGATCTACCGCAACATTAAAATCATCAGCCATGTATTATGTAGTTACAGCTTTCAAAGCAAACATAGAAATAACTTGAGTAGAATATGTCATCTTAGCTGTCCTTAAGCAGTGTTTTGCAACTTGGCAGAGTGAAGAGTCCTGCTGCAGGAGGGCACTATTGCTGAAAGAGTGTGAAGTTGGTTGTATGTGGCTATCCAGAAGTAAAAAGTTTCCAAACAGAACAGTGCATTGGGATGGACTGATCTATATCATTCACTTCACCCACGACCCTTATCTGAAATTTACAGGAATTGCAAATTCATGGATGATGGAGGGGTGGAAGAACGGATGGGTGGCATTCACGTCACTTGACAGGAGTTTCACTGTTTTTACAGACCACTTTTGTGCTTTTCTTGTGAATACAATCACCTGTTTATAAACATCACTGAAAGTCTGTCCGTTACAAAAGCAGGTTTCACAAGTGATCAATGCAGGATGTAACTTGCCCTTTGTAAAACATGGGCACGACACCACGTCAATGATTAAAAAAAAAAAAAAAAAAAAAGTTCCCCCTTAGAAAAGAGGGCTTTGGTTTTGGAGTTCATCGCAGTTGATGTGCATGTGTTCCTGTCGTCTGTTTTCCTCAATATCTTCAGTCGTCACTCCTGATTAACGACAAGAAAAATACATACTTCATACAAGTTGTCAATTATCCCCCTACCTTCAGTCATCACTTCTGATTAAAATAAAGTAAATATGGTTAGATAAAAAGAGCCGCAGCAATGCCAAGACGCGTCAACATATAAAAATGAAACTGATATTAACTGTCAGCTTCAGCAGCAAATACAGCTTACAGCTGCATTTTTTACAGCTCTGGTTTTACCAGCAACACTAAATTTCATAGTGGCAATTAAAGAGAACATATGCTTTGAAGGTAATTTCCCTAACAAAGTATTTAAAACCAAATATTGTTTCACACAGTTCACAGTCTTGAACCAACTGGAAGACCTTTGTTTGTTTGTTTTTCAATTACTTAGTACTTCACAATCACCCGCCATTTCCTTGCTGGAACCCTTTTTTCTTAACCTCCAATAGCCTAGCTAAAACCAAAACACACCAAGGAACATAATTTCAGAATTACTTGTACCCATTTTTGATCACAGTGTAATAAAAAATGGTAATACCCTCTTTGTTAGCAAACTGCAAAGGTAGCTTGGCTAACGTTTGGATTTCTTTACTGACACATGGGAAAGTGTGCACGCAATCGCGTTATTTATGTTTGTGGTGCAAACACGCGGATGCTGTTCAGACTGCATGACTGCAGACAATTACTCATTGTGTGTGAACACGTGTGTATCTGTTACTTTGCGGTGAACTGGTTTAGTAGGTGAACATAATGAAAACATGTTGATAAATATGTGAAGAGTGGGGAATTCTAATCAGGACACGTCTGTAGTACAATCAGAAAGTCTTTTCTGGCACACACTTGCTCTCAAATGCACCTACGCTCTTCATAAACCCTCCAGTTTTCGTTAGAAAAGTAAATTTTTTTTCTTGCTGTGACTCTTTAAGTTCAGATCAAACAAAAACCATCAAAAAATCAAATATAAAGCAGTCGTAGACCAGCTGTGGAGCACAGAGAACAGAAGAGAGAAAACGGACCAAATATTCACAGTATAACTGTACTTCTCATTATTTTGTTTACACCTTCAACATTTCAGATATGTTTGCATGGCATTATGGGAACGAGTTAAGACGAAGACGGAGAAGTTAAGGGTGCAGCTAAGTAGTCCGGAAAAATGGCCTTGTATTGTCTTTTCCTGAGCTCTTTCCCTTGACCTCGTTTAAAATATAGTGAAGTTGAAGAAAAGTGGACAAAGAGATTTGGATAAACGTAGGAAAAGCCAACATGAATCATAATTAGCTAGTAAACTTAATATATGACCAATCATTGTTTTGAAAGTTGTGGCCACAAGGAATGGTGGGAAAGAATGACCTAATTTCCTTTGTAAAGGATGGCTCAGTGCATCCAAGACTAATGGAAATTTGATTTGATGGGCATTTTGGAATAAGGAGGAAACAAGGGAGACTATTTAAGACAAACTAAATAAATCATAAACAGTTAATGAGTACAATATGGGTTCTTTCAATAATTATTAGAATAGCAAACACTTACTGTGTGACTTCCTGAGGAAACACAAGATCATGGACAGTCCAATCACCAACACCACAGGGATGACTTTAACCTGCACTCTGTAATGGTCTATTTGGGCGCTGGGTGGAACCCCTAAAGAGAAAAATGAATATCAGCAAATTATATGAATTTATTCCAACATTTTAAACAGGACTTGGCATTGTTCCACAGTTAAATCTCGTATGATTACTGCTTTGCTTACATTAAACACTGTAAGTGATCTTAATGTGGTAACAGTGTTGGACCAAAAGACCCATTTAGTCCAAGTTATTGCAGTTAAAACAACAAAAAGAAAACTTACCACGAACCCCTTGGTAGTTAGGGGGTGTTTTTCTGATACATTCAGGCTTTGAGGTCAAGCTGAGTTTTGTGGATAGCCTTGTGCTGAAATGGTTTAGGCCGGTGGAATACATAATATTTCTGGAGATAGTCATGTTTGAATTGTCAATCAATTTTCCATTTAAAGTCCACTGAATCTCCAAGTCTTCACCGCAGTCCATTAGATCACACTGGAAAACCGTTTCATTATTACCCCCTGTGAAATTTTGATGAGAAATGTTGGATGCGCCTGGTGAGAAAAAAATGGTAGGTAAGGTTAAAGAAATACTCTAATAGATGATAAAACATAAATTATGAATAAATTACCAACTTACCACAAACATGCAGATTTATGTGTTCATATTTGTACAGTTCACCCTCGTAGAACACACACTTGTACCGTCCATGGTCATCCACAGTGATGTTTGTCAGCAGAACAGAGCAATCACTGCGATTTGTTGAAGCCCTATTGACCCTGCCGGTGTAGCTGTCCCCCAACTCTTGCCCAGTTTTGTTATACCTGACCACCAGCATGGAGGGAGAGATCTTCTGCCACTTAGTATCCTTATCTAAAATATCATGGCAATGGCATGGCAGACGGACACTTTTTCCTACGAATCCTTTGATAGTAACCTCATTGTCACCTAAAAAAAGGTGGGAAAGGGTTAATTCAGTTCTAAGTTTTGCTACATTACACACATTTCAACAGACATTTCAAATAACAAGCAAAAAAAGTTTGTATGCTGCTTTAAACTAAACTAAAAACATTGTGGGATCCCCACTTGCGTCAGTTAGAAAATGTGAGTCATGTAAGATAAATTTCATAGGTTAGTCAACAGATTTTATCAAAAGGGCAACTTTAAGACACATTATGAGTCATATTAACAGTTGAAAGCACTAGTTTTGGCCTGTTAGGTTAGTTCTTTTGAGTGTTTTCATTCCGTTTTCTACACCTACAAGTTTTTTTTTTTGTTGTTTTTTTTTAAATTTGCAGATAAAGTGACAAATTCCCATGAACATGGATGTTTATACTTAGTCTTCCTCCATTCCATAGTTAAAAAAAGAGGGGGAAATCATGTTTAGGCAGCATCTCTAACAAAAAAAAGGAAAGAAAAAAATGTTCTGCTCTCCTCTCAAGAGACAGAGTATGCATTAAAACCATTTTTGATAGGATCAACAATTTCATGCACTTCAGGGACAGAGATTCTTTCCCTGTCTTTCTGCAAAAAAAACACCCCTCTAATAAAGTTTTCCCACTAAAATTTAAGGTCTGTCCAGGTCTTAAAGGCTATGTTACCATCAGGTTCTGTGCTGTTGAAGTGCTGCTTTATGTAACAGTGTGCTCCGTGCTCCATGTTCTGATACCTCCGTTCCGTAACATAGGCTATGTCTAAAAGTATTAATGTGCAAACACACAATAAGTCTTGTTAAAAATGTTAGCCCCATTGTGTCTTGGCTCCATTATTACAGAGCAAACAAAGGGGAGATTGGTGCATACTTGTGACTTCAAGCCAAGAAAATAGGGGAAGACTTTGTCCACACATGACATTACAGTTAGACATGTACAAAAAAAAAAAAAAAAAATCTATGAAGGTTTTTCACAAAATTCTTGGTTTCAGTGCCCAAAATCTGTACAAAAGTTGAAAAATATCTGATAATCAAAATACTGATATCTTTAGGTACAGGTTTTGAATTCCAGTAAGCAATAACTTCTTTTTAAGCTTAAACGGTGCATATTTAGTAGGGCTGGACAATTAATCGAATTTTAATCGTGATTTCAATTTTGCCTTTTCACAATCATAAAAACACTGTAATTGAAGAAAAACAATTAATCCTGAAGTCAGCAGACTGGTGGAGTTATAGGAAGCAAACTGCAGGGAGTATAGAACAGGAATGCATGTAGACTTAGTATTCAATTTTGTTGCAATTATTATTTTGAATAATATTCTTATTTTACTCCTTTACTTGTTTCTAATTCATTTTCGGTTTAATTTTTTTAAAAGTTATATTTCAAGTTGAGTTATGTGGTTCAATAAACACTTTTTATAAAATCAATGAATAATTGTGTATATTAATCGTGATTTCAATATCAGTCAAAATAATCGTGATTATAATTTTTTCCATAATCGTCCAGCCCTAATATTTAGGCAGCTAAACCTGAACAGATGGTTTAGATACTTTAGCCTCACAAAGCAGGGGATAAAAACTGAACTGAAGCTTAAAATCAACCTGCCCTTTGCAAAAATGGGCATGATGCCACATCAGTGATAAAAATCTACTCTCAGAAGAAACTGCTATAACACTGCTGGTCTGGAATTCATACCAGTTCATGTACAGTAAAAATTGTCACAATAATGAGACAAACCCAGGACTGCTTGCAAACAGCTACATGTTTAACTGCACCTAAACATTGTTCAGTCTCCTAGTACTGACTTTAAAATCAATAAAAATGAAAGAACTGGTTAAACTAGGATCAGCATGCCAGTCACACTTTGGTGTAAACTTAAGCAACTGTGATGACATAACTGTGTTTTCTCTACTGTTTGAAATTAGAGATGGGTTGACTTGTTCTTTACATGGGCTGATGAGTGAGAACAGTGTGAGTGTGTAGTGGGGGATAGAATGGAAAGCATTACTCACAGCTAACGTGCTGATAAGAAGCTAAATAAACATATAACATCTTAGATGTCTCATCCTTCAGGTCCTTGATGAATGAATTAGTCCTGAAGCTGCAACAAATCATTGACTTGTACAATGATATGTACTTTCATGTTCTACTTTACCTCCCCGATGGCGTTGTCAACAACATTAGTTAAAACTGAAGTTAGATTAATATAAAAATTCTTGGCTGTTCGGTTTATTTGCTATATATTGTGTTGTAGTCAGCACCTTAAGAATTGTTATCTGCCAGAACCTTGATGGTTGAAGAAATATCACTTATCTGACACCAACCATGAATGCTCACTTGCACACACACACACACACACACATTCCTGTTCAGCTATCGGAGTGAGGACCGGGTAAATTAACCTGAAGAGTGAGGGCCACCATTTCTGCTGCACTTAGATGAAAGTTGATGTTATTTTTCAACACTAGGTGGCAGTCTAACTGAAGTGGTCACCTCAGATTCTTAAAAAAAACAATAGAAAAATGCTGTGTATAACCACTGAAGTGAGGACCTTGAGTGAGGAGCAACATGCCATTAAACATATCGAGTAGTTTAACAATTTTGTTGTACTTTAAACAGGTCAAGCAGTTCTAGTGATCACAGTTTAAAGTTTTAAGTACAGCACCTTCTTGTGGTGGTTTTAACAAATATATTCATAGATTAGATGGAGAGTGAAGAAAGATTAAGACACAAAATGTCATATTAATCAACATATTCGTAGATTTAAACTGTAACATATGGTGTATTTACATTATGTGGTATACGGGGACTTGAATCTACATCAACAGTAGTGCAAATGTGCCCTTTGTTTCCTTACCACTGTTCATACATCGTCAGTATTGTTAAAAAAAAAGGTATATTCTCATTTTTGATCATTATCGATCATAATTTAATAATTATCTGTTGCCTATGGTATTGCCACCATCATCCAAATAATTTAGGTCACTTAGGCCGTGTCCCAAACCGCGCACTTGAGCACTTCAAACAGTTTTTGAGTGTGTAGTGCAGACAAGGTGTCATTTAAGCGACAATTTCAGTGCACTGAAAGTACCAGGATGTTCCCTAATCACGCCCAAAAATGCAGTGCAGAATGAAGCACACGACTCGCACTAAACGGACGCCATCTTGTTGACGTGGAGGAAGAGGCGGGACTTTCAAAACTGCTTTCAGAGCTGAATAATGGCGGTGAATGAAGCGGTGGCGCCCCCTGCTGCATCGGAGGCGGTGTTGTACTGATTTAAGTAACGTTTATGAAATGATTTAGACATAATCACTAATGTATATTGTAGCATGATACCAAGCTGTTCACTGCCTGATAACCGTTATGATCTGGTCGTGTGTTTGAGGCCGCGGTTATACCAGCTCAGTAGAGTTAGCTCAGGTTAGCGGGCAATGCTAGTACGTCACTTCCTGTAAGTGCAGTGCTCTGATTGGGTCAGCATTTAGTGACAATAGTGTGCACTACAGACGAAGTACACAGTGCACTATGCCCTGACTTCCAGTGCACTCAGGAAAGTCGGTGGATTGAGACACGGCCTGAGTGATAATTCTTGTTCTCTATGGTTATTTGCTCCTATTAATTCTGTAATTGCCCCCACCCTCTGGAATTCTCTCTCAGCACCACAGACACCGCTGCTTTCAAATATTTTGATCCGCTTACATTGTGTAATGTTCTTACGTCCACTATCTTTTAATTTTGAACTTCTTAATCTTTATTGAACCACTGCATTTGAACTTGTTTTTAACTTTTCTATATTTTAACTGTTTATCTTTTAACATGAACAGCAGTTTGAGTTTTATGAAAAGTGCTACACAAATAAAATGTATTATCAACTTTGAAGGAAATCTGCTTGTGTTCACATAGACGCATGTTTGAATCTATTTTTGTTACATAGCTATGGCCATCGTTGTTTTTGTTTTGATTTTTTGGTTGTCTTGTTCTCATAAGATGACCAGCTATGCAAGTGCTCGTCTTCTTGTGTTCATCTATGAAGCTTATTGCCTGAAATGGAAAAAAAATACTAACTCAAAATATGATTTGTTGCCATAATTGTTTGGCACTTACAGCAACCAAAGTTGTTGTAAATGTGCTTTACAAAGAAACTTGAACTTTTATGAAATCATACAACTAAAAATGGGGGAACAGAATCTAATACACTACTCACAAAAAGTTAGTGATATTTGGCTTCCTGTATGATGTCAGAATGAATCTAAAATCCACTCCAACCTTTCCAGGTGAACTGAATTAAACTTTCTCTAAACTTTTCAATGCACATGAACATTGTTCAGTGGTTAAATATTTATTCTGCATCATTCTGTTCTCCAAAAAACAAAAGTTGAATATCCCGAACTTTTTGTGAGTCGGGTATATGACAACTTAAAAATGAGAATAAAATGCCAATCCTGGAAGTTTTCACAAGCAAAATTTATTAACTTGCTCAAGTTTTTGTGCAGAACAAATTGTATTTTTTCATTTCCAGCACCGACAGTGATGTATAAACTGAGATCAGACAGAACTGAACAAAAAAATATATTTATCTTTTCTGCAAAATTGTTTCTTGATTCTCCATTTCTTTGCCTGTCTTTTAATCTGTCTCTCTCGTACTTTCTGAATGAATGCATTTCCTTCATCTCTTTCGCTTGCTTTTCCATCCATCTATCTGCTCTTTATCTGGCCTTTTCTGTGTTTTCATGTCTGTCTCTTAACAAAGGTGCGAATGAACATTAAACTTAGGTTTTTCCTTAGAACAGATTCTTTTTGGAGGCTGACTGCCGGTTCAGTGTCACTATTTTGTTATACACATAGTTCTTCACGTCCTTCCAGGACCTGTTACCCAGATCTTTTTCCTGCTGGATGCATGCAGTGCAGGGTTCCTTCCCAGGGACCTGTCGCTCTGCGATGAATCGTGCGAGGTGCTTTTCCACGGCGCATCTTTCCGAATCAGTCCAAGACCTTTTCATGGTTATTTTGGGTATTGCTAAAAAAATGAGGCAGAGAACAACATTGGTTAGGTATCCATCTGTCTCCCTCTCCCTGACTGTCTCTCCTTCTCTCTGACCGTCTCTCCCTCTCTCTGACTCTGTCCTTCTCTGACTTTCTCCTCTCTCTCTCTCTGACTGTCTCTCCTTCTCTCTGCAATCTCTCCTTCTTTCAGACTGTCTCTCCTTCTCTCTCTTTCTCTCCTCCGACTGTCTCTCCTTCTCTCTCTCCCTCCAACTGTCTCCTTCTCTCCGACTGTCTCTCCCTCTCTCCAACTGTCTCTCTCTCCAACTGTCTCCTTCTCTCCGACTGTCTCTCCCTCTCTCTGACTGTCTCTCCTTCTGTCTCTCCTTCTCTCTGACTGTCTCTCCTTCTCTGACTGTCTCTCCTTCTCTCTCTCTCTCCTCCCACTGTCTCTCCTTCCCTCTGACTGTCTCTCCTTTCTGTCTCTCTCCCTCTGACTGTTTCTCCTTCTCTCCAACTGTCTCTCCTTTCTGTCTCTCTCTCCCCTCCCACTGTCTCTCCTTTTCTCTGACGGTCTCTCCTTCTTTCTGTCTCTCCTTCTCTGACTGTCTCTCCTTCTGTCTGTCCTTCTCTCTGACCGTCTCTCCTTCTTTCTGTCTCTCTCCCTCCGACTGTCTCTCCTTCTTTCTGACTCTCTCCTTCTCTCTGACTGTATCTCCTCCTCTCCAACTGTGTCTCTCTCTCTCCGACTGTCTCTCTCTCTCTAACTGTCTTTCACTCACCGACTGTCTCCTACTCTCAGACTGTCTCTCCTTCTCTCCGACTGTCTCTGTCTCTCCGGCTGTCTCTCTCTGAATGTCTCTCCTTCCCTCCAACTGTCTCTGTCTCTCCCGGCTGTCTCTCTCTGAATGTCTCTCCTTCCCTCCAACTGACTCTCCTTCTTTCCGATTGTCTCTCCTCCTCTCCGACTGTCTCTCCTTCTCTCTCTCTCCTTCTCTCAGACTGTCTCTCGCTCTCTCTGACTGTCTCTCCTTCTCTCAGACTGTCTCTCCTTCTCTCAGACTGTCTCTCCATCTCTCAGACTGTCTCTCCTTCTCTCAGACTGTCTTTCCTTCTCTCTGACTGTCTCTCCTTCTCTCTCTTCTCTGTCTCTCCTTCTCTCCCGCTCTCTCCTTCTTTCTGACTGTCTCTCCTTCTCTCTGTCTCTCCTTTCTGTCTCTCTCTGACTGTCTCTGCTTCTCTCTGTCTCTCCTTCTCTCTGTCTCTCCCTCTGACTGTCTCTCCTTCCCTCCAACTGTCTCTCCTCCTCTCCGACTGTCTCTCCTTCCTCTCCAACTGTCTCTCCTTCCCTCCAACTGTCTCTCCTCCTCTCCGACTGTCTCTCCTCCTCTCTGACTGTCTCTCCTTCCCTCCAACTGTCTCTCCTTCTCTCCGACTGTCTCTCCTTCCCTCCAACTGTCTCTCCTTCTTTCCGATTGTCTCTCCCTCCTTTCCGACTGTCTCTCCTCTCTCTCCAACTGTCTCTCCTTCTCTCCGACTGTCTCTCCTTCCCTCCGACTGTCTCTCCTTCCCTCCAACTGTCTCTCCTTCTTTCCGATTGTCTCTCCTTCTCTCAGACTGTCTCTCCTCCTCTCCGACTGTCTCTCCTCCTCTCAGACTGTCTCTCCTTCTCTCTCTCGACTGTCTCTCCTTCCCTCCAACTGTCTCTCCTTCTTTCCGATTGTCTCTCCTTCTCTCAGACTGTCTCTCCTCCTCTCCGACTGTCTCTCCTCCTCTCCGACTGTCTCTCCTCCTCTCAGACTGTCTCTCCTCCTCTCAGACTGTCTCTCCTCCTCTCAGACTGTCTCTCCTTCTCTCTGACTGTCTCTCCTTCTCTCTGACTGTCTCTCCTTTCTGACTGTCTCTCCTTCTCTCTGACTGTCTCTCCTTTCTGTCTCTGACTGTCTCTGCTTCTCTCTGTCTCTCCTCTCTGTCTCTCTCTCTCTCACTGTCTCTCATTCTCTCTGTCTCTCCTTCTCTCCAACTGTCTCTCCTTCTGTCTCTCTCTCCCTCCCACTGTCTCTCCTTTCTCTCTGACTGTCTCTCCTTCTCTGACGGTCTCTCCTTCTTTCTGTCTCTCCTTCTCTGACTGTCTCTCCTTCTGTCTGTCCTTCTCTCTGACTGTCTCTCCTTCTTTCTGTCTCTCTCCCTCCGACTGTCTCTCCTTCTTTCTGACTCTCTCCTTCTCTCTGACTGTATCTCCTCCTCTCCAACTGTGTCTCTCTCTCTCCGACTGTCTCTCTCTCTCTAACTGTCTTTCACTCACCGACTGTCTCCTACTCTCAGACTGTCTCTCCTTCTCTCCGACTGTCTCTGTCTCTCCGGCTGTCTCTCTCTGAATGTCTCTCCTTCCCTCCAACTGTCTCTGTCTCTCCGTGCTCTCTCTCTCTGAATGTCTCTCCTTCCCTCCAACTGACTCTCCTTCTTCTCCGATTGTCTCTCCTCCTCTCCGACTGTCTCTCCTTCTCTCTGACTGTCTCTCGCTCTCTCTGACTGTCTCTCCTTCTCTCTGACTGTCTCTCCTTCTCTCAGACTGTCTCTCCTTCTCTCAGACTGTCTCTCCTTCTCTCAGACTGTCTCTCCTTCTCTCAGACTGTCTCTCCTTCTCTCTGACTGTCTTTCCTTCTCTCTGACTGTCTCTCCTCTTCTCTCTCTTCTCTGTCTCTCCTTCTCTCCCGCTCTCTCCTTCTTTCTGACTGTCTCTGCTTCTCTCTGTCTCTCCTTCTCTCTGACTGTCTCTCCCTCTGACTGTCTCTCCTTCCCTCCAACTGTCTCTCCTCCCTCTCCGACTGTCTCTCCTTCCCTCCAACTGTCTCTCCTTCCCTCCAACTGTCTCTCCTCCTCTCCGACTGTCTCTCCTCCTCTCTGACTGTCTCTCCTTCCCTCCAACTGTCTCTCCTTCTCTCCGACTGTCTCTCCTTCCCTCCAACTGTCTCTCCTTCTTTCCGATTGTCTCTCCTCCTTTCCGACTGTCTCTCCTTCTCTCCGACTGTCTCTCCTTCTCTCCGACTGTCTCTCCTTCTCTCCGACTGTCTCTCCTTCCCTCCAACTGTCTCTCCTTCTTTCCGATTGTCTCTCCTTCTCTCAGACTGTCTCTCCTCCTCTCCGACTGTCTCTCCTCCTCTCAGACTGTCTCTCCTCCTCTCAGACTGTCTCTCCTTCTCTCCGACTGTCTCTCCTTCCCTCCAACAACTGTCTCTCCTTCTCTTCCGATTGTCTCTCCTTCTCTCAGACTGTCTCTCCTCCTCTCCGACTGTCTCTCCTCCTCTCAGACTGTCTCTCCTCCTCTCAGACTGTCTCTCCTTCTCTCCGACTGTCTCTCCTTCCCTCCAACTGTCTCTCCTTCTCTCCGACTGTCTCTCCTTCCCTCCAACTGTCTCTCCTTCTTTCCGATTGTCTCTCCTCCTTTCCGACTGTCTCTCCTTCTCTCCAACTGTCTCTCCTTCTCTCCGACTGTCTCTCCTTCTCTCCGACTGTCTCTCCTTCCCTCCAACTGTCTCTCCTTCTTTCCGATTGTCTCTCCTTCTCTCAGACTGTCTCTCCTCCTCTCCGACTGTCTCTCCTCCTCTCAGACTGTCTCTCCTCCTCTCAGACTGTCTCTCCTTCTCTCCGACTGTCTCTCCTTCCCTCCAACTGTCTCTCCTTCTTTCCGATTGTCTCTCCTTCTCTCAGACTGTCTCTCCTTCTCTCAGACTGTCTCTCCTCCTCTCCGACTGTCTCTCCTCCTCTCCGACTGTCTCTCCTTCCCTCCAACTGTCTCTCCTCCTCTCAGACTGTCTCTCCTCCTCTCAGACTGTCTCTCCTCCTCTCAGACTGTCTCTCCTCCTCTCAGACTGTCTCTCCTTCTCTCTGACTGTCTCTCCTTCTCTCTGACTGTCTCTCCTTCTCTCTGACTGTCTCTCCTTTCTGACTGTCTCTCCTTCTCTCTGACTGTCTCTCCTTTCTGTCTCTGACTGTCTCTGCTTCTCTCTGTCTCTCCTCTCTGTCTCTCTCTCTCTCTCTCTCTCTCACTGTCTCTCATTCTCTCTGTCTCTCACTCTCTCTGACTGTCTCTCCTTCTCTCTGACTGTCTCTCCTTCCCTCTAACTGTCTCGCCTTCTCTCTGACTGTCTCGCCTTCTTTCTGACTGTCTCTCCTTCTCTCTGTCTCTCCTTTCTGTCTCTCTCTGACTGTATCTGCCTCTCCTTTCTGTCTCTCTCTCTCTCTCTGACTCTCTCCTCTCTGTCTCTCACTCTCTCTGACTGTCTCTCACTCTCTCTGACTGTCTCTCACTCTCTCTGACTGTCTCTCACTCTCTCTCTGACTGTCTCTCACTCTCTCTGACTGTCTCTCCTTCTCTGACTGTCTCTCCTTCTCTGACTGTCTCTCCTTCTCTCTGACTGCCTCTCCTTCTCTCTGACTGCCTCTCCTTCTCTCTGACTCTCTCTCCCTCTCTCTCTGACTCTCTCTCCCTCTCTCTGACTCTCTCTCCCTCTCTCTGACTGTCTCTCCCTCTCTCTGACTGTCTCTCCTTCTCTCCGACTGTCTCTCCTTCTTTCTGACTGTCTCTCCTTCTCTCTGACTGTCTCTCCTTCTCTCTGACTGTCTCTCCTTCTCTCTGACTCTCTCTCCTTTCTGTCGCTCCCTCCGACTGTCTCTCCCTCTCTCTGACTGTCTCTCCTTCTCTCTGACTCTCTCCTTCTCTCTCTGACTGTCTCTCCTTCTCTGACTGTCTCTCCTTCTCTCTGACTGTCTCTCCTTCTCTCCGACTGTCTCTCCTTCTCTCTCTCCCTCCAACTGTCTCCTTCTCTCCGACTGTCTCTCCCTCTCTCCAACTGTCTCTCTCTCCAACTGTCTCCTTCTCTCCGACTGTCTCTCCCTCTCTCTGACTGTCTCTCCTTCTGTCTCTCCCTCTCTCTGACTGTCTCTCCCTCTCTCTGACTGTCTCTCCTTCTCTCTGACTGTCTCTCCTTCTCTGTCTCTCCTTCTCTCTCTCTCTCCCTCCCACTGTCTCTCCTTCCCTCTGACTGTCTCTCCTTTCTGTCTCTCTCCCTCTGACTGTCTCTCCTTCTGTCTCTCTCTCCCTCCCACTGTCTCTCCTTTTCTCTGACTGTCTCTCCTTCTCTGACTGTCTCTCCGTCTTTCTGTCTCTCCTTCTCTGACTGTCTCTCCTTCTGTCTGTTCTCCTCTCTGTCTCTCCTTCTGTCTGTCCTTCTCTCTGACTGTCTCTCCTTCTTTCTGTCTCTCTCCCTCCGACTGTCTCTCCTTCTTTCTGACTCTCTCCCTTCTCTCTGACTGTCTCTCCTTCTTTCTGACTGTCTCTCCCTCTCTCCGACTGTCTCTCCCTTTCTCCGACTGTCTCTCTCCGACTGTCTCTCTCTCTCTCCCTCCGACTGTCTCATTCTCTGACTGTCTCTCTCTCTCGGACTGTCTATCCCTCTCTCCAACTGTCTCTCTCTCTCTCTGACTGTCTCTCCTTCCCTCCGACTGTCTCTCCTTCCCTCCGACTGTCTCTCCTTCCCTCCGACTGTCTCTCCTTCTCTCCAACTGTCTCCTTCTCTCCAACTGTACCTCCTCCTCTCCAACTGTGTCTCTCTCTCTCCGACCGTCTCTCTCTCTCTAACTGTCTTTCACTCACCGACTGTCTCCTTCTCTCAGACTGTCTCTCCGACTGTCTCTGTCTCTCCGGCTGTCTCTCTCTGAATGTCTCTCATTCCCTCCAACTGACTCTCCTTCTTTCCGATTGTCTCTCCTCCTCTCTCCGACTGTCTCTCCTTCTCTCTCTCTCCTTCTCTCTGACTGTCTCTCGCTCTCTCTGACTGTCTCTCCTTCTCTCAGACTGTCTCTCCTTCTCTCAGACTGTCTCTCCTTCTCTCAGACTGTCTCTCCTTCTCTCAGACTGTCTCTCCTTCTCTCAGACTGTCTCTCCTTCTCTCAGACTGTCTCTCCTTCTCTCAGACTGTCTTTCCTTCTCTCTGACTGTCTCTCCTTCTCTCTCCTCTGTCTCTCCTTCTCTCCCGCTCTCTCCTTCTTTCTGACTGTCTCTCCTTTCTGTGTTTCTCTCTGACTGTCTCTGCTTCTCTCTGTCTCTCCTCTCTCTGACTGTCTCTCCCTCTGACTGTCTCTCCTTCCCTCCAACTGTCTCTCCTCCTCTCCGACTGTCTCTCCTTCCTCCAACTGTCTCTCCTCCTCTCCGACTGTCTCTCCTTCCCTCCAACTGTCTCTCCTTCTCTCCGACTGTCTATCCTTCTCTCTGACTGTCTCTCCCTCTCTCCTCTGTCTCTCTCTTCTCTCCCGCTCTCTCCTTCTTTCTGACTGTCTCTCCCTCTCTGTCTCTCCTTTCTGTCTCTCTCTTGACTGTCTCTGCTTCTCTCTGTCTCTCCTTCTCTCTGACTGTCTCTCCCTCCAACTGTCTCTCCTCCTCTCCGACTGTCTCTCCTTCTCTTTGACTGTCTCTCCTTCCCTCCAACTGTCTCTCCTCTCTGACTGTCATTCCTTCTCTCTGACTGTCTCTCCTTCTTTCTGACTGTCTCACCTTCTCCTCCAACTGTCTCTCCTTCTTTCCGATTGTCTCTCCTTCTCTCTGACTGTCTCTCCTTCTCTCTGACTGTCTCTCCTTCTTTCTGACTGTCTCTCCTTCTCTCTGACTGTCTCTCATTCTCTCTGACTGTCTCTCCTTTCTGTCTCTCTCTGACTGTCTCTCATTTCTCTGTCTCTCACTCAGTCTCTCACTCTCTCTGACTGTCTCTCCTTCTTTCTGACTGTCTCTCCTTCTCTCCTTTCTGTCTCTCTCTCCCTCTCTCTGTCTATCCTTCTCTCTGACTGTCTCTCCTCTCTCGACTGTCATTCCTTCTCTCTGACTGTCTCTCCTTCTTTCTGACTGTCTCACCTTCTCTCTGACTGTCTCTCCTTCCTCTGTCTCTCTCTGACTGTCTCTTCTTCTTTCTGCCTCCTCCTTTTCTGTCTCTCCCTCTCTCTGACTCTCCTTCTCTCTGTCTCTCACTCTTTCTGACTGTCTCTCCTTCTCTCCGACTGTCTCTCCTTCTCTCCCGACTGTCTCTCCTTCTCTCCGACTGTCTCTCCTTCTCTCCGACTGTCTCTCCTTCTCTCCGACTGTCTCTCCTTCTCTCCGACTGTCTCTCCTTCTCTCTGTCTCTCCTTCTTTCTGACTGTCTCTCCTTCTCTCTGATTGTCTCTCCTTCTTTCTGACTGTCTCTCCTTCTCTCTGACTGTCTCGCCTTTCTGTCTCTCTCTGACTGTCTCTGCTTCTCTCTGTCTCTCCTCTCTGTCTCTCTTTCTCTGACTGTCTCTCATTTTCTCTGTCTCTCACTCTCTCTGACTGTCTCTCCTTCCCTCAAACTGTCTCGCCTTCTCTCTGACTGTCTCTCCTTCTCTCTGTCTCTCCTTTCTGTCTCTTTCTCTCTCTGACTCTCTCCTCTCTCTCTGTCTCACTCTCTCTGACTGTCTCTCACTCTCTCTGACTGTCTCTCCTTCTCTGACTGTCTCTCCTTCTCTCTGACTGTCTCTCCCTCTCTCTGACTGTCTCTCCCTCTCTCTGACTGTCTCTCCTTCTCTCTGACTGCCTCTCCCTCTCTCTCGACTGTCTCTCCCTCTCTCTGACTCTCTCTCCTCTCTCTCTGACTGTCTCTCCTTCTCTCTGACTCTCTCTCCTTCTCTCTCCGACTCTCTCTCCTTCTCTCTGACTCTCTCTCCTTCTCTCTGACTCTCTCTCCTTCTTTCTGTCGCTCCCTCTGACTGTCTCTCCCTCTCTCTCGACTGTCGCTCCCTCTCTCTGACTGTCTCTCCCTCTCTCTGACTCTCTCTCCCTCTCTCTGACTCTCTCTCCTTCTCTCTGACTCTCTCTCCTTCTCTCTGACTCTCTCTCCTTCTCTCTGACTCTCTCTCCTTCTTTCTGTCGCTCCCCCTCTGACTGTCTCTCCCTCTCTCTGTCTCTCCCTCTCTCTGATTGTCTCTCCTTCTCTCTGACTGTCTCTCCTTCTTTCTGTCGCTCCGTCTGACTGTCTCTCACTCTCTCTGACTGTCTCTCCTTCTCTCTGACTGTCTCTCCTTCTCTCTGACTGTCTCTCCTTCTCTCTGACTGTCTCTCCTTCTCTCTGACTGTCTCTCCTTCTCTCTGACTGTCTCTCCTTCTTTCTGTCTCTCTCCTTCTGACCGTCTCTCACTCTCTCTGACTGTCTCTACCCAACTCCGTCTCTCTCTCAATGACTCTGTCCCATTCCTCTGATTAAGTCTGACAAGAGGATTAAAAATCTGACTCAGTATTGCAGTTTAATCTAAGTTCTAGTTACCTGATCTACTCCTGCTGTTTACAAGAACTTACCTTTTGTTTTCACATCAGTGCTCTTCTTCTTCTTCTTCTGTGGTGAGGCAAAGCTGCTCTGGCTGGGTGTAATGCCCTCCTCTGTCACAGAGAAACATTACTATGATCCATGTTCATCATTTTGAATGTTGAAAGGCTGAAAGGATGAATTGTGGGTGTGCCAGCCCATTAAACTGAAAGTAAACTGACCATCTGCATCAGAAGTGTCATTGTGGCGAATCTCGCTTCTCTTCGAGACTTCAGAATGTCCATCTGAAAAACAAGAACGCCACAGAAATTACAAAACAACTTTATAAATCACACATTTTACTCTCTCTCTCCGACTGTCTCTCCTTCTGTCTCTTTCTCTCCCCCTACTGTCTCTCCTCCTCTCCAACTTTCCATCCTTCTCTGCCTCTCATTCTCTCGCTCTCTCTCTCTCTGACTGTCTCTCCTTCTCTCTGTCTCTCCCTTTCTCTGACTGTCTCTCCTTCTTTCCGACTGTCTCTCCTTCTCTGTCTCTCCTTCTCTCTGACCGTCTCTCGTTCTCTGACTGTCTCTCCTTCTCTCTGTCTCTCTCCTTCTCTCTGACTGTCTCTCCTTCTCTGACTGTCTCTCCTTCTCTCCAACTGTCTCTCCTTCTCTCCAACTGTCTCTCCTTCTCTCCAACTGTCTCTCCTTCTCTCCGACTGTCTCTCCTTCTCTCTGACTGTCTCTCCTTTCTGTCTCTCTCTGACTGTCTCTGCTTCTCTCTGTCTCTCCTTTTTGTCTCTCTCTTTCTGACTGTCTCTCCTTCTCTCTGTCTCTCACTCTCTCTGACTGTCTCTCCTTCTTTCTGACTGTCTCTCCTTCTCTCTGACTGTCTCTCCTTTCTGTCTCTCTCTGACTGTCTCTGCTTCTCTCTGCTTCTCTCTGTCTCTCCTTTCTGTCTCTCTCTCTCTGACTGTCTCTCCTTCTCTCTGTCTCTCACTCTCTCTGACTGTCTCTCCTTCTTTCTGACTGTCTCTCCTTCTCTCTGACTGTCTTTCACTCACCGACTGTCTCCTTCTCTCAGACTGTCTCTCCTTCTCTCCAACTGTCTCTCCTTTCTCTCGAACTGTCTCTGTCTCTCCGGCTGTCTCTCTCTGACTGTCTCTCCTTCTCTACAACTATCTCTCCTTCCCTCCAACTGTCTCTCCTTTTCTGACTGTCTCTCCTTCTCTCCGACTGTCTCTCCTTTTCTCCCGACTGTCTCTGTCTCTCCGGCTGTCTCTCTCTGACTGTCTCTCCTTCCCTCCACTTCTCTCCTTCTATCCGATTTTCTCTCTCCCCTCTCCGACTGTCTCTCCTTCTCTCGGTCTCTCTCTCCTCTCTCTCTGACTGTCTCTCTCTCTGACTGTCTCTCCCTTCTCTCCGACTGTCTCTTCTCTGTCTCTCCTTCTTTCTGTCTCTCTCTTTGACTGTCTCCTTCTCTCTGACTGTCTCTCCTTCTTTCTGACTGTCTCTCCTTCTCTGTCTCTTCTTTCTGTCTCTCTCTGACTGTCTCTTCTCTCTGTCTCTCCTTTCTGTCTCTCTCCGACTGTCTCTCCCTCTCTGTCTCTCCTCTCTCTCTGTCTCTCCTTCTCTCCGACTGTCTCTTCTTCTTTCTGACTGTCTCTCCTCTCTCTCTGTCTCTCCTTTCTGTCTCTCTCTGACTGTCTCTTCTCTCTGTCTCTCCTTTCTGTCTCTCTCCGACTGTCTCTCCTCTCTCTCTGTCTCTCCTCTCTGTCTCTCCTTCTCTCTGACTGTCTCTCCTTTCTGTCTCTCTCTGACTGTCTCTGCTTCTCTCTGTCTCTCCTTTCTGTCTCTCTCTGACTGTCTCTCCTTCTCTCACTCTCTCTGACTGTCTCTCCTCTCTTTCTGACTGTCTCTCCCTCTCTCTGACTGTCTCTCCTTCTTTCTGTCTCTCCCATTGACTGTCTCTCACTCTCTCTGACTGTCTCTCCTTCTTTCTGACTGTCTCTCCTTCTTTCTGACTGTCTCTCCTTCTCTCTGACTGTCTTTCACTCACCGACTGTCTCCTTCTCTCAGACTGTCTCTCCTTCTCTCCAACTGTCTCTCCTTCTCTCCAACTGTCTCTCTCTTTTCTCGAACTGTCTCTGTCTCTCTCCGTCTGTCTCTCTCTGACTGTCTCTCCTCTCTCTCCAACTATCTCTCCTCTCCCTCCAACTGTCTCTCCTTTCCGACTGTCTCTCCCTTTCTCCGACTGTCTCTGTCTCTCCGGCTGTCTCTCTCTGACTGTCTCTCCTTCCCTCCAACTGTCTCTCCCTCTCTATCCGATTTTCTCCTCCTCTCCGACTGTCTCTCCCTTCTTCTCTCGGTCTCTCTCTCCCTCTCTCTGACTGTCTCTCTCTCTCTCTCTGACTGTCTCTCTCTCTCACTGTCTCTCTCTCTCTTCCCTCTGTCTCTTCTCTGTCTCTCCTTCTTTTGACTGTCTCTCTCTCTGACTGTCTCTCCTTCTCTCTGACTGTCTCTCCTCTCTCTGACTGTCTCTCCTTCTCTCCAACTATCTCTCCCTCTCTCCACGTCTCTCTCTGACTGTCTCTCCTCTCTCTCTCCTCTCCCTCTCTCTACTCTCTCTCCGGCTCTCTCTCTCTCTCCTTCTCTCTTCTCTCCCTCTCTCTGTCTCTCATTTCTCTCTCTCTCTGACTGTCTCTCTCTCTCTGACTCTCTCTCTCTCTCTCTGTCTCTCTCTGACTCTCTCTCTCTCTCTCTCTCTCTCTTGACTGTCTCTCTCTCTCTCTCTCTGTCTCTCCCTCTCTCTGACTGTCTCTCCTCTCTCTCTCTCTCTCTCTCTCTCTGACTGTCTCTCTCTTCTCTCCTTCTGACTCTCTCTCTCTCCTCTCTCTGTCTCTCTCTCTCTCTCTCTCTCTCTCTGACTGTCTCTCTCTCTCTCTCTCTGACTGTCTCTCTCTCTCTCTCTGTCTCTCTGTCTCTCTCTCTCTCTCTCTGACTGTCTCTCTCTCTCTCTCTCTGACTGTCTCTCCCTCTCTCTCTCTGACTGTCTCTCCCTCTCTCTCTGTCTGTCTCTCTGCTCTCTCTCTCTGACTGTCTCTCCTCTCTCTCTGACTGTCTCTCTTTCTCTCACTCTCCTCTGACTGTCTCTCCCTCTCTCTCTGACTGTCTCTCTCTCTCTCCTCTCTCTGTCTCTCCCTCTCTCTGACTGTCTCTCCTTCTCTCTGACTGTCTCTCCCTCTCTCTCCTGACTGTCTCTCCCTTCACTCTGACTGTCTCTCTCTTCACTCTGACTGTCTCTCCCTCTCTCTGTCTGTCTCTCCCTCTCTCTGACTGTCTCTCCTCCTCTCTGACTGTCTCTCCTCTCTGACTGTCTCTCCTCCTCTCTGACTGTCTCTCACTCTCTCTCTGACTGTCTCTCCCTCTCTCTCTGACTGTCTCTCACTCTCTCTGACTGTCTCTCACTCTCTCTGACTCCTCTCACTCTCTCTGACTGTCTCTCCCTCTCTCTGACTGTCTCTCCTTCTCTGTCTCTCCCTCTCTGACTGTCTCTCACTCTCTCTGACTGTCTCTCCTTCTCTCTGACTCTCTCTCTCTCCCTCTTCTGTCTCTCTCTCCCTCTGACCGTCTCTCACTCTCTCTGACTGTCTCTACCCAACTCCGTCTCTCTCTCCATTGACTCTGTCCCATTCCTCTGATTAAGTCTGACAAGAGGATTAAAAATCTGACTCAGTATTGCAGTTTAATCTAAGTTCTAGTTACCTGATCTACTCCTGCTGTTTACAAGAACTTACCCTTGTTTTCACATCAGTGCTCTTTCTTCTTCTTCTTCTGTGGTGAGGCAAAGCTGCTCTGGCTGGGTGTAACGCCCTCCTCTGTCACAGAGAAACATCACTATGATCCATGTTCATCCTTTTGAATGTTGAAAGGCTGAAAGGATGAATTGTGGGTGTGCCAGCCCATTAAACTGAAAGTAAACTGACCATCTGCATCAGAAGTGTCATTGTGGCGAATCTCGCTTCTCTTCTCCAGACTTCAGAATGTCCATCTGAAAGACAAGAACGCCACAGAAGTTACAAAACAACTTTATAAGTCACACATCTATTTCACTCTCTCTCTCTGACTGTCTCTCCCTCTCTGTCTCTCCTTCTCTCTGACTGTCTCTCCTTCTTTCTGACTGTCTCTCCTCTCTGTCTCTCTCTCTCCCCCTACCGTCTCTCCTCCTCTCCAACTTTCTATCCTTCTCTGCCTCTCATTCTCTCGCTCTCTCTCTCCGACTGTCTCTCCTTCTCTCTCGCTCTGACCGTCTCTCTCTCTGACCGTCTACCTCGCTCTGACCGTCTCCCTCGCTCTGAATGTCTCTGACCATCTCTCTCTTGCTCTGACCGTCTCTCTCGCTCTGACCGTCTCTCGCTCTGACCGTCTCTCTCTCTGACCGTCTCTCTCTGACCGTCTCTCTCTCGCTCTGACCGTCTCTCTCTCGCTCTGACCGTCTCTCTCGCTCTGACCGTCTCTCTCTCGCTCTGACCGTCTCTCTCTCGCTCTGACCGTCTCTCTCTCTCTCTGACCGTCTCTCTCTCTCTCTGACCGTCTCTCTCTCTCTCTGACTGTCTCTCTCTCTGACTGTCTCTCGCTCTGACCGTCTCTCTCTCTCTCTGACTGTCTCTCCTTCTGACCATCATGTTTCATCAAGCATAATTTAAACAGTTTTCAGCATAAACCTGTGATTTGACTGCATCATAATAAAAACTGAGTAGTTTCATTCTGTCAGTTGTGATTCATACATACCACCATCAACAAGATCAAGGGTGCTGAGGTTCTTCCCCTTGAGGGTCGCAGGTCCTTGCTCCATTGCAAACAGGAGTTTGCTGATCTTGGCAATCTGAAATGTTTTGTCTGTTTGGCGATAGAAGTCATGGTGAACCCTGATGTCGTGACCCATAAACCTGGCGACTTGCTCCAGTTCTTGTTCACCGAGGTCCAAAAGTTGGCAGAGTGTAGCAACCTGTTTTCTAAGTTTAGTCGATCTCAAGAGTTCAGGGTTTTCTGCTTTGCTCTCTTTTGCATATTTTCTTAGACAGTCACATCCACGTATGTTTGTCATCCCTCCAGGTCTGGCAAAGAGATACGGATTGTCATCAAGTACACCAACTTCGTCTCTTCTCTTAATCAACAAGTCGATTGATTCCTTCATTCGGTCAGTCAAGAAGACTGGCACCATCCTGCCTCTTTTACCGCGTATTTCTACACGGGTTAAAAGTTTGCTGAGCTCCCTTTCTAATGGAGACAAGGTTTCATAAATGTCCTCGTTGATGAGACTGTCGTTTGTTGTCTTGTAAGTCTCCAGCGTCAGGCGTGATGCCTCCCCCTCACGGCGCTTGTTAAAGATGATGACCTGTGCCAGCACAGTCTCACTTAAGGTCTTGTATGCTGCTGGGTTTGGTTGTTCCATCAGTTCCTTTTTTGCATCATCTTCCACCTCTCTCAGGTGGTCCCTCAGAGTGATCACATTTTTGGTGAGAGGGATGTCATCTTTTTTGTTCCATCTCTTTTCTTTTATGATTTGGTGAGCACTGACAGCCACACTGTTTTTCCAGTTTTTTTCCAAAAGTTCAAAGAACTTCTTTGCCTTCTTTTCGGCCAGGTCATCATCATTCATAAGTGTCTGTCCAATAAGCACTTCTACAGCTCCTTTCAGACAGAATCCGATTTTGACTGCTGTCGCGGGTTTGCCATACTCGTTTTTTCTGGGACTAAACTGAGTAAGATGCTTGGCAACATCAACAACAAACGTGAATTTTGATGGTACACACAAATCTGCAAGACCTCCAATGGTCTTGTCCATCTCTTTAGCAGCTAGCATAAACCGGCCCAGTTCCCTCATTCTTTGGGCAATGTACTGATGACGGGACTTCACGCGTCCATGTTTTGAATACAGAGATTCACCATATTTGCAAATGAGGGAATCTTGTCTGATGTGGAAGGACACATCATCCTGCCTCATGCTGTTGATGATGCTCTGACATCCATCTGAAGAAGCTGCTATTGGAAGCAGCCGTGCTGCACGACTCTGCACCCTCCTTCTACCACCAGTTTCCTCCGTTTCACACAAGTTTTTAACTTTACACAAGGACTCGTGTCTCCACAGATCATTTTTCCGGAACATCCCAAAGCAGTATGAACAGGGCAAGTAATCCTTGACAGATGCTTTATCTGGAGGCTGTTTCCAGGTGATTATTTGTCCGCTGCCTTCTTCAAGAACTTTAACATTGTGTTTGTAGTCTCCTTTGTTGCGAAGTTGCTCCAAAAGAACCTTTCTCTCTTTTGAGCCCAATGTGAAGCTGAATGCATATGCCACATCTTTAATCTCGCTGTGTTTTCTCTCCAAATGCCTGGAAATCTTTGAGTGTGGCTGTTCACAGTAGAGGCAGTAATGTTTTTTGTCCCACACTCGCTTGCTGTCCTTTTTTTTGCTAGTTTTAACTGTCAAAGATGATGTTAGTTTGTTATTTCTGTTTTTCTTGTGTTTGTTCTTGTGTCTTTTCTTATAGGATCTAGGTTTTTGTTTTTTATTTGTGCACTCGCCTCCTTGACGTTCTCCAATGCCTTCATCACAAAAAACATTTTTGCTTGATGAACTTTTCTTTGGGGCCAAATCTTCGTCATCACTAGACACTGAAGAATTTTCGTCTGGTTGGTACTCTGGATCAGAGACCGAGCATACGGATAGCTCAGTTTCAGAGGAAGCACCTTCCTGCTCCTCATTGACATCCCCCATCTGTGCGGGAAAATAATAATAATGATCAAAATCCCTATTTAAGTAACTTTCCATTCACCATCATCTTATGTCAGAATACTCAGGATGGAGGATTGAATAAAATTAGATTTGATCCAATCTATTGGTTTCCTTAGTGTGGCCATCATTTTATGAACTGTTATAGAACAATCATAAACTGGACTAATGTAAATCATATCATGGATCTCATTTAATTGAATTATAATTTGACTATGATAAATGGGATTGAATTGATTGTGTCTTAAAGTGAATTTATGGAGAATGTCAGAATTTTTACATAAGGTCTCATTTTCAAGTTAATTAATCACTGCAGACAGTTTCAAGACATTTCATCCCACTACTCTAGTTGCAGGGAGTCGCTAGTGCTAATGCTAGTGAAAGTTAATTAGTACCTAGTAGCCTGTCATTAAAAACAATCTTATCCACTCAACATCCAAGGTAAATCAGTTAGAACCAAAGACCACCTGTGTGAATGCTGTTTTAATATAATACTACAAATAAAACTTATGTTGTGTCGCAAACTATGATTTATATTTTGAAGGACTAGTTTCTCACCAGCAGCGAAACAGCATCCATCACTATGGTCTCCATCAATATATTCCAGCTCAAACAGATATAACGAAGACTCATTTGATGAAACAAATTCTTCAAAAAACTGTATTAAAAATGAGACATTTACACATTTACCGCTCAGACGTGGCCATAACCATCAAAATGTAACGCAATGCAAGGGTAGCTTTATTTCCAACATTATTCTATCAACAGGGCATTTACACAAATAGTTTTCTGTTATAACTGATGTACTTTGGGTGCTTGGATGTTGAAACCATCTCCAGTGAATAGTAGCACCCTGGATAACTCAAAAATAAGGCCCCATGTCAAAAATTCAGAACTTCCTCTTCAATTGCTGTTGTGAACTGCCTCTACATAAATAAAGCCGCATTAAACTTGATCTAATTATTACATCTTGCTTGATGGAAATAACCTTTTCATGCATGATTAAAAAAACAGGACAGAAAAAAAAAGCGTAGTTTTACATGCACCGTTTTCCTTCTACAGACATGGTGCCTATTCCTGTACGCAGGTTATGTCGAAACAGAGTATGTTAACATGAGTTGGGAGAAACTCCGGGTTTTCTGTTCCAGAAAGCGAGGCAAATCTGGCCCAAAATCTGTTATGGCAACTTACTGCGTAAAGTGAACCTACTTGCTACCAAGTTCACCATAAAGAAACCGAGTTTCTACGTGTCTGCTCCACCTGCAGCAATTGTCAGACATGGATTGTACATACCAACGTGATTCCAGCGATTGAAAAGCTAAATTGGTGCCAAATAAATAAATATAGTGAAGGCTTTTCATAACTTCAGCATTTGTGATATAATTTCCTTATCAATGGTTCATCAAATCGCACCGTTTGCAGTTACCCAGATTCCCCGGCAGCATATTCGACCTGTTACACCGCTAACCCGAGGCAATATCACAACAGGGTTTACGTGCTGCTTTACGATAGCTTTGAAATTTCTTATGAGATTTTTATAACTTTGGTAACAGAACATAACAGACAAGAAGGTGTGGAGACGTGATAAAAGTCCTCACATGTCTGAAATTATAATGAAATGTAAAATGGTGGAGATCTACTGCTGGCCTCTGGATTCCAGCAGACAGATGTTTCCACACCGTCCTCTTCCTCTTTCCGTGATGAAGGAGAGATCAGTCTGCCTCAGTATATTTTGAACTACCATATGCTGCAAAATCTAAGTCTCAAATTAGGCTGTGTGTTATACCGGTTCATACCAAAAACCAGTGCTTATTTTTGGTATATGTATTTTTCACATACCGCTATACAACACGCGGAACGTGCGCAGTGGGAACGCGTTTCAGCAGGGATCGATTTCACTGCGTACGTACCCTTTTACGTAACATCCTACACACAGATTTATACATGAGACCCCTGGACATTAGCTTTTTATATAAGACCTATATATGAACGTGTACTGAATGAGTGAAAACAGCATTCATTGAGGATCTTAAATTACTCAGTTTAGAAATAACCACGACTTAATTTGTATATCAACCAGTGTGAAATAAAATAAAATATCCAAAAACAAAGCGCAATACATAACCTTTTAAAAGATGTTAAATTTGAACTTTGAGTTTCCTCCATGTATATTATTCCCCAGTGGGACTGAATCTGAACAGAATAAAAATTTTATTTCATCCACTAATATTTTAACCCAATAGGGGATTATCACGCTTACCGGAAGTTCCCGGATTTTGGGCACTTCCTCTTCCGGGCCATGTTAACGACAGCCGTTCCTGCTCTGTTATACTGTTTAAATCGGATAAACTCCAAACATACTTAAGTTTTCATTCCAGACTGAAGTGATACTGGATCAAAAGCTGGATCAAAGCGATCGATTCGCCGCGGTGAAGGACCGAACTTTATAATAAAACACACGTTTGTTTGTCGCCGGTGGGGCACAACACCGGCACTTCACAGCATGCTAGCATTAGCCAGCTAGCGTTTACTGACGTGCTTAACATTGTGCGTCTTAAAACACACAAACATCTGAAAATCGGGTCTGTACCCCCCCGTTTCCAGTGGAACAACTGGGGACTGCCAAGAAAGGAGACGCTTTCAGATGCTTGTGTGTTTTCAGCCGCACAAAGTTAGGCACGTTATCGAGCTGGCTAATGCTAACCTGCTAACACGACTGCGCAGTCTGCCGGCCACAAACAAACGTGTGTCGTTTTATTATAAAGTTCGGTCCTTCACCGCGGCGAATCGGTCGTTTTGATCCACTTCTTCTTTAGCATCACTTCAGTCTGGAATGAAAACTTGGCATTGGCGTTTATCCGATTTACAAAGTTTAACAGAGTAGTAGCTGGCGGACTACTGTTAGCAGGTTAGCATTAGCCAGCTTGATGACGTGCCTAACTTTGTGCGGCTGAAAACACACAAGTATCTGAAAGCGTCTCCTTTCTTGGCAGTCCCCAGTTGTTCCACTGGAAACGGGGGGTACAGACCCGATTTTCAGATGTTTGTGTGTTTTAAGACGCACAAAGTTAAGCACATCGGTAAACGCTAGCTGGCTAATGCTAGCATGCTGTGAAGTGCCGGTGTTGTGCCCCACCGGCTGCAAACAAACATGCTACGTTGTTTTATTATAAAGTTCGGCCCTTCACTCTGGAGAATCGCTCTGATCCACTTCTTCCTTAGTATCACTTCAGTCTGGAATCCGTAAAAATTTTTAGTAGGGTTGGCGTTTATTCACATTATCTACGAAGTAAAGCAGGAACATTGAACTGGGCCGGAAGTGGGTCGTCTAACTGTTTAAAACCGGAAGTTCGGAACATGGATGCGTGATAATCCCCTATTGTTTCTATAAAGTTAAATATCCAGTCTGTGGATTCAAACTTCCACATTGACTCAAACAGCAGTTTTCATCAATGATGATTCTCTCTACTTTGCAGCATCCCTGCTCCTTTTTTTCTTTTAAACAAAATACCTGCTTCTATCGCCCTTATGCCTGAATAAGCACTTCATCCTCCAATCAGGTGAAATAATTAGGCTTTTATCAGCGGTTGCCATGGTGAATCCAGGTATCAGGGCTACATTGATGATGGCTTTTGTTGTGGTTCCAACTCTGGGTAAAGACTCTCCAATTTGATGGAACCAGCTCACAGCAGCTGATCTGGAAGCGAGAACTCAGAGTTGCTCAGTTCAGAGGAAATTAACCCATGAGACATCATCTCATGCTGGCACTGTGACCGTCGCATATGTACGGCTGGAGAATCTGAGGAACTGCAGAACCGTCCCCTCTGATGACATATTGATGAAGAAATTTGATTATAAATGTTGAAGTTATGAAAAGTCCTCTCATTTTAATTATTACAGTGTATTTATTCAGCTTCTAAATCTTTGGAACCACGTCAGTGCGAACGATCCACGTTTGACAGCTGCTCCAGGTGGAGGAGACCGGTAGAAACCTGGAAACTCAGGGTTCCTTAAACACAACCTGCCAGTGAGCAGGTCATGTTCACAGAGTCTGTTACCATGGCGACTGACTCAGTGTCAGATAGCCCTCTTTCTGGAACAGGCAGCTCGGAGGTTCCCCCATCTCAGGGATAACAGTCAGAGTTAACAACAAAACCTGCTTTCTGGAAACCCCCCCAGTGATCACCAAGGCAAACTCAGTAATTTACAATATGTCCACTTCTACCCAGACTCCGCTTTAAACAGGGGTCTTCTGTAGAGGGCACCATGTATGAAAGGGTTAAACTGAAATGTCTCTGGATGATGTCTAACTAGTACACAAATCAAGCTGTGAGCAGTTTCTATCAACAGTTCTTACAGTAATTTGTCAGTGAAATTCCTTCTCCAAGCGTAATTGCAATGAAAGCCTTATGAGTTCAGAATAAAAACTTAAATAAAAAAATCACAATAATTATAACAATTGATTTATTTCTTTTTTAATAGATTGCTCCTACCTTTATTGGTCTTCTTGCCATCTCTCCTTGGGCCTAACAAGAAAATAAAAATAGCTCTGTCACCAGCAGAAAATAGTGTATACAGCACAGAAAGGCATTGATATTTCATGTAAATGGTTATTTTATCTACGTTTAAAATTCATCTGCATTTTTACTGTATAAATCACATGCACAGAACAGAGCACTAAGTATGCATTCATGTATGCAAGTCATATTATCAAGCAACATTTTCAAGATTTACCAAGTTAATCAGGAACACGTCACTTTGAAAGGTAAAAACATGTGTATCATCAGGGTAGTTCAAAACAGCCGTGCCATGCAGGTCATTTACTCATCATGTTCAGCTGGTTACATGTCCATAATGGGATTACAATTAAAACATGGTTTTTCAAACCTTCACAAACAGCCTGTTTAAAAGGATGCATTCACAACTGTAGCAAACTGTGATAAATCAAGACCTTTCTGTCCAAGTGTTGAGGATATTTCATCTGTTTTTTAGACAGCGGCTTTTTTCTCTTACAACCCAACAACTGTTCATTTTTAGCAGACAATAACAGAGGTCTAAGGTAGTGGTGTGATATTAAGGCACAGTAATATTGCAGATATACAAGACTCTATATCATATACACATCGCAACGAAATTAACACCTATCACACCGTCCAAGTGTGCAAGTAAACATCTGGCTGCAATCATAATGATGTCAGTATTCACACTGATGAGAAATATCTATGTTAACACTGGCACTCTGGTCATAGACAGTGTTATAATTAATATCAGTTTTATGATATTTTGCCATCATTAAGCTGGTTAATAATATTCACAAGTTCAATCCAAGCCGAAGACGACTCAGTACTACCTATGAATGCACTTTTGATCCGATTGCACGTCGATCAGAATAAAAATGTGTCATGTAAACTTGTCAGCTGGAATCACTGATCAGTTATTTCAACCTGATCTCACAGAAATACGTGACATGAGCACGAACGGTTTTACTCATATTTGTGTCCCTGACACGTAACTGCTTCAAATTACGTGTCACTGACACGTAAAACTGTGCAATGTAAAATCAGCACGTCCTCTAAGAAAATCACACCCATATCAGGTCGTTTGTGCACAAAAATACGGACAATATTACGTTTTAATATCCACTCAGTTTATATCTGCGATCCACAGTTCTGCTCATTTTAACGGAGCCCAAATCCTTTTAGGTTTTTTGGCTGTATGCTGCCTGGAGAAACCTGGAGAAACCTGGAATCCATCTCCACAACTTCTGCATGACGGACACCTGCTCTGTGTCCTCGTCTGTCCCTGCAGAGCTGCTGTCCTGCAGCCGTTAGAGACGTTTCTTCCCCAACATCATCTCAATTACTTCATGCCGTCATTCAGCTTTGCAGACGTAACGAGCAGAGTTGATTTTTTTTTTTTTTTTTTTTTTTTTTTTGAGGACTTGACTTAACATTGTGCAGCTTTACGTGTCAGTGACACGTAATTTGAAGCAGTTGCGTGTCAGTGACACGAATATGAGTAAAACCGTTCGTACTCATGTCACGTATTTTTGTGAGATCAGGTTGGTTATTTTAGTCAAATAGATTAAGTACTAGTCAATGTAAAAGTAACTAGTGTCTTCCCCGCATATGACGATGCGGAACAATCACCAAGTGCACGTTCCAGCTCGTTTCCGTGCACCTATGCTAGCACGTTACTCCGTTCGTGCACGGCTGCAGTGATGGGCCTAAGATGGGTTTCCACCGATTTAAACCATCTCAAAGTTCTTCATTAACCAAAACCAGCGAGAGAATTTAAAGAAATAAAAAAATCCGTCGTATTGTTCTGTTTTTAGGAATGTCTGCTTTCGTTTGTAACTCAATGAAGCATCTGTCTGCATGTTGGAGTCCAGGTCGGGAACGACACCGAACTGGATTCAACTACCCATTTAGTCCAGGTTTTAGCAGTTTTTCTTTTTCTCTCTTTCTTTTTTGGTTAAACAGCCTAGCATAACCAGAACGAACACGAACAAGGATGTGCTTGAACTATCCATAACCCGCTGCATTACGTTACTTTTCACAAACAAACCGGATCAAACTAAACTCTAAGCTAAAAACAGCACCTGTCATGAAGGATGAAACATGTTCAGTCTTACCTGCTCTGAAACGCTCCTCCAAAATCTGGCTTCGCACTGCTGGTGGTGTGATCTTAATGTCCTCATCCGCTTCGCGAGCCGCTCCATCTCCTCTGCACGTGACCCGCTGCTTCCAATAACGTGACGCAGCAGACGTAGCGGCTCTGAGCCAGGCCAGGTGCAGGGGGGGAGCCCCTCCCCTTGATGGGCCATTAATTAAGGCTGAGTTTGGAGGTGCAGAGAAGCACTGATTCTCAGGCCTGCTGCACATAACTGAGTCTGAATGGAAAAAGCTGGCTTTTATTTATGCAGCTCAGACATTTGAAATTAAAATGCTTCTAAAATCCTTCTTTAAAAGTAGGAATTAACTTTAAAAACAAGTGTTATTGTCAAGCAGTTGCAGAAGTACACATCTGTTATTTTCATAAAGGGCATTACAGGAAACTAAACTATAAAATAAAAATCTTACATTCAATTTTCTAATTTTCACTAAATAGAAACAAAAAAATCTGAGGAAACAAACAGAAAAGACTTTGGTAGAATAGAGCGGTGTAGTGTAGTTTAATTCAGTTCGGCTTATTAAGACTGCTGCAGTAAAGCTACCGCTCTTCTTTGGCTCCAACAAAATTATATTCACAGAAAACAAACCACCAAAATTCAAGTGAATTTGCTATTAGATACCCATAATACAAACCTACATCATGTGACTGAATGGATCATCCTCCCGTATGCCATAATAACATAAACAATCATCCATAATAACATCCACATCCATTTATATACATACATTCACACATATGCATCCACCCCCCGCCTTTTAAATCCTACTTTGATAGATGCAGTTTGATTAGTGTTTTGAATTGATTTAAATAAGTGGTGAGTTTGATGTGTTTTGGTAATAAATTCCACTCTTTCAAACGTCTGCACAGAACAGCACTTTTGATTGCATTTGATCTGCTTTAGGTAATGTAAAGTTTCCCACGCATCCCTGCTGGTGGATTTTCTGCCCCTAATGAGAAGTTTTTTTAAACAATAACCGGGATGACTTAAAAACAGAAATGCTTCTTACAACAACCTTTGATAAAATTAGTTTTTTGTGTATTAAAAAATAATTGTCTTGTAGTCACACTTGAGAACTGTGTTGGCGGCTCCATTTTCTCCATCGGTATTTGACCAAACTGCCACAGCCTCCCCCCCCACATCAGGACATCCTGAGACCTCCTCTGTCTCCACATCAGGACATCCTGAGACCTCCTCTGTCTCCACATCAGGACATCCTGAGACCTCCTCTGTCTCCACATCAGGACATCCTGAGACCTCCCTCTGTCTCCACATCAGGACATCCTGAGACCTCCTCTGTCTCCACATCAGGACATCCTGAGACCTCCTCCGTCTCCACATCAGGACATCCTGAGACCTCCTCTCCCCCCACATCAGGACATCCTGAGACCTCCTCTGTCTCCACCTCCAGCCTGACTGTCTCCTGTGACCAGGTCAAGAAACAACTGGAGAAACTGAACCGGGACAAGGCAGTAGGTCCAGATGGTGTCAGTCCCAGAGTTCTCCAGACCTGCTCAGAACAACTATGTCCAGTTCTCCAGACCTGCTCAGAACAACTATGTCCGGTTCTCCAGACCTGCTCAGAACAACTATGTCCGGTTCTCCAGCACCTTTTTAACACCAGCCTGAGACAGAACAGAGTTCCTGTGCTGTGGAAAACATCCTGTCTTGTTCCTGTCCCTAAAAAACCACAACCAGCAGAACCAAATGACTACAGACCAGAACCAGAACCAGAACCAGAACCAAATGACTACAGACCAGTTGCCCTGACATCTCACATCATGAAAGTCCTGGAGAGACTCTTACTGGCTCACCTCAACAAGCAAGTGAACACCTTTCAGGACCCATTACAGTTCACATATCGTAATGGGCTTGGGGTTGAAGACGCCATCATCTTCCTGCTTCAGAGAGCCCACTCTCATCTGGACCAGTCAGGCAGCACTTTGAGGGTCATGTTCTTTGATTTTTCAAGTGCATTTAATACTATTCAGCTGCTTTGCTATGTCAGAAGCTCCATAACTTCCAGGTGGATCCTCCACAACCACCTGGATATACGACTACCTCACAAACAGACCACAGTTTGTGAGACTGAAAGGTTGTGTGTCTGAGATGGTGGTCAGCAGCACTGGAGCACCACAAGGAACTGTACTCTCACCATTCACATATCCATACACACAAGTACACACCTGATTTAGACCAAAGTGGCATCACTCAATTTATCTCAACCCCTGGAACAACATACTAAAATTTCAGACCTCTACACCTCTTGGAAAATCTTTTGCTTGAATCATTTAAAGTGCTGATGACATGTTATTGACATTTCCTCCATGTTTTATCGACCAGAACGTCCGTCATGATGATCTATGTAACAGAAACAAGCGCAGCTGCATAGATGAGTTATTAGAAAACATCACTGCATTTCAGCATCTGACCAGACTGTGGCGCTGTGAGCTGAAACCAGATATGACGTCTGCAAGAGTCCTCTTCTTCGCTGCTTATTTAACATTGAAGTCAACAACTTCATTGCGGTTTTTAAGTTCCTTTTCCAGTTTTACAAACAAACAGTAACAACTCAGCCTTCTGTTGTATAACCAGTTAATGTTTAAAAGCTCGTAAGTGCAGCGTTAGTTTATTTAGGTTTCCTACAGATCCCGAATTTTATTCAGAAGAGGATAAAGCAGCAGGTCGGAGTCGGACTCACCGGGAAACAATAGCAGCAGTAGGAGCGTCTGCTCGTCTCTCCTGTCATACAGCTGCTGCTCGGTTATATGAGGACGTCGCCTTCATCACATCGGTCAGACAGCTGCTGTACGGACAGACAGCTGCTGCTCGGTTATATGAGGACGTCTCCATCATCACATCGGTCAGACAGCTGCTGTACGGACAGACAGCTGCTGCTCGGTTATATGAGGACGTCTCCTTCATCACATCGGTCATACAGCTGCTGTACGGACAGACAGCTGCTGCTCGGTTATATGAGGACGTCTCCATCATCAGATGTCCTCCAGCTGCTTCCAAACCTTCATCCTTTCCTCCATCCTCATCCTTAGAAACAGGAGCTATTAAAAACTCCACTGGAACATGGATTTACTGCGGCTAGTTGCGGGCGGCTGCCGTGAGCTGCGAGCTAACACAGGGGCGAGTGCCTGTTTTTTTCACTCCTGGCTCTACTGTATGTCAAGACGCTGCAACTCATCAGTTCTGGTTCTGCTTGTGTTGTTCCGGGTCGCTCCTTACAGTTCTGGTTCCCTCGGTGTGGTCTTGCAGGCTTTTATCTGAACCAGTGGACCTGAGGCTGGAGACAGACTGAAGGCAGCTGCTTCAGGTCTACTCCGGTTTTACAGTTCTACTCTGGTTCTACAGTTCTACTCCGGTTCTACAGTTCTACTCCGGTTCTACAGTTCTACTCCGGTTCTAGCTTGTAAAATTGGATTTCCCCAAATTCATCATCATCATCACTTTTGGCTGATGATCCAGCACACAAACCAGTTCCAGTCCAGCTGTTCTGGAGCATCTTTCATGTTTTCCCCGGCTTAGATTATACATGGAACTCAATGGGCGACCGCAACTCTGTATGTCGCTGACGTCACAACATGGCGGCTCGTTTCACGACTGAAAAGCTATTAGCCTTTAGCCGAGCCTCCTAAACATTGGATATTTACCTAAATACACATCTGATTAACTTCTAACTGCACAGAAATACTGATTTGGTCTTGGTGTGTTGTTGTATGGCAAAGTTACCGGAAGTTAAGGTTGTGTCATCATCACTTTAGGGTTTCATAACCTCATGTTTTACGTACACAATCCTTCTTAAATTATCTTCAAATGAGTTTTTAATTCTAGTTGGGTGGGAGGAAAATTTAATGAGCTCATTTAACCTCTTTTTATCTCCAACTTTTGTTTGTCGCGAGAATACGTACGAGAATCAGACCTGTCTGTAAGGGCATTCACGAGGCAAACGTCAAAGCCAAAACACAGTTTTATCAGGACAGAGCAGGTGAAGGAAATGATGTCCCAGCAGAGAAAAACGTGATAAAAGCGTAACGGTGCGGCTGATGGAGAGGATCCGGAGTAAAAGGGCTGGACTCTGATGGATATAAGGAGCGGACGTCTGATGTGAAGCTAAACAAACACTGTTAGCTTCTGTAGCTACATTAGCAGCTTGTCCGTTCGTCAACCACCGTTTACTGGTCTCTGACACAAAAGATAATAAGTTACACAGCAGCAACACTTACCGACTGCACATCCTCACTGAGAAATATAATCCACTGCTCCCTGGTAAAGCTGTCCCTCCTGTTACACTGAAAACGGAGGAATTTCTGACCAAGCAGCTCAGGATGGCAATTTTTTTCCTTCTCCTCCTCCTCGTCTCTGACAAAGCTGGGCATTAAACGCTACTCCACAGCAGGTAATCAGCTGCTTTCAGGTGGTGCTAAAGAGGCTAGCTTAGCAGCTAGCAGCCTCTGTAGTTCACATCATTCAGAGAAAAATGCAATCCGTGTACTGTGGAGAGCGCGTGCTTGCGGACGATTCTGTTAAGAAGAAAGAGCCCGGACTCAAAAACGAAGTCACTTTCACTCCCCGGAGTTTCGGTGATGACTCCTTTAGAAATTCAGGAGGCTGTCAGAGTTATTGCCCCATGACCATCATCGTGTAGAAATTTCCAGTCACCTTTTTTTTTTGCCTCCCCCAAGGTAACTCTGAAGGGACACTTTCTACTTAACTTTTTACTTGACTTTCTTCTTAAAATGACGAAGATTGTATGTTACACAAGTAATGATCAATTTTTCTCATATTTCCTCCATTTTATAAAAATTACATTGTCAGGCTTTCCAAAGCTTTCATTAGTCCAGTCAGTATTTAAGCTAATTCAGCAGTAAATTAAATCATAGAATGAAATGGCACATTCTGGCCAGAAGATGTGAAGTTTCTAAGTAAATTAGGTTTAGCTAAGAGCAGCTAAGATGGTGCGCAAATTGCACAAATTAGCCAGACTATTTGGATTGAGGACCAAGTTGCTCCTTCTTTATGTAATATATTGATTTATCTACAGAGAAATCTATTTACATGGTGCCCAAACACCCCATCCACTTACACAAGACAACTGGCATCCAGGGTGTGGTGGTAGACATGTTGAACTTCAGAGCAGAGTTTCTTGATATGCTGCTATTCATCCTACTGGCTGCATCATGGTTAGTGTTTTCATTAATATTCTGAGGTTGGTGATGGTTGGCTTGTTTTTCCACTCACCCAAGCAACTCTTAATAATATCTCCTATTGGCTTCTGAGGTTTTTGGAGCCTACTGCTCTGGGACCCAGCTTTTCATTCTACAGCAGGTTTGTGGTATATCAAGAACTTGGATGACACAATTTTTTTTCACTTGATGTAGTGTACTTTACCGAGAATAGTTTTCCACTTAAAAAATGGTTTAACAAGAAAGTTCATAGTTCAAAGTTATGCAGTATGTTACAAATTGCACTTGTAACAATTACTGCTACGGATGGGCGATATTTTATTGTGTGCAACATATCGTCAAAGAAATTACCCATCATAATAATTGGTCATCTCACAATAAAAACGATAAATTTGTCTAAATTTATCGCCTTGAATTTACAGTAATTTATGTGGTTATTTTTTTTGTTTGCATTTTTTAAATAAATGTCAAATTTGTTCTCATATTTCAGACTTGTTTGCTTGGTATTACTACAGCTTTGCTATACAGGTGTACTACTGGGACTTAATTGATGTGATTTTGTGGTTTCTAGTACCATTTTAGGGCTTTCAATACAGAATATAGTGACAGATTTATAATACAAACATTTAGAATGATATTTTTATTGTCAGTTATCGTTACCGTGATGAAAACCAGAAATTATCGTGGTATATTTTTTAGTCCATATCGCCCATCCCTAATTACTTCATCAAAATTCGAATTAGATTCTAATTTAAATATTGTTACAGTCATTATGGTTATTGCAGTGGGAAGGAATGCTTCCTTTTTCAATGTCTGTCTCACTGGACAATATAATTGGACACTAAAAGGATTCTCATTGCTTATTAGGAACTATTTAACAGAAAGATAAATGAAATTCATGGAGACATGAAGCCATTGTTAAGCAGGATCTGTAAAATCCTGCTTAACAATGGCTTCATTTCTCAATGAATTTTATCCTGAGGACTGAATAAATTTTAGGGACCAGTTCACTCACTGAGTAGCCCACCTTATAAAACCCAAAGTAATGCAATGGTTTGTATAGATCTTTTTCCAGTATGGTTTTGGGTCTGTGCAGCAATTTTGGTTTAAAAGAGTTAAATTAATAAAACTTAATAAAACTGAAGCTCAGGGAAAAAGCTAAAATTTATATTCACTTAAAACATGTTTGAACTTTAATGTAAACCAGTATCTCAGTAGAAAAAGTAATAGTATTGCAAAAAAAGGAAAAATAGTCAGTCAGGATAAGCCACAGTCATCAGAATAAATAGATTTTTTATGATAATCAAAAACCCCCTGTGGGTTACGACATGATGTGCAGTGAATAACCAATGTCATCAGGGTGCAAAAGAGAGAAAAAGATCTTTTTTCACTAAGGTGTAGTGACATGCTGTGGCCATAGGGGGCGACTGAGAGTAATAAAGGTGTAGTGACATGCTGTGGCCATAGGGGGCGACTGAGAGTAATAAAGGTGTAGTGACATGCTGTGGCCATAGGGGGCGACTGAGAGTAAAATGTGTGTGTATTTGCAAAATAAATACACACACTAGATACACACTCAATACTCATGTTCCTATCTTTCTGAGGACCGGGCTGAAACTTTGAAAAAAGCATATAAATAACCTCTGGATGCCATTACAATGAAAAAGAAAGTGAGGACCGGCCAAAATGTCCTCACTTCCCAAAAATGTCCTCACTCCAAAGGTTAAAAACCCATGGTGGTCCTCACATCGATGGCAGAACAGACACACACACACACACACACAAAATGAACATGTGCTTTCATGTCTTTGCCTTGCAATCTAATTTTTTCATCTTATCTTTGGGTATCAATTTACTGTGCGATCACTTTGGAAGGAATGTGTTGTTTATGTGGGAGATCACACCATATCAGGCTGTTAAACCTTTCCTCCATTTGATGAAAACCTCATATTTACATATCTAAATAATTCATATTCATGCCATTCATAAGTTCCGTTCAGCTGTTTCAACTGTGTAGACATTTGCCGCTGTGGTATATTTTTAGTGGGACTTTTTTTTTTTTTTTCCGAGGCAATTTCTATTCATCTGCATGTAATAAATTGCGTTCGTTTTTGCTTGCATTTCTTTCTGAGTGCAGGAAGAAATACGCCTAAAGTAAACAGCTGGTGAGACTATGCAAACAGAATGATGGATTTAATATTAATGTTGAAGTCATCCTTTTGCTATCTAAAAAGTAAAAGCATCATCTACGAGTTAAGAAGATTTGCAGTGAACATATTTAGGTTTTATCAGTGAGAAAAAAATATTCAGCTTTTAATAAAAGGCAAAAAAGACAGTGTGTTGTCATAGTGACTGTCCAATTGCTGAGAGGATTCCTCATAGAAATTAAACAAATAAATGAACAAGCAAAAGAGCGACAAAAAATAAGTGCTGTGACTGCAGTATTTGATTACATTTCATTCCTGACCGTGAGGTATACAGGTTAATAGATTTCAAAAGCATCACCTGCTTACACTGTTTAACAAAATGGTGCTATATATACCTAAATCTAAAATAGTTTCTATTCTTAGCTGTCATCACATCTGATATCTTACAATGTCAGGACAGGGTTATGCATAAAGGGATATCAGGGATTGCTTTGTTGACAAACCATTTGACCTGATTTGATAAAAAAAAAAAGTGTAGTAAATCATAGCAGATGTCAACAGTAAATCCGATTAACTTTTAAAATGTGATAAAAGACTGATTCAAGACTTTGTTCACTGCCACTCCTTGCAATAAACCACAAGCTATTTGAATTTGTCTCAAAGTACAGAGAAAAATACAATAAAAGAGGATTGTTGTTGATAAGTGAAACTATGTAAACAGAACGACAGATCTGACCAGTGTTGATGCGGTCCTGCTGCAATCCAAAAGTGTAGTTTGTATGAATCATGGACGAAGACTTGCAGTGATTCCTTTCAAATTATGTGTATGCGTGTTTGTTAGTTTATAACAAAAAATCCTGAAAGTTCTTTTTAAAAAAATGCAGAATTGAAAGATTTAGCATTTATTTTGTTAAAATAGTGTCTGGAGGATTTTAATGAAGCTACATGTAACATGTGTAACACATCAAAAATAGACCAAAAACTAAAGTTGCAAAAATGTAGAAGAATAAACACTAAAAATCAGCAAAAACTTGCTTTCCCCTTATTTGATTTTTTCTTTTTAAAAAGAAGTATTTGTTTAAGTCCTGCTTGCAAGAAAATATGCTGGTATGGTAGATGTCACTAATTTTTGTTCCTGTTAATAACTAAACTGTATAAACTGCTCCCCCTATACGTTTAATTTTATGTGGCTTACTGGATAAAAGATTCAGTGGGTCATGTAGGCTAATTAAAACAAAGGTTAGAAATTGGCTACTTGGTTGGGATTACCCTATTGATCAGTTTTCTATATTGCAACTTTCACTTGAAAAAACATGATTCGAAAGACCTTTACGAAACTGCACAATTTATGGGATTGAGAAACAAATTTGAATGAAACGGTGACTTACCTGAAACCATTATGATCAATAATAAACCCAGAAAAGTCCTCATGTTTCCTCTGTACCGCCCCGTCGACTGCTTCAGACTCGCTTTTGAGTAACTAATGTTGCTGCACTGCTGGACAGATATCAAATAAGAGAAGCACAGACAGTGAAATCAAACCCCTTTCACTCAAGCCTGTGTGCCTCAAGTGGGAAGTGAAACCAAATGAAGACAAACTCCGGAATTCCGTCATGAAAAGTTGTCTGTAAAAGGAAATTAATGAGTAACACATATTCTCCCGATCAGTGAGAACACATTAGTTCCGTTTATTTGAGCAGTAGGCTTTTACTTATATACGAATCACCATATAAAAGATATAAAAACACAAGGCATAAAAAACAAAACACATACAAAAAAAAAAAAAAAAGATAAAAACGCGCACACACGCACGGGTCAGGCAGCTCCCCCGCCCCACTGCAAGCCAAACACATCTTCCAGCCTCCCACCGCCACCACCGGGAGAAAACATAGGGATAATCCGGATCGGAGTGCGTCAGCCTACGCTCTCTCTGCGCGTTTCAACCAATTTTTAACATTTCCCCTTCACCAGACGACATATTCGTGAACATAACGGCGGTGCTGGGTACTGGGAGGACGGTATGGGGGAGCACACGGCGTTTCTGCTGTTATTGGTGGCGACCTTGACGCTTTCATCTGAGGTGAGTTAAGCGGAGAAACCGCAGCCCATGGCGGGGTGTTGGCAAGACGTTCCCAGTCCTGGATCGGCTTGCGAAGGGCCTGTCGCCACATAAGTCGCGAGCTGTTGTCAACGAATGTGCCAAATCAGAGTAAAGGGGCATTTAATATAACTGCCGAAGTATTGTAACATACATTACGTGACTTTTAACGGATAAAAATGAAGGCTTTATTTCTGCCACCAAAGCTAACACGGTCACTAGGGATTATCTCTAGAGCTCATTCCATTTGTGATAGTAAAAATATTTCCCATGATAACCTTTAACGTCTTTCTATATGAGCCCATTTTATGGCATACACATTAATTTACACAGATTTACTGCGTAAAGGCAGCTAACCAGGAATGTCAGCAGTGCTACAGGCCTACCGTTAGATGTCAGTGATGGACAGCTTGGACGTGCCATGCTGGATGTTTTTGTTTGCCTTGGGAGTATTTTATGGCCCTTTTATGTTTTTAAAACGTGTTTTCCCATAGTTATTACTCATTTATTGTACGTTTGACTGCCTATTTGGTCATTGAATGGGATCGAAGAAGCTAACGTTCGCTAGCTTTTTCTAGAACATTACACAGATTGATACGACCATAGATATAACCAGTTTGCTATCATAATGGCAAATTCTCATGTGGCCAGTTTTACTTGTTGACCGTCTCAATGGTGTCAAAACATTGCGAGCAGTCCCGTTCTAATAATTATAACTATTATGTCCGCTTAGCTGTTAGCATTGCAAATGTGTAGGCTGTCTGTGGCCCAGCGGCAGCAGAGCTTTGGCTAGCAGCGGGGTGTCGAAACTGCTGAGGAGAATGGAAAAAAAGATGCAGCCAGAGTAATTTCGCACAGCAAGATGGCGCTTCTAGATTGGTGCTGCTGCTGTGCTGGACCAGAGATGCAGCTTAGGGCCAGTAGTAGTCGGGTTAAACGGACCTGCATTACTAAAATATGTATCATAACATTAATGGCGTTTTTTTTTTTGTTGGTCTCCTGACCTTGCAAGAGCTGTCTTTGTACGGAAGGCTTAATATAGCAACATGCTTACAGCTCCCAACCAAACCTCAGTGCTGCAGACAAAAGTCTGCAACGAAATTATGCAGGACACACTCATTGGTCATACTTCAGATTGTCGTGACACTGTAGCTGCACTATTTATATGGAACTCAAATTTGCATCTGTGCTATTCCTATTAAATCACCATCCAACTGAACTTTAAGGTAGTCATATTGATTGAGGGGAACTCATCTTCTTATGTAATGCATTCTTAAAATGTTGTCCAATCTAATCCACCTATTTAATTCCAGTGCTGGCTGTTTTCCCTTTTTATGTTTACCATGCCGAGTCATGGTAATGCGGTAACAGAATCATTTGAAAATGGCCACATTTTGTAAAGATTGTTGCCACTCCCCAGTGAAAGCAGGTCTGGCAAGTTACCTTTGTGTCATGACACAAGCTAAGAGGAGGTGGTTTTGCACAGTGACAAGCCAACTACGATGTATTCGGCTGTTTTAGATTTATATGAAGTAGTTGGTCTTTGGTTAATGCACTTTATACCTTCAGATTGTCATTTTCTAAAAATGAGTAAGATGAATTAGCCAGGCACTTGAAGAAAAATTTAAATTACATAGATAAATAATGAATAAGATCATACAAGGACCTATCAGGTTAGAGGAGAGCTGTCTCTGCAAATCAGTGAATTATGTCGCTGACCCACGAGAGGCTTGTGATACGCCATTCTTTCTCAACTCCGGTCATCAGGACCCACTGCCCTGCATGTCTTGTACCTACTCCAACACCCCTTATTCAGATGAACGTACTTCCTCATCACTTTTTCTGTTAACGACCCATTCATTTGATTCAGGTGTGTGAAAATAGGGTTGCTTAGACATGCATGGAGTTAAGAAACACTGTTATGCAGAGCTGAGTGGGCACAGTTGGTGTTTTTTTTTTTTTTTCTTCCTATTAGTTGGTTTGTTTGTTTGTTTTTGAAGATTGGTAACAGATGGCTTTGTGGCTAGCATTTTGTCAACTTGCAGCATCAGTTTTTTCTGATGTCTGCCAGAAAACTAGAGGCCAAAAGACAGATTGAGACTTCCTTCAATTGTTTTCTCAAGCACTAAAAAGAAAGGAAAACATGAGCTGATGGCACTTTCTATTTGTGTTGATACCCAAAGGCAGATCTATTGAAAAGATTTTGTGCTTCAACTGTATTTGTTCACAGCTGAATATTTCTAGCTTGTGGTTCAGTGTGGTTTTTATGTAGTAAACTTACATTGTCACTTTCTCTTATATAAGAAAGACTAACAAAAGCTGTTTCTGCCCTATGGCTGTTCTTATCTCTGTCATGTTTGGGATCCAAGAGATGAAACTGTAGAGGCAGCTTGAGGATTAAAGCAGTAGTTACTTTTATGTATATAATAGCTTAAATCTGCAGTACGCAAAGTAATTTAAGGAAGCCTTTACTGGATGGTTGGTAATCCTAGTGCCAAACATGAAGTAATCAAGTGAATTAACAGGGAATAAATGTTGTGTAAGCTACACAAGGAGGAATTAAGCTAAACTTTGCCAGCTTTGGTACAAAATTTTTTAAAAGTTGTCCTTTTGTCTGTCCAGGTGCCTGTGGATGACTCTGTGGGTTTACTAACTGAGCCCCAGGTGGCCATGTTTTGCGGGAAACTCAACATGCACATCAATGTACAGACTGGCAAATGGGAGTCCGACCCTTCTGGCACCAAGAGCTGCATTAGCACCAAGGAAGGCATCCTGCAATACTGCCAACAGGTATTTAAGACAGAATGAGACAGTACTGCAGAAATAATAAGCAGACCAGAAATGCGAGTAATGTCCAAGTAATGTGGAAGTGTCACTTTCTCAACTACAGGTGTACCCTGAGCTTCAAATCACGAATGTTGTGGAGGCCAACCAACCAGTCAGTATTCCCAACTGGTGCAAGAAAGGCCGCAAGCAATGCCGCAGTCACACACACATTGTAGTGCCATACCGCTGCCTTGGTAAGCAGTTGTACCAGTACAATTGTAATGCATGTTTTTCTATGGATAAATGTGGGAGTTAATCCATGCAAAGCTTAAATGAACAATTATGTTGCAGTTGGGGAGTTTGTTAGCGACGCCCTTCTTGTTCCTGACAAGTGTAAATTCCTGCACCAGGAGCGCATGGATCAGTGTGAGAGTCACCTGCACTGGCACACTGTAGCCAAAGAGGTGAGGATGGTTAAAAGTTAATCACTAACCAGAGCTTGTGCTGCCCATTGTATGCCCTATTCTTCCAGTGTAGCAGTTATTGTTTTTTTGCCTCCTTTTGTCTTTCTTCTTTACTATACTGAATAACTCAACAGTTGTTGATCTCTTCTTGTTAATTCTAACCGACTCAGTTTTTCCTGATATGTGCTACTTTCCTTGTCCCTATCAGGGCAGTCATTGACTGTTGTGTATTAACTTATTGAGCCAGTATCAGTTTAAAAAAAAAAAAAAAAGGTAACTTACAGATAAAACTTCAAGGTCCAACACTCGAAGTTAAATTTGACCAAAGCTTTCCTGGAATGGATGAACGTTGATGTTTAAATGTATTTTTTCTTTTTGATCAGTCCTGTGGTGACCGTTCCATGAATCTCCACGACTACGGGATGCTGTTGCCGTGTGGTATCGATCGTTTCCGAGGGGTGGAGTTTGTGTGCTGCCCAGCAGAGGCAGAACGCGAGTCAGACAGCACTGAGCAAGAAGGGGAGGAGTCTGATGTCTGGTGGGGCGGAGCTGAGGCTGAATACTCGGACAACAGGTGTCATTACTTACATTCATTCACAGCAACACACACTGGTTGATACACAGACTTGAACCAACTGCTCCTTCTGCAGCATGACACGTCCAGCTGACACAGAGCCCGCCACTGCAGAAGATGATGAAGATGAAGACGAGGAGGCTGAAACCTATGACAGGGATGAGGATGGAGATGGTGACGAAGACGATGACGACGAAGACGATGACATGATCGATGAGCGAGATAGTGATGAGCGCAATGCTAACATTGCTATGACAACTACAACCACCACCACAACTGAATCTGTTGAGGAAGTTGTGCGAGGTAAGATAATTGGATTGGATGAATGCTCTTTGTTCACATTTATCCAGTCAGTCCTGTTTTTCATCTCATGCTCTTTAATTTAATTTTTGTTTGTCCTTTAAATTCAAAAGCGTATTTTATTTATCTTTCATTTTTGCTGTGATGTTTAATTTACATTTGCCTGTGTGTACATTACCTCAGCGGTTTGTTGGGCTCCTGCTGAGTCAGGCCCCTGTCACGCCATGCTGGAGCGTTGGTACTTCGTGCCTAAGAAGGGCCGCTGTGCTCCCTTCTTATTTGGGGGCTGTGGGGGCAACAGGAATAACTTTGAGTCGGAGGAGTACTGCCTGGCTGTCTGCAGCAGCTCGTGTAAGTCGCAGGACTGGAGCCAAACCCTAAAGTGTCCGCCTCATCAGCCTGATTCCTGGCTGCTGCAGACTGTTTTTCTGTCTCATTAACCCTTTCTGTCTGTCACCATTCTAAATGTCTGACGCCTCTTAACATCTGATGACTGGATTCATTAATTATATTCTAGCTATATGTTGAGTATGACTTTATATTGTTATCACGATAAAAGACCCATAAACATACCTCTCTCACTTGAGTATTACTGTTTTCCCTCTAGTGCTTAGATGGGCGACAAATGAAGGGAAAATGTATTTGTGAGGTGCTGGGCCACCACTTGATTTGGAGTCTTAGAAATTATAAGTGTTCAGTTTATTTGGGGTGCATGATAATTATCGAGCTAATAATTATCAGGCCAATAACAGGAAATTACTACATCATTCTGATAAGTCAGACATCATGACCACTTGCCCCGATCACATTTTATTTTTGTCAGCATGACAGTGCTCCGCTCACGAGACCAGAATTATTGTTGTCGATTCATGTATTTGCATCAGTTCAAGGAGCCTTTAATCAATAAATATTGCATTTTATTTAAGTTAATGTGCATTTGGGATATCAAGTAGTTTTGTTTGATATCTTTTAGAAAATGTTTGAGGCTTGCTGAGAGTTTTTCACTGGAAAAAATAAGTTTCTTCATTTAAAGAGTGAAAAGTGTTTTTGGTTTTGTAAATAACTTTGATGCCACTATTAGGTATTTGTGTGTTATCGGTATCAGCCTGTCCGAGCTGAAACTTATCAGGTATAGGTATTTTAAAAAGGCTATCATGCATCCCTAAATTTATTTAAGATATTTGCCCTGCAAAGGCTGTATTATATGTTTCATATCCTCATACATATAGTAAGAGACCACATCCATCTATACATCCATTTTCTATTCCACTTATTATTCATAATCACAGGAAAGGAGAACCTGTTCAACCTGACTGTGTGTGTGAGGTGTTAGACAGGGAGGGACTCATGGGATTACATGGACATTGAGTCATGATGCAGAACAGAGTGTGCCACAAAGCACGAGGGGAAATATGTAAATAAGCCCATCTACCATGAGCAGGTGTGTAAAGGTGTTGTACTCACCCAGGAAAACAAGTACATTGTACTTGATTAGACAAATATGTGGGTAAAAAGTACAGAAAACTTCATGTGAGAAAGTGAATTTGAAAAACTAGCATGATTTAAGTTTAGCCCTAATTATCTTTAGACATGGCATTGTTTGCATTTACAGTGTGGCTTGGCCACTTTCTGCTTCTTTTCACCGAGGTAAACCATGTAGTCCTTGGTTGTAGCTTCAAATTTAGCATGACATTTAGGAGTAAAATAAACAACAGTCATGGACTTTGACCCAGTGATTAGTGATTATTTGAGCTCACCACATCTGTAAGTAATGCATTGAGGTCAAGTAAGCTGTAGTTCCTGTGGATTTGGTAGGTGGCTTTAGCACAGCACGCTGACTAATTTAAAAGGGATTTTGATCATTAAAATGATGAATATTTTGTTTTGATTGATTTGTTGATGAGAAGAAAGACCAGATAAATTGTCAGCTCATTTTAACAACCAGTTTTCATGACACTGCTGTGATAATTAAACTCTGAAATGAACAATGACTGCTAATCTGCTGTGTAAAAGCCAGCAGATCACGTCCCAGATGGAAAATGTTGACACAGTCACATAGATTAGTCCTCCATCTCCAGATTAATCAGCTGCCCATTTAGGTATTTCTGACTGGCAATACTAACTGATACTTCTTACAGCATGAGGATGAAACAACAAACTTTGAACACTGTCAGTGTGTGTCTGCATGCATTTCTGTTCATATTATGTTTGCATGCCTTGTTCTATGATGCACCGCTGTGAGACCTGCGGTTGCTTTCTGCAGCTCTGTAGTAGCCTGAGCCAGCAGTTGTGAGTCTGTATTGATGTGTTCAATATATCTCTTAACCTCTGAGAGTTTTTACAGCTAGTGTGTATTTGTGTGAATGGGGACAGGACTCTTTTAAAGGTTAGACAGGTTGATTTACTGCTATCACCCAGTGAACTCCTCAGTGGTGCAGTCTACCCTGATCCTGACTCAGCATGTCACATCTTATCTACAGAATCCCACAGTAGACACAAGGACAGATGAACACACTCACTTATCCTGGAAAACTCATCACTCTTTGTCCCCTGATAACCTTTTGATCTGAAGTGTGTAAATTTAAAAACACATTTCTGTGTGTACCTAACCTCTTATCTTAACCCACCTGTGTATCAACATACTAAATGTAATGTTGACTCATTCGGAATGCATTGGATGTTGACACATATCACCCCTTCTTTTTTCAGAATTCACTCCTCATGCATCCTCTTTATTTGTCATTGTTCAACCTATTTCTGGTTCATGGTATTCTGCTCCGGATTTGATTAATCTCTTTGTTCCCTTCCAGTGCCCACCACTGCACCCAGTCCTGCAGATGCTGTGGATCAGTACCTTGAATCACCTGGAGATGACAATGAGCACACCTTCTTTCAGAAGGCCAAAGAAAGCCTGGAAGCCAAACACCGTGAAAAAATGTCCCAGGTATGAATGTTTGTATCTTTAACATGTCCCTCTGGAACAGTGATCTAAAAATTAGTCATGCTATCCAATTAAAGAAAAGGCTGAATTAGGGCTGGGCGATATATCGATATGAAAAATATATCGATATATTTTCAAATGAGATATGGAATTGGACCATATCGCCCATATCGAGATATGGTGTTCAATGTGTGTTTGTTTTGTCTTTGTATATAAATGCTGACCTTACTAGGGTTTGTTACATTTAATTCTGCGTAATGTTCCTTACTTGCATCTGCGAGTATAATTACATACAGTATTTTACAGTATTTCTTTTACATTTGATCATTCTTTGAACAGCTGAGCATTATTTCATCCGGTCTGTTTAAATTAAACTACTTTAATGTCATATTTAGCTCTACTGTAACAAAATATTTGCTCTCACCTTCATAAAAATATCAGAATATATCGTATATCGATATTCAGTCTAAATATATCGAGAATGACTTTGTCCATATCGCCCAGCCCTAGGCTAATTGACAATAGTAATACAAATAAAAAGAAACCAATAATAAATAAAAATGTACAAAATTATAATTTAGTGAAATAAATTATTGTTTTTGAATTGTGTTTGAAAATGATAATAATAATAATAATAATAAAAAACAAAACTGTCTCAGACATGTAAGAGCACTTTTCCCATGAACAGTGGACCAAAATACCTGTTAACAGGTGTAGAAGTCTTTTTGAACATTACAGAAAATGATTGCAGTGATTGCCTCAAAGTGTTGCTCAACAAATTTTAGCTTTGGAGTCTCATCATGTTGTTTACTTGTTTAATTTTTTTTTTGTTTTTAATATTTTTGTTGTCCCACAATTCAAAATCAATGTCATGATTTTCATCGAATTTTTCTATTATTATTTTCGTCAGTTTCACTGACAGCTAATTTTTTTTCTCCACTTTAATTGGATGGTATGAATAATTTTGAGGATATGTAAATATGTCAATATACAGTATTTGTCCTTCATATCACTCTTCTAATGTCCAGGTTATGAGGGAGTGGGAGGAGGCTGAGAAAAAGGCTAAGAACCTTCCACGTGCTGACAAAAAAGCTGTTATCCAGGTAGGCATAATCTTAAAACCTCGTCTGTTACAGAAAATGATTAATCAATGTTAAAATATTTTCATTAGGTTCTAAATTGAATATTTCAGCCATAAAGAGGTGAGTGGATCATAGTATCTGTTACACGTATAAGGCAGATTGCACTCAAGTCATTTTGCTTCCTAATTTCCTTTCAGAATATTTTGTGCAAACCCCCCCCCCCCCCCCCCCCCCCCCCCCATTCCTCAATGCAAATTGTATTTCCTTGCATGCTACCCTCTGCTTTATGCTACTTTATCTCCAGCTTGTAAACTGTACGGTATGATATTTGCAGCACTTCCAGGAGAAGGTGGAGGCTTTGGAGCAGGAGGCAGCAGGGGAGAGACAGCAGCTAGTGGAGACGCACATGGCCCGGGTGGAAGCTCTGCTCAACAGCCGTCGACGCCTGGCTCTGGAAAATTACCTCAGTGCTCTGCAGGCTAATCCTCCTCGGGTAAAAAAAAAAACCCTTACACACACACACACACATACATCTATCCATACACTTCTCTATATGTTTCTTACAGAGGGAAGAGATGAGTGTTTGTTTTTTATAGATTTTTTTTAAGTACTAGTTATTTGTAAGATGCTTCCATTGTGTAATAATCCTATCATCTCTACCACCAGCCTCGTCAGGTGCTGAGCCTGCTAAAGAAATATGTCCGTGCAGAACAGAAAGATAGGCAGCACACGCTGAAACACTATGAGCATGTCCACACAGTTGATCCCAAGAAGGCTGCACAGATCCGACCTCAGGTACTGAAACTCATAAATACTTCTCATTATTAATTGGACAGGGATTAAAAAAATTTGCATTGATAAATTCGTCATGTAGCCTAAATTAAATGATTCATTCTATGACTGTTTATGCAGAAAATGATGATGAGAACTGTACTCTGACTTCTAGGTTTTGACTCATCTACGAGTGATTGATGAGAGGATGAATCAGTCACTTGGCCTACTCTACAAGGTGCCCAGTGTGGCTAATGAGATCCAAAATCAAGTCGGTATGTCTGCGTTTTCTTTTATTCTTGAGGTTGGGCTCATTACGTCCAATGGTGGTGTCATATATAGCACCTCTACTGAGGTTTCAGAGAGTTACAGGTAATGGGTGACTCAAATCTCCCCTGCCATGTCATTGGGCTATGTATGGTTTGGTTTTTGGATGCTGTCTAACCTTAACTATGAACAGAGCATAAATTCTTCTTAATGGTCTCATGCCTACAGGTCATCCCACTGAGCACAAGACGTTTTAAAGTCATGTCTTGTTGTAGCTCCCCTTTAGCCATGAGTATCTCTGGCTAAATTTAGACTACTTTTAGCCCTGGCAGTTTTGTCCTTACTGCATAATTTAGTTTGCAACATCTGTTGAGCATAAGATATACAGCTAAAGTCTGTTTGCTTTAATAATTGTTTGAATCGTGAAGTAACGCTGTGGATAGCTGTGTAGCTCAGAAGACTATTGTCAGAGCTGCTAAAATCATGCTCTTGAATTCGGCTCCCATATGGGCAAGCTCACATTGCCATTCCTGATGAAAGACTGAGTAAATGTGATTATTCGATCAATCTCTTCACTTTGCAGCCTAGATGTCTGAGAAGTTTTCTTTTTTTTTTTTTTTTTCTTTTTTTTTAAACAAATTAAGCAATTTCAGCCAACATATCAAGGACCCTTGTTGGAAGTTTTTTTTTTTTTTTTTTAAAAAGTATTATCAACCAAAAACTGCTCAGTGGGCTAGCTCCTAGAACAGACGGTGAGTTGTAATTAATCCTGCATACAACCACCTTAAAAATTTACAGCAACACTATGCAGACTTCACTAATTAAGTGACCTTGCAACCTCTTATGGTGCTGAGTGAGGACTTTTACAGCATGTCTGAAGTCCACTGATGAATGGTGCGCTCGTAAAATACCAACCTCACAATCAGATTGCATTGAGTAATCAGGGTGAAAGTCGCAGAGCTTATTTTTATTCTCCTCTCACTCATTCTCACCATTTTAGCCTTCGATCTGTCATCATGCTGCTCTCATGTTCACTTTATGAATTTTCTTTATTTTCTTTACAGCAATTATAATGCAGAGAGTTCAGGCGGAGCTGTCTCAGCAAGTCTCTTCCCTGCAGAGCGATGGGCGGGTGAGTCAGGCTGCACCCACTCACATATGCCTCACTCATATAAAGAGTAACCGCTGAATGATATGACAGAGGAAACAAAGTCACGACACAGAAACTTATCAGAGATAGTGAAGTAAAAGTACATGGAATTAGTGTTAACGTAGCTCTAATTAAGTACAGTAATACATAAAAGCAGAAAACTCTAGTGTATAAAGTAATTATCTTTTAAAACTTTACTATATCTTTCATGCAAAAGTAATGTTAATCACAGCTGTAGGTATAATTAATGTTTTTAGACGCACTGTACTGAAGAGTTTGGGCTCACTAACATCAGTATTTAGAAGCCCTGTGTGCAGGTATTCTGTAGGCATTATAAAGATTAAAGAAAACCATCCACAACAGCATGATTAATGTTCCTCTGTGTTGGCAGGTGGATGGCAGGGTGAGTTATGGTAATGATGCTCTGATGCCTGATCAGACCTTCAGCTCTGCCCCTATGGACCCTGGCTTGGATGGACTAGGCTTCATTCATCCAGAGAGCTTCAACCAGCCAAACACAGAGAACCACGGTAAATCACACTTCACAGATTTAGATACAAAGGCTGATTGTGATGTGATTTGATATTTACTGTCTTAGTTATCAAATGAAAGGAGAGGTTGGATATGGAATAGGGACAGAACAGTGACATCACGTGTGTCTAGGTTGTAGTTGCAACGGCAGAAAAACAACTTAAGCCATCTGGTTGCCAGGCTCACTGCCGATACAGCAAGTGACCAGCAGCCTGCACCATGTTTGACAATTATTACAGAGGAGTTTATAACTGATAGCTAACATTAGCCATGTTAGCAAACAAGTTAGCTTTCCAATCCAGGAGTAAAGTCGCCATTTCCAAGTTTTGATGCCGTGGAAAAGGTTTATATGGGTATATCTAGTGTAGTCTTCATCTAAATTTACTCCAGATTTTGCCTTTTGGGGCTCTGAAGCAGTTGCTTTATGTGCCAACTCCACTGTTTCCCCCTGTGCCAGCCTAACTGTGCCCAACATACTATTGTCACAGAGATCGTTTTTGGCAACCCACAATGGTGGCTGTACTGGCTTGTAGATGTAAACGATGCTGTTGTCAAACCTATTAATATTTATCTTATATTTATTTCTGGTTAAATATAATTTTTTAGGACATGTTGTACTTTCATTTTGCACCCCTCCAAACGACTTGTGGAGGTATTATTTTCTCAAAAATGTAACTTTTAATGAAAATGTTCCATATTCAACCTTTAAGTAGAATTAAATTAATTTAAAGTGATACCGTGTAACTTTTGAACCCAATGTTAGCCAAATATTACGATACATTATATTCTAACATTATCATTAATATAAGTAACAATAGCTGATTTCTGCGGTCAATATAGAGCACTTGACGCATGTCGTTGCTCCGAGGGGGCTGCCATTCTCAAAAACCAGGCATTGTAACTCAGGAGCGGGCCCATGTCTCATTGGATCACGTAACCTGGAACGCTTTGATTAATGGCTTGATGACTTAAAAATCAGCTTTTCAAAGTGGTCTGCAACACTTTTCCAAAACACAGACTGAGACTGTTTAATATTGAGACAGTTGCGGCGCCTGTGGGAAGTTACAGGTTTAGTGCCCAAAGTGGCCAAAAGTTACACGGTATAAATTTAATTACTATGATGTTTAACATTTCCCTTTTTTTTTTTTTTTTTGCTTGCAGTTGAGCCTGTTGATGCTCGTCCAAATCCAGACAGAGGACTTCCAACACGACCTGGTATGTTGTGTGTGTGTGTGTTACCAATGTTTTCATTGCCTCTGCACCTGCATACAGTGTGTTACATATTCTCACAGTTACATACATCATTAAGCGGTCTGACAAACACAAACATTTGGGGTGCAATGATTTGGACAGTAAATTTATACCATTTCTTGCTCCTGTAGTCTGTCCATATTCCTCTAAACTAGCATATCTCAACAACTACTGGACAGATAATTAACAGGAAATTTTGTAGATGTCCATGCTGCCTAACATTAACTTACATTTACTTGCTATGGTGTCGCATAACAGTGAAGTCATCAAAGTAAAAATGTCTGTAAATAAGGATGGATCACCACAAAAAAGCAGCTTCAAGTTCACAGGGGGTCTGACTGTTTTGTAACAAAACATTGGTGACATGAAGGAATTTGTGGCAAATAATGCCTTATTTAGAGACTCCGCTGATTGATCCTATATTTTCATAAAGATGGGTTGCTTTCTAATATATATTTACTTGTATTCAATGAATTGTCATTCAGTTTGTAGCAAACAAATTATGTTTCACCGCCAGATTTATAGATACATTTGTTTTTAAGACTAACTCGGTCCATGCTTTTTTCAAGTTTCTGCCCTGAAGCCAGAGGAGATGCCAGAGGTGACTGAAGAAAGGGAGGGTGCGGGTTTTGAAGTTTATCCTCAAAAACTGGTATGAACACAGTTGAAAATCCAACAATAACAGTTGAATTGTTTTTCCAGTCCTGCAGCAGCCAGTGCAGTGCAGTCATTCATCAATGGCTTTACTCTTTCTTTCATTAATGATAGGTGTTTTTCGCTGAGGATGTGGGGTCCAATAAGGGTGCCATAATTGGGCTTATGGTTGGAGGGGTCGTCATAGCAACGGTCATCGTCATCACTTTGGTGATGCTGCGGAAGAAACAATACACCTCTATTCACCATGGTGTAATTGAGGTAAACCCTGAGGTTCAGCACTGAAACTTTTTTTCTCTTGCGGTCTTTTATGCAGTTGCTGTTTTACAAACTCCGCTCATGTGTTTAAAGGTGGACGGAGCAGTGACACCAGAAGAACGTCATCTGGCCAAGATGCAGCAGAACGGCTATGAGAATCCCACTTACAAATTCTTTGAGCAGATGCAGAACTAAAGAACTTCTTGCCAACATTTCCTTCAGATGTTTCCCAGCTGCACTTGTCACCTTCTGGGCCGGTTCCATTCTTGTTCTTTGTCCTCAGCCCCCCTCCACATCTTCACTTACTCACCCTGTCCAGGGGGAGGAAACCTTTGTGAAGATCATTGCAAAGGCTAATTTTCATCTTTCATAGTAAAGAAAATAAATCTTTGCATGTATCAATCAGGGGTTTGGGTCCAAGGAAACAGGCATGGAACAAAGCCTTTTTAATCCTTTACCCCTCAGTTGTACAGAGCTACATTTTCATATCAGCTGGTTAGACAAGGGTAGCCTGTTCCACCTGCACATTTCAGCCTGTCACAAGTTCTCATAGTGCTTATGCTGGAAGAACTCTACTGTTTATATGACGTCACTGCATTCCTGCACCCATAGCTGAGACCAGAGCCATGCAATTCCCAGACTCCCCCTACACACCTCACCTGCTCTAAGGTGATAGATAAAGGCTTTCAAAACACCTCGCTGCACGATTGAAGTGTTTCAGGTTTGTTTGACAAAAAAAGAAATAAGGTGGGGGGGTACCTTAAAACATATACAGGATCAAAATATACAAAAGCTGAAAAATATTTAATGTTTTGTTTTTTATGTGTAATATATTAAGACAAAGATTAGCTGTAAGTATAAGTAGTGCATGGCCATATTGATGACTGATAAAGTATACTGTATGTGGAGGTCTTCAAGAGTGGTCCTCTTTAGATATTTTAGAAGGATTGTATATTTCTAGTGTCTTCTTTGTGATCTTGTGATATGAAGAAGAAAAAAAGTATTCAGAATCTGGTCTGCTTTATTGTCACACAGACTTGCTTTAACTGAATCTTGGCTCTTTCTGCTCATTTTTGTGCTTCACTGTTGTGTTAGCTGCATGGGCAAAATGCTCCCCGCATATGTAATATATGAAGTGTAATAGTATCCGAAAGGAAGACGATTGTGTTACTGTTTGCGTTCTATGCACTCTGTCATTTTTAAAGGCTGAAGTTAACCACCAAATATTATTGCTGTTAATTCTCTTGTCATTGCACTTTGTGTTTTTAGGAAATTGTATCATTCCAGATTTATCACTCCGCTGTCTTGATTGTAAATATTTGGGTAATGGAGATCCATCATGTCCAGAAATTCATTTCCCCCTTTTTTTTGTCCCATTTCCCCCAAATGTTATCAGGTTTGTGTTTGTGCTCTCAATGCGCCAGCAATATTGTACAGTGCAGGAGTCTGTGCATATTTAACAGACAAGAATTATTGGGCCTAGAGAGTCGTTTCCAGAAGGTTCAATCAGCTTTTCACACACATTCCTTCACCAAATCTCATAAACACTCTATTTTTCTACATTTGCTGTGTATACATGTACAGTGCTTCTGTTCGTCCTGTGGTGAATATTTCTTTGCCTGCATTTTTGTTGTCAAGTCTGTAAACATCCTCAAATAGAGGCAACAAATGACCACATTTCCCTCTAACAGAGACATGTTCACCTTGTCATACATTAATGGTCAACATGAATGTGACATGCATATTCTGCATTATTAAAGAGATACAACACATATCACCTTTATAAATGTACAGACACCAACTGAAGCTCTTAATCAGGTGAATGTTTAAAGTTTGTATTGATGCTCACTCTGGCTGTCTTTGGAGCCTAGTGATTAAAAAATGTTTTTCCTCATTGATTCAGTGACCCTCCTCTGTATGTAGTTGAATTAGACATTTGCTTAGAGTAAGAAAAAGCTTTCTACACTCACCATACCATAAATAAAAATTTTGAATGTACATACAAGTGCCTGGCTGTCTCTCTTAACTGATTAACTGAAAATACTCACACCTTGCACACAGATGTTAGGAAAATGCTTGTCACTTTATTCCCCCTAGTGGACAAAAAGAGTCCACAATTTTGGGAACGAACACTAAATAAAAATACAAAACGGGTCCTCTATAAATGGAAAATATGAAAATACACTTGCCCTTGTGGCTATCAAAAACATGAAGTACTGGTATATACAGTGGAAATGATCCTGAACTACAGACTGGCAAAGCACAACAACAAGCTCTTAATTGGATTTTCAGTCATACTCAAGCATTCAGTTACACACATACGCGCGCACACACAAGAACCAGCAATCACAGTCATTCACCCCTCATTCTGAGCACACCTCTCATAAAGAAAAGCTAGAAAACTTTATCTGCATCAGTGTAAATTGAATCAAACTGTAAAGACGATAACAAAATTGTTTATCCACACTGATCAGGGATCAGCCTTGCATCTTCGTGTCTGACACGCGTGTTTAATGTCCAATCAGCAGTGGAGGGCACGCTTTGCATGTGGCAACAGAGGTGTGCTGCAATGCGACCTCCTTCAGCTGTCCTTGTCCAGTGTGGCGGTGGTGGCGAGGGTCACTGTGGTGATGGGCTGCCCGATGCCGTGCATCTGCATGCGAGCCAGTTTCTTCTGCTCACACTCAGTCACCAGACTGTTGAGCTCAGCGGCACTGTAGCCAATCAGAGTCCTCAGGTCGCAAACAAACTTGTAGACAAAGCGCTTGCCCTGCACCTTGCTTATCATGTCCCCATCGTAGTAATACCTAAATGGAAAAATCATATTTAAAAACTATTTCGCATTAAGTAAAATGTCATATCTGCAAAATGACATATTTATAAACACTGTGCAAACTAACAAAAAAAACCTGTATTGACCTTGAGTATCCAATATTATTAAACTGAGGGAGACAACCGGCTTTGCCACGCCCCCCCCCTGATAAAAAACCATTCCTACCAGTCTGACACTTTCAGAATGGTCTCTTTGCAAATCCCCAAACTTCACAGAGGTGACAATGAAAAATGAAATGCAAAATGACATAAAAATATAAAAGAAATATGACTAACCTGAGGGCTCGACTGAGCTTTTCATAGTTCATGGTTGGCTTGTTTTTGCGCTGACCCCATTTCTGTGCTACAAGCTCAGGCTGGTTGAGTTTGAACTCTCCCTCCTCACCCACCCAGGAGATACAGTCTCTTGCATCTTTGTCTGTGAGCAGCTCCAGCAGGAACTGCCACAATTGGATCTGACCATTGTTACCTAGAACCAGAAAAAACAGGGCACCCAGTGTGCATGATAAGTACCACAAAATTTTACATCAAAACTGCATCAACATAAAATAGAATGCAAGCATAACTCTCAGAGCTGTGAGAGTTAAGGCAGATTTCCACTGGGTCCGTGTGCGGTGCGACTTAGAACTGACCTCCCACCGGGACCGTGTCAGACATGGCGCGCCCGCGACTGCAGTCCGTGCTCGTGTACCCACGAGATAAATCCGATAAATCACATTTGCAGGATCACACGATCATGATCAGGATAAATGTCTAGTGGCGTGTGCGCAATAAATGTCCTACATAAAGTCACTTTTCCTGCATTTTCCAATTTTCATCTGCAGACGCGTCATTCATAATATAGGCTATGTTCATTTATTGTACAGCTATACACATCTTGACTTTTTTAACAATGAACTTACCATACATAATCTATCCCAGAAATTGATCATGCCATCACTTTCTTGGCTGCAAACTCAGCAATAAGACTTTATAATCCAGTTTGGATGTAGGCTTATTCCATTTCTAACTAATAGTCATGGAAACCTGCACAGCCTGTTCTGTGACACAGGTGCGCAAACAATTTTAATTAGTCTCAACTTTAAAAAGCTTTGGCCGCTGTTGTGCCAAAAAGTGATTGTCTGCCAAAAACGGATTAAACAGCTGCTTGTTCTGTAGTGGGTGAGTTGTGGTTAGGGTTAGGGGAAAGGTAAGGGTCAGGGTTAGATTTTACCGTGCTCTCATGGGTGTGGTGGGGGTGTCGTATACCGACGTTACTACACAACACCCCCACCCGTGAGAGCAGACATAGACCTGACTTCTACATTTAGCCGAGCGGCGCAGGGGACGCACCTGGGACGCATGTGTCATGCGTCTGGTGTGAGCCACGCCACTAACACGCCACTGACTATAGTGTCCGCTACTTGCTCCGGAAGCCGCGCCACAGCCGTAATGCACCACACACAGACCCAGACCAAATCCGCCTTTGTGATGAAGGAAGTTCAGAAACCCTCCTTTCTGATCGCAGAAAGTTTAGAATGAAGGCTGCCAGGGAGTAGAATTATTTTTAATAAAGGTGTCTATTTTGCACTTAATAACTGAATTGTTCAGTCTGTAAAATTCAAGTAAATTAAAAAATAATTTACATTCAAACAGTTTAATTTATTTCTCAACAGAGCCACACATTTGAGAAGCCTTTGACAAGCAAAATGACTATATAATTTTTTTTCTGTGCAGTCATTAACTGATGAGTTGATATCTGTGCCTTCTTAACTGGTTGGTGCACACACCCAACACACGCTGCAACATTCAGACATATTTTGCCTGAATCCTTTTTAATCAACACCAGGATTCTAAACAGAGAATTTCAGCATGCAAGCGGCTCAGAGTTTTTGTTGGATGTGTACTACCTGTGCGATTGCCAGGTGAACTGCGCTCTTCTCCTGAAATACGGGGAGCTCTGGGGCCACGGCTCTGCTTCAGTACCTTTATAGCAGTAGGTGTACTCACTTGAGCTGGTATTATCTGCACAGCTGAAGAGATAGATGCATACAGAAGTCATCCATAAGGTATGTTTTTATTAATCAGAACAATTCTTGTCAATTGAAACCCTTCCATCCTCCCAAAATTTCATGCATAATAGGCTTTTCTTTTTTGTGTGTGTGTTGCAAGAGCAGCAAATTAGTCTACTGGGGGAAAAAAAAACCTCTGACTCAATTCCCTGAAAGTACAATGCGTCACATCTTGCCAGAGAAGATAATCTGAGTAACTCAACACAAGGCAAATTCAGTTCACAGCTAAGTGTCTGAGGTGTTAAAAGACTTTATTTTAACTACACTTACGTTGATCAATAGTAACAGTGGCATCACCTCCAGACTGATCCTGGCTGGCCAATACATCTGAGATGAAAACAAAAGACAAGTTACGCTTCATGTGATGCTACAGTTGGACTAACAAGATGCAACTCTAGCAGCACATTCTCTCTCGATGCCAACCTCTAAATCAGCTTTCATCGTTGATGTGTGTGTACAAGGTGAAACTCCTCCCCAACTTACATTTGCGCAGGAGTTCCAGGTGACTCCACAGGATTTCTCCGTTTGGCACTTTCTGAAGAAACTCGTCTTGGCTGAAACTGCAGAGCTCTCTACCTGGGATGTGAATGCTGCCGATTTCCATCTCGTCAATGTTAAACTCTTTCATTACCCACACAGCCCAGTGGATCACCTGATCAGCTGTCCATAGCAGGGGGTCTGAGGAGAGAGAGAGAGAGAGAACCCTCACATATTACCAGCTACAGCAAATTTACCCCAATTTAAGGATTGATTTCCACCACAACGTTCTGTATGTATGTGATGGAAGTATTCCTCACCATATGGTATGCCAAGCCGGACCTGTTCTTTGCGATACCCTTCAAGAGCTGCGGCCCAACGTGTAACCTGCTCTGAAGTCTCATCAGACAAAGCAGACCGCTCAACAGCAATAAGCTGTCCCTCCTCCACCAGAGATCCCTCCTCTCCTGCTGCATCTGGATCAATCACCACTTCTACTGTTTCAACTGGCTTCACTATTTCCAAAATGTTCAGCTTTTCCTCTCCTGAGCAAAATGACAAGAAATGAAAAAAAAAGGTCTTTGGACAACACAGCAATACTTATTCACTGATTTCCATATTTGGATGATTTCATTTCAATTCTGGTTTCTGGTTCAGCTGATACCTGGTTTGGATATAATCTGCAGACTGAGCTGCACTGTGCCATCTGTCTTCACTCCTTGGTCAAAAAGGCTGTGATCTGGGTGAAGCTAAGAAGATTTTGACAGATAAAGTCAATACTTTTCAGATCAACTGTCACCTCTTGCTGCACACCAGCACAACAAAACTAACCAATCAAGATTTCTGAATAGGAAGCAATTGTGAATTACTACCTGAATATCTTGCAAGCAGATGTCAAATGAATCCAGTGAGATTTGGATGCGAGGCTCCAAAAGTTTCTTTAAATTGCCAATTGGTTCATTGATGTCGATATCTTGCTGAATCAAATCAGATGCTGTGATTGTCTGCTCCTCAACGCTTTAATTCAAAGATTAGATGAGAGACAGGGAGAGAGAGAAAGAAAAAAAGTTAAGGATCGTTTTTGTACATCCCAAACATATCAAACTTTCATTTATTTAGAATCTTTACTTACCCTTCCTCCAGGCATGCCTGTTTCCCCCGTTCATCAATCTCTATTTCTATCATCTCTTCTGTCTCAGTTTTAGCCATTCCGTTTGGAGACAGCTGTAGAACAATATAACAATAGAAAGGGCAATGAGTTTCAAACCATATAAACTAAAGGGTTTGACACAAAATAAATTATGAAAATAACTATGGCACAGTTAGTTATTTTTTCCACAGTATCCCACACAATTTCCCCCCAGTGAATCAACAAATCATTGACATAAGTCAAGCAGAACTGTTGCAGTGTTGTTAGTTCCTGTCTTCAGCATAAAATACGCTTTTCTATATTCAATACTACTGTACTTTAGTATTTTTAACATTAACATAAAAACTAATTTGGAAGAACAAAACGTGGTGTTATCAGTCAACAAGTTTCTTTATGTACAAGCTCCCCATGATAAGCAATATTTACCACATTAACAGATATTAACTTTGGGCTGGGGGTTTATGTTACCACTCAGAATTTTAAGCTATAGTGTCTGTTATCAGTAGAGTTGGATTGCTCCTTCCATGTAAATTAAATTTTTATATCAAACCACAACTTAGACACAATTATAGAATGGCTTTGAGATTTATTTCACATGTTGAGCGTCTCAGTTTAGTTTTAATGACTTGATACTGTGCCTGCTACTTGAATTAGCAGCCAACTTAAAAATATCCTGTTTGCAGGGCTGAAGGTTAGCAGCATTCACCAACCAAATCCTCACTTTTAAGTAAATAGCTGGTAATGTTAACATTTATGTGCGAGTATGTAAATGTTTAATCAATTGAAATTTAATTTGCTACTCTCCCTGTTAAATACCCATAAATCATATTCAATGCACTACTTATGGGTGAATAAGCAAAGAACTGAACAATACATGAATCCTTTAATTATTTTCAGAACTGTATCAGAAATCAGTGAGTAAAGTAGAAACCTACATTATCTTCCCTGTAACACGAGCAACTTTAATTTTTATATTAATTTAAAGAGGCGAACTGTTAAAACTAGACCAGAAATTTATCTATTATACATTTTATAAACTACCCATGATGTCAACATAAACCGAGCTGCTAGGGATTTCCTACTAAAGGCCTCTCAGCCTCGACTCCTCATTGGCCGTCTGGGACAGTTCACTGACTGCTAACATTAGCCAACTCGAGGGCGAGGCTTTGGTGTTTAAAGGCCAACTGATAGGCCATTAATTACATAAAATAACCACTAATCATAACCATCAGTCTTTATTAGACTTTGCAAAAGTAAACAAAACTTAGATTAATACGCCGGGCTACACGTGTGGCGGTAGTTAAAGAGGCACACGGTAAAACAACTTAGCTACAAAATAGCAGCGCTGGGCGAGACAGTACATTACACAACCGTCAGTCCCCCGCGTGCTAAACAACGGTTAAAATATCCCCGAACAACTTGCGCATCGTAACGTCCACAAATGTTTGTTCAACCACATTATAACTCTGCTAGTAGAAAACTTTTAAAACGGAAATAGAATAAACGGAAACAAAACAGCATAGGGCAAATGGAAAGGAGCCGGAAATCCTGGCTAAGGTTTACAGCATTGCAAGACTTCCGAGAGCAGCACTGATCAACGCGTGTGAAGTTGAGGAAAACGAGCGCTGAATAACAACCGCAATCACCAGGAACACGCTCAGTTAATTAGAAACTAAAGCTACGCTTACAGTAACGGACTAAAATGTATATGATGTATACACACGGTGTGTTTGTAGCTGGACTGTAGGCTGCGCCAGCGTCTTCCCTGATCTACGTCTGTTCAGCTTTATCTTTAGCAACCCAGCTAACGTTCAGTGGTGTAATAACTGACGCTATTTCTGTTTTCCAGTGAAGAGACAGCAACACAAGTAGTTGTTGTGACAGACAGCGTTAGCATAGCGTTTCATCATTACCGTAAATGCGTCTTTCTGACTTGAAGGTGGGCGGCCTCTTCTCAGTACACGGAATAACAACAGCTAGCTAGGTTAGCTTAGGTGATTGAGCTATAAAATAGCGGGAAGACTCTATGCACAAGTAACGTACATCAGCACATTATGGAAAACACTTGTCCCGTCACCGAAGTTTTCCTACCTGTAAATGTTCAGACTTTATGAGACGTTAAGTATATTTTACTGTTGTAGATAAGCTGCCAAATAATCACTCAGTCGATAGGTATCTAGCAAGTTTTTGACCAACAAACAGTCATTCAGGGGAGGGGCGGAGACTAACTGGTAATGCTGAACTTTACTAAAAATTTAAAAGAAAATTTCAGGCCGTTAAAAACGTGTTAGTAACTGCTTGTATGTCCATCCACCACATATGTAACAATTTTGTCAGCAGTAGTATTTATCCAATGATCAGTTATTGTCCATTAGATTAACAAAGGTTGCTCTGCAATGCTACTAATCAGTCTTAAAAGCCATGTTTGTCTAGCTAACTTTCTGGTGAAGTTCACTAGAGCATTACCTTGTATTTAATCTAGTGTTGTGGAAAATTTTTCAAGAGTCTGGTGAGAAATAATAGAACAATAGATTTATTGACAAAGTAAGCAAATGTGGCTTTGCAAGCGGAGAACAATTTTGGACAATTGACAGACCAACTGTCTGGCGCAGTAACTGAGAAAAAGGCTGAACTCTACCCTCACAAAGTCCCTCTATAAATGAACCCACTCATTTTTTCATGAACCCTGATCAGCCCTTGTAAAGGCTGGAAAAAAGCAACCTTAACATAATCAACTATATATATATATATATATATATATATATATATATATATATATATATATATATATATATATATATATATATATATATATATATTTTGTATATATATATATATATATATATATATATATATAAAACAGGGCATTTATGTTTATTTTCAACTGTTGCTTCAAGTTGCAGACCCCATTGTTTGACAAAGATTACTTAAATGTTGTTCAATGCAAACATCAATACTTGGAGTAAAGGAGCTGTTGAAAATGATCAATGCCATCTGTGTGAATTAAATCCTTGTCCCGTAGGGTTATCTTCTGTAATATTGGGAAAGAGAATGTTTTTTACATTCGGCTCTATTATATTGCAGTTTACTCAGGCATAGTAACAGATGCAAATGTTTTGACACCTGGAAATCCAGGTACTCCTAGACATCAAGAACATGCATATGAATATTATCTCTTTGGAGCTATTCTCAGTATACTTTGAATGTGTCTATGTAACTCAGATGTTTCTGAATAGGGATGGAGCTTCTGATATAAACAGCCTGTTGTTTAGTTCATAGTATTTAGTGGAGATCTTTACTTTTTTTTGGGGGGGGGGGGGGGGGGGGGGGGTCCCTCTTTTTTGGACTTTGTTTTAGTTAATCTTATGTTTTAATAGACTCTTTTTTTTTTTTTTTTTTTTTTTTTTTTTTTTGTTGGCCTTGTACAGAAAAGAGTACAGTATAAATACTTCGACATATGAACATTCATGTAGTTGCATTTATCCTAATGTGCATATAATGATAATAAAATAATGTATGGAACACGTTTCCAGGTGTGTTTTTTTTTTAAAAATTGTCTGTAATCATATATTTGCTTGAGTTTAATTTAAGTATTTTATCATTTCAGTCTAAATTACTGCAAACTTTTAAAAAAATCATTCAGTAAATTTATCTCTTACAAAAATCAAGTGAATTCATGTATGACTTGATTTTAATAAAAGGTATGTTTTGCATTTCTAAAGCTTTCAAAAATGTTGGGGAATATTATAATTGGTTCCTGTTGAACTATATAAAAATCAGTAAGTTTAATAAGTGCCATTAAAAATATAAATAAATATTTGCCCCAGTCAGTATCCCATTTCATAAATCACATGACTTACTTACGGATGGCATTACCGTTATATTTGGTTCTATTGCCATTTTGATTGTTTACCGGCAATCACATAGGCAATTTTTTTTTTTTTTTTTTTTTTTTTTTTTTTTATCACAGGCAAATTCGACTGCTGACAAACCTACGAATTACAACTTCCGGTATGCTATTCTGACAAGGGATGCCAAGCTGACAGAACACCGGCGACACCGAGGGAAACTGCGACATGGCATTATGATTCAAACATTAAAAGGCTTTGCGTGCTCCCGCGGCTGCTTAATCGGTTTCTGGCGGGCGATCATATTTTGGCACAACAATACCAGACGAAATAAAAGCCGATAAAGTTCTGAAAATGACAGACCGCTTGGAAAAAGACTTGACAGGAGAAAGACAGATTGGAGGTGCAAATTAAAAACGTGCAACACAAGTCTGCACAACAGAAAGAAAGTGCCGGCTTCGAGGAGAGGAGCAGTTGGTTCTTGAAACAAGAGCATATGAGAAGACACAAGAACTGAGATTAATCAGAGAAGAATGAAACTGAGATGAGCTTAAAAGAAAAGATGCGCATTTCAAGACAATTCAAAGTACTTGACTTAAAACATTTAAAGCATTACAAGAGGGGAAAAGGAAAAGCATTTAAAAGTACATAGCTACAAAAATTACATTTCTGATTGGGATTTGGCAGAGGTAATTAAATAAAACTGAACATTTCTTTAAGAAAGAAAAGTTAAAAAAAAAGCTTGGTCAAAGGGAACAAAAGAAGAGGGGAGAAAGGATATGATTATAAGTGATAAATAAGTTAATAAGAGCTCGATTGATTTGTGAAAACAGGTAAACCTACAAAAAAAAAATCAAAGCTTGATTCACTGTTGTGTCAGTTTGAATCGGTTTGAACTGAAAATACGAAAAGCAAGAAAGTACAAAAAGTTCTGATCTACAGTGACTGTCTCAAACATCGATTCTTACGATATTACATCATTTAATACGTCTTGGGACAAGATTATTTGTAGGCTGGTAATATGGTTTGAGTTTGCTAAGTTCTGAGTGTGAAAACTGTTTGTTTTGAAAATCATTTGTTTCCGGTTCCACCGGAAACACTTGTCTTCAAAATGAAAGGAAAATTATTTTTCTCACTTTTTTTCTACCTCCTTAGTTAATTATACCACAATTTGGATTTTAAAATAATTCATTTAAACATCAGTAATTAAATAATGAGCTATGGTAAAATAGAATATCCTGAAAAAGTTAATTTATTTCTGTAATTCAACTTAAAAGGTGGAATTTACATATTGTATAGACTGATAATATGTGAACCAATATATATCAAGCTTTTATTTGTTTGGATGTTGCTGATTAGGATTTGCAGCTTAAGACAATCTGAATTTCTAAAACTTAAAAAATTAGAATACTGCATGAAATCAATTAAAAAAGGACTTTAGATACAAAAAAGTCAGGCCTCCTAAAGAAAAATCTTGCATCTGTACTTAGTATTTGGTTGGGGCCCCTTTTGCTTGAATGACTGCCTGGCATGGATGCAACCAGCTTCTGGCATATCTCAGGTGTTATGGAAGACAAACATGCTGCACTCACAGCCTTGAGCTCTTCTTTATTGTTTGGTCTCTTCCCGTTCACCTTTCTCTTAGCAATGCCCCACATGTTTTCGATGGGGTTCAGGTCAGGTAAGTTTGTGGGCCAATCAAGCATGGTTGTTGAACCAAGATTTTGTACTTTTGGCAATGTAGGCAGGTGCCAAGTCTTGCTGGAAGATGAAGTCTGCATCCCCATACAGCTGGTCTGCTGAAGCAAGAATGAAGTGCTCCAAAATGTCCTGGTAGACGGCTGCGTTTATGCTGGACTTAATGAAACTCACAGGTCCATTCCTTTTGAAGTTCCCCCACATTTTTGAATGGCCCTTTCCTGACCATCTTCTCCAGGCTGCTGTCAGCCATCCTGCTTGTACACTGTTTTCTTCTACACTTCTTCCTTCCACTTAACTGTCCATTAATGTGCTTTGAGACAGCAGCACTCAGGGAACAACCAGCTTGTTTTTCTATCACTTTTTGTGTCTTCACCTTGTGCAGGGAGTCAATGATGGTTTTCTGCACAACGGTCATATCAGCAGTCTTCCCCATGATTGTGAATACTTCTAAACCAAGACAGGAACTTTTTAAAAGGCTCGGGGCACTTATGGAAGTGTTTTGGATTACTTACCTGATTAGAATGTGACACTTTGAACCTACAATACTGGAGCTTTTTAACGTATTCTAATTTTTTAAATTTTAGAACTTGAAGTTTTCTTAAGCTGCAAATCTTAATCAGCAAAATCCAAACAAACAAAAGCTTGAAATATATTAATTCACATATTATTAGTTTAAACAATATGTAAATTGCACCTTTTAAGTTGAATTACAGAAATACACACACACACGTATATATACATACATATGTATAATATATATATATATATATATATATATATATATATATATATATATATATATATATATGATTTGGGCGCTTTTGTTTCGACGTTATTTAGAAAGAAGAAAAAAAAAATAATTTATTCAAAGAATTATTTTTAAATACCTTTCCTGCCGGGAGATTCCCTTTCCCCCCCGCCTTTTTATTTTTTCACATTTTTGTTATTTTTTTTTTTTTTTTATTTTGAGTGTTATTCTCCTTTCCTCTTTATCTCTGTTAAGAAACTTTTACTGTATATATATATATATATATATATATATATCTCTCTCTTTCCTCCCCCCCCCCCCCTATATATCGATGTTGTGCTTTTATTCTGAATGTCAAAAACGGAAGCGGTGTTGATACCGCCTGGTTGTACACTGGTGAGGAAGATGGCAGAGTATCTGGCATCCATTTTTGGAACAGAGAAAGATAAGTAAGTAAATCACACTAAGTTTGTGAATCGACGGTAAATTTTTGTCGTTTATTTTGTACAAAGCAAGCTTCGACAAGCAGCACTGTAATAAATACTATTTGCAACCTATAATTTTACATTGACTATGGCTATTAGTGCTAGCAAGCTAACCATCGTCCATGAATTGAATACCGCGCCGCGATTTTTGAGCTTTCGCAATATCTGGGAGCTGAACAGTGATGGGTTAGTTATAGAAAATAGATGATAAAGAGTCACTTACTTTTAATTTTACTGACATTGATTTGACTGTTTTGTACTGGTGTTACACGAACTTTTTCCTGCCCTTGATTAAGCGCTAGAACCATGGCTGTGTTTGCGAGCATCAGACCCCCCTTTGTTAAAGTAAAAAAAACACAAACACCATATAGCACCCTCATTGCCCGTTTTGAAAGCAGACATATCTGTCCTCCATCCCAGCCACCTTCCTTGAAATTTTAGGAATGATAGTATTAAGATTTCATTGATCTGATCCTTAGATGTAGCATTTTCAATGAAAGACTTATTCATGTTGTAAATGTTCCTGTTTCAAGTCAAATGGATTTTAACAAAAAGGGGGAAAATGTGCACACCCTGGTGATGTAGGCAAACTCCCATAGTTCATTGCAATAGAGCCCCCACAGTCCGCGCTCTTCGTGTCAGGTGAAACGTTTGTTACTGAAATGAGTAGATCTGGGATTGTATCTTCCTTTTGGTAATTTTCATTGTTCATTCATTTTTGCAGAGTCAATTGCTCTTTTTATTTTAAAATTGGTGCCTGCCGACATGGCGACCGCTGCTCCAGATTACACAACAAGCCAACTTTTAGCCAGGTAAGACTTTTTTTAGGCACCTAGGCAGGTAGGCCTTAATGAATGAATGAATGAATGAATGAATTCTTTTATCATAGCATATTAGGTAATACCAGCACCAAAGCTGTAAAAAGTATTTGATGTGATATGAATTATGGGTTAATTTAAGGGGTATTCCTATTTTTACTATCTGATCACTTCCAAATAGTTGAAGGGATGAAGCTCAAATCCCCCCCCCCCCCCCCCCCCACACACACACACACCTATTTTTAAAAAATGAATTTTATCAAGATTTTTGCTTTCATGAACTAATCTTTAGATACAATTTTAGAGAAATTTTAAAAGATTAAAGCTAGAATTTAGTGCTGGAGCTTGGCTAGAATATCTCACTGCCCACAGATTGATGCTAGTGTAACTTGTACAAGAGAAAGTAGAAATCCTCTGCAAATTGCTGCATCATAATATTCACTGGTGGGTTTAAAATGTTTAGTTCTTGTGTCTTTAGTCAGCAGAGGTTGGCTGAGACTGATATCTGAAACTTTACAAATCTAGTAATTTATGCCACTTTTTTACTTTTCACAAACCAATCTTTTAACATAACTGATTATACTAAAATGTTTATAACAAAAAAAACAAAAAACAAAACAAACTTAATTAAATGCAACTCGGGGGAATCTGAAATATGTTCATTTCTGAGTAACAGTACTGTTTATGCCATTGAATGTATTTTTATTTTTACAGAAACATCAGCAGATTCCCTGATGTGATTTATTCATTTGCTTGTAGATCATATTAACTAAGATTCAGTCCCTCAACTTATGTAGAGATTCATTTGTCTACTTTCCTCCAGGACTAAATGGTACTTTAAATCTTAATGGAGTAGTGCTCTGTGCAAGTTGGATTTCAGTAAAGCTTTGACATTAGTGATTTAGCAACTATAATTACTCATTACAGTGGTCTGTGAACACTTGGCGCAGAAGAGTCAGTTATATTTTCATTATTTGTCCTGATTTTAAGGTTTCAACTAAGATCTGAATGATGTACTTCTCATCAGTGTTTTATTTTATTTGTATTTGACAGTTTCTATTGCTCTGCTATAGAAATTTCTCAGTTTAATGCACTTGCCCTAATTACCTCCAAATATAAATATTTTGGGTTTTTGTTTCAGACTATTGCCCTTCTGAATATTTACCGGAACCCGCAGAACAGTGCCCAGTCTGCAGATGGTCTGACCTGTAAGTGAACAGTTATAACTCGATCTCTGTTTTCTGCCCGATTTTCAGCTGGCTGAGTTTTTAGATAACGTACTGTTGCAAACATACTCAGGCGTATTGTATGGTTCATTAAAGCTGTTTATTTGTTTTGAAAGAAAAAAAAACACATTTGTTTTACTAAAATGGGATATATCTCAAAATGTTGTCAGATTGAAGACCTTCACAGTGAAGACATAGATACATGTAGAAATTATGTCCAACACTGAAATTTAACAATAATGCATAATTTTTTTTCCTTTTATAAAAATCTTTTTTCAGTAACCTGAACAGACTCAAACAAACTTGCAACATATTTGCAGTGAGGAACAATTAGAATGACAAAAACCGAAACAAAGCCAGTACCAGGCTGTATGTGTGAAAATGGGAGACTATTTGATTTTTTTGTTTTAAAAAACAAAACATTTTTGTTTATATTTACTATTTATTACTGTGCAATATGTCAGAATTATTGTAGTGAAGTCTTCTGCCCCCTGGAATCACCATTTTAGATGGTGTACAAGTATAAACCATAAAGTGATGCAAAAACCCCAGATGCAATAGCTTTCAGAAACTTTGTGTCAAATATGATTCATATGGAATTTTAGGGTTAAAGATGGTACTATAGATGGGTTACCGAGCAACGTCACAGATGGGATGTGCGTGCAACCAGGGGGCAAGAAAACACAGGAAAAGCATTATTGAACCATGAGAAGACGTGTGTTTTACATGCAAGACTTGACTTTTAATGCAGATGTGGTCAAGATATGGTGTGAAAGTGTTGGGGAAATATAATGTTTGAGTCCTGGTATTTGTTTTGGTTGGAAAAATTAAAACATTAATGCATGTAAACAGTTAAAAATGGTGAAAATAGGACAGTAGGAGTGACTGATCTTCAGAAAACCCTCTCGGATAACTTATACAGGTTCAGACTACATCATTTATTCAGTCTTTCTCCATGGTCCTAATGTCGGATTAAACCACCGTGGTGGCAGAAATTATTCGCGTTTTCTAGTCAGGAGACTGGTACTACCAGCATCATTGCTGCGATCGGCTGAATCACATCACTGTAAGCTGTAAACACTGTAGCTGTGTGTGACAGCCGTCCTCTGCTCAGACAGCAAAATAAAAAGACGAAAAAACTGATTGTGGAGCCGTTTACAAACATTCATGCTGCATAGCAACGCATCCCGGAGATTTAATACGAAGTACGGGGGTCGTAAATCAGATGGCGTTTGAGTTTATACCGTTAGCTTGTTAGCAGTTAGCTAGTCTGTCTACTATCTACCAGGATTTCACACACAACAAAAGCATAACGTTACACAAGCAGCGAGACTTACAGCAATGCAGGTGAGTCTCTAACAGTTGGAATCGCCTCCTTTCCAAATGTAGTGTTAATGTCGTCTTTGCCTGGTTTAATCCCAAACTAGTGAAAGTTACTCCTGTGTGGAGGTGGTGAAGACGACACCGGAGCTGAACCTGCTGCAGACAGCAGACTGTTGTGGACTATTTTGGTTTTAACAAAGAGTCTAAACGAAAGTTTAAGCTGCTTTCTAACTCAAGTTTTTCAGGCAAAATTCAAATGAGGTTCAACACTTATAATATCCATGTTTTAACAAGAAAAATGCCGTTTCCGGGTGATGACTCCCATGCCAAGTTAGTGTAATGGTAATAGAAATATAAAACAGCAACGCAGCGTCGGTATTTTTTTATTCGTCATCAAAATACAGATTTATACAAAATACTTTAAGACTCAACGATCTCATTTTGTTTCGTCAGGTTACTTTACATTTTCATTAATGATATGAGTGCGTGTTTGGCCATAGACTGCAGTACAGAACAGTCTTTTTGCCCCCAGGTTGCGCGCGCAACTGCCAATGTTTGTAAACGGGAAACCCATCTATATTCAAGGATAATCTTTATTATAAAATGCGTACATGTGTCCAAACTTTTGAGTCTTTCATTGGACAACTACATTTCACACGAATGCTGTCACATTGCTCTCAGTTCACATTGACATTTACAACCGCAGATGTGACATGTCAGGGCAAGACTTCCCACAGATACACAAAGATTAAATATCAGTGTACACAGTTTTTGGATTGTAAAAGATGTTTTTTAAATAATGTGCAGATGAGTCAATAGAGCAAATTTTAATAGTTTTGCAAATCATTCAAGAAGTCTGACTGTGGAAAGAAAAAAAAAAAAGCCAGTTTTACTTAATTGATGATGAAACTCTACTTTTTATGATCATCATAGCAAAAAATAACTAAAATTTATGAGACAGAGCTTCTGCTTCCTTGTTTCTATTAAAGGGGGCTTGTACCGATGGGTTGTAAACCTGGATATGTGCATGTGCTTCCCACTGTGGATGTTATTTAAAATCCTCATTGATCTGTTAATCAGCTCAGAAATGAAAAGTTAATTCAGCTTGTGATCATCTTTCTCTCTTAACAACCACAGGTACCGTCAGTGACATGGAGATGCAGGAGCACTACGATGAATTTTTTGAGGTAACTCGTCCCGTCCTGAAGATTATGTTGTAAAGCTCATTTTAAACCACATCCACATCACATTTCCACTGTTACAGTCATTTGTAAGGTTTAGAGAATATATAAATGATCCTTTAATCATTTTATGTTATAAAAGGCAGGGAGCCATTTTTAATGGGTCAGTTGAAGTTTTTATGTTCTCAATAACGTCACCATAAGAAAAGTGGTAATTTAATCAAGTCAATTGATTTTAATTTATCAAGACCAATGAACTACTGTAGATGTTGACCAGTATTTGACCTATTCTGTCAGAGCATCTGTGTTACGGTTGTTATTTGTTTATCACCTTCTAAGTTAAGAAATTTCCTGTAGCCAGGCCTGGATCCGAGCATAAAGGCTATAAAAAGAGAACAAGTTAGTCAGGATGTTTCTAAAAGCTGATGCTAGATTATATCAGTAGAAGGAAACGGCTGCAGAGATGCAGGGATGCACAATATAATCGCCCCCCCTATCGGTATCTGCCTATATCGGCCTTAAAACTGAGTATCGGACATCGGCCACCCCACCGATATTTAACTGATCAGCCTGCTGTTTCTAAAGTCTAAAAAAAAACCAAAAACTTTTTTAAAAGTTTCATTTTTAAAGACTTCAAAACTTCTAAAGACTAGGGGTGGGAAAAAATATCAATACACTGAAATATCATGATATTTTCATATGCTGATATCATACTGCGTTTTTAAATGCCTATCTGTCTATTTTGTCAACAAAATCTTGCAATATTTCAGCGTTCTGTTACAAAATCTCGTGAGAATTCACAAAAATTTCAGGATTTTTCATATGCTGATATATTGACATTTAAAGACGCGGGATAGATCTATTTTACTAACAATCTCGTGAGATTTTGTCTGTTACGAAATATTGCAAGAATTCATGAAATCTCATATTTTGTAACAGAACGATGAAATCTCGCGAGGCATATGAAAATATTGTGATATTTGAGTGTATCGATATGTTTTCCCACCCCTATTTTTCAAAGTGTCAGAAACTGATAGCAAAACTGCTATTTGCAATGGTTGCTTATTTTTTTTCAGCTTTAATATCGATATCGGTTATCGGTCACATGGGTTTTAAAATGTCGGCATATCGGATATGAGCCAAAATTCCAGTATTGCGAATCCCTACAGAGATGCTAAGCTGCCAGTGTCAGTCTGAATAGTTTGAAGCTTTGGTTATGAGGTGTTATGGTCGGTCGAATCTTAGAACAGAGCTGATGGTGTCTTTAGAAATATTGACATTGAAACATGTCTTAAGACATGTTTTGATCATTTGACTCCTGGAACCAGTTGGTCCTGGCCAGGAAATACAAACATAACGTCCTTCAGCAAATTGCTTTGTGGTTTTGTGAGTGAATCACAGATGTTTGTATGCTGATGTGGCTTCTGTTGGACAAACAGATGAGCTCTTTCTCCTCGTTTCTGTGCTAAGCCAACTAACTGACTGCAGATATACTGAACATATAGGAAATTGGAAACAGTCTTAGGATGAAAAATCAAATGTTGCACTTCTTTTCTTGCAGGAAGTCTTCACAGAGATGGAAGAAAAATACGGAGAAGTGGAGGAAATGAACGTCTGTGACAACCTTGGAGATCACCTTGTGGGCAACGTGTATGTGAAGGTGAGTAGAAGACAAAATTAAACAAACGTGCTACCTTTTTGTGCTGTCGTTACATTTAGCTTGGCTTTAGAGCTTTGAATTCTCTCTCCATCAACCTCCATAGTTTCGTTATGAAGAGGATGCTGAGAAGGCTGTGATAGACCTGAACAATCGGTGGTTTAATGGACAGCCCATCCATGCCGAGCTCTCTCCGGTTACAGACTTCAGAGAAGCCTGCTGTCGCCAGTATGAGATGGGGTGAGTCTTCATGGTGGAACAGAACCTCTAAACTAGAGATGCACCGATCTGATACCTGGATCGAATATCTGCTCCGATATTGACAAATTGGCAGGATCAGATATTCGATGAATGTGGCCGATCCAACGTTCCAATCCAGTCTTTTTTGTTATTAATATCGTAATAAATGTACACTTCATTTGCTAAAAGATAAAAATTAAGTACAATTATATCTGTTTGTTTGTTACCTTTCTTTAACAAGATTAAATGTTTATGTAAAGCCTGATGCCTTCACTCACATGGCAAGGAATGAAGTTTATTCATCCAAAAGTAGTATCAGATTGGTATCGGTCGATGTGCTCAACCCTGGTATCTGTATCGGATGCATCGGAAAAAAACGGATCGGTGCATCTCTACTCTAAACAGGGTAACAATGTTATGCTGCCAGGAAAGGTCATTTGTTAAAGTTTGAAAATGTATTTTACTGGAGTAATCTGGTCACAATACCTTAACCATTTGTAGCATAAGAAATTCAGGTTTCAAAAGATTTAAGCTAAAAGAAAAAAAAAAGTTAATTTCATTCAGTCAAGCCTTTGCTTCAAGGCTGGGACCAAAATGCTTTTCTGGGTTGCCATCCCACATATTTGTGAATACTGGCGGGTCTGTTGTGTCTACAATTAGAAGCAGTTCTTTTAAGGTTTACAATCCAGCAACAACTGCAGAACAGTATTTGGCAGCTTTGGTGCAAGAAGACCAACCAGACAGATGTACAGTAGGACAAAAAAGTATTTAGTCAGCCACTGATAGCACAAGTTCTGCTTAGAAAGATGAGAGAGTTCTGTCATTTCCAGCATAGGTACACTTCAACTATGAGAGACAGAATGAGAAATAAAATCCAGGAAATCGCCAGGAGTGTCCCCCTGCTTAAGGCTGGGCAGACACTAAGCGATTTTCTCAAATACAATTACATCTAAAGATGCTTCTCCTTCATTCACTTTTGGTGAATGGAGCCTTGGCCAGGATGAGTCGATGTCATCAGGCGGTATCCAACAATCATTGGATGTTTTGACACTGAACCGCAACATCCTCAACATTGGTGAGTCAGCAGTGGTGGCCAGATCACTGCCCATTAACTCCTCCTGGCTACCAGCTAAGCTCCTCTCTCCTGCACCATAATAACCAGCAAGAATCTCTCTCTGCTCCCTCATGCTGATTTCCTGGATGTTATTTCTCATTCCGTCTACCTATGATGAAAATGACCGCTCTCTCTTATCTTTCTAAGTAGGAGAACTTGTGCAGTCTGTGGCTAACTAAATACTTTTTTGCACCACTTAATACTTTTTCATGCATTATCCCCCACAGATCTGCCTTGGTACATTAGCAACTTATAGCAATAGCAACTTTATTTATAACACACTTTAAAAACAACCTTGTGGATCAAAGTGTTACAGTGTAAAAACATAGATAAAAAGGATACATTACAAACTGGAAGCGTCAGTTTTGCTATAAATGAGCGAAGTTGCCTTACAGAAGTTCTCATATTTACTGATGGGGTGGTAGTGGTGAGAGATTTTATCGTTTTCTTGAAGTCACATTTTTGCTCTGATGAAAAAATGGTTACAAAATAGTTACATTTGCAAAGATCAATTATGTGGAAATATACTCTTTTCATCAGTTGCCCTCCATTTCCAGCACCTTCCAAAGACTACACGAGGTTGAGCGGTAGTCCACTCACAGCCTTGAAGTCACAGAAAAATGATGGACACTGCCAACATCTTCTTGTCAGTAACTACACTGATAAGCTGCAAAACTTTACTGCAGAAACTGCAGTGATTTATACGTTCAAAGTGACAGAAAGTTGCCTCCTGACAGTTCATTGATTTCTTTGTGTTGATACTCTGGATTTACAGTTAAGTAGAGTTTTGAAAAAAATCAATGATGGGTATTTCAGTAAGTAGTATCGGCTTCGACTTCTGATGAAGTATTAGTAAAATAATGTACTTTCTCTTTTTTTTTTTCATTACACATGAATGAGTATTTCTGTTAAACGTTTTAAGTCTCCAGTCCAGCTGAAGGAAGTTCTTTTCTCTCTCCCAGGTTTAGCTTTACTTACCAGGTGCAACACACTGCATTTATTTTTATAATGTTGGACAGATCTTAGACAGGAGGACCATTTGACCCGTTTTAAACACCAGTTTTGTGTTGCAGCTGCTGTAAAACTTATTTCCTGGTCATTCTTCCACAGCTGTGACTGTTTTGATGCTGTGCTCATTTTTCTAACTATAAATGCCTCACTCTCCTCAGGGAATGCACTCGTGGTGGCTTCTGCAACTTTATGCACCTGAAGCCCATCTCACGTGAGCTGAGGAGAGAGCTCTACGGGCGTCGCAGGAAGGGGTATAAACTTTGGCACTTTTACATACAAAAACTTTGGTACGCCTGTAGAACCTGTGCAGTTGTTTTACAGCGACTTCCTCCTCACTTCTACAGCCGCCACAGGTCTCGGTCTCGATCAAGAGACAGGCGATCTCGCTCAAGGGACAGAGGCCGAGGGGGCCACGAGAGGGGTCACGAGAGACGCCGCTCCAGAGACAGAGAGCGTTCAGGGCGATTCTAAGCTTCAAGCTACGACTACTCATCCCTCCCTTCCTCATCTTTTTTAAGTTTGTACCCTCCCAGATTGTTCTAGAAATAACTGAAAGGTACCCAGTTTTTAAGCTGTGACAGCATTGAGGAATTTTTTTTTTTCTTGATTTCTGAGAATAACTTTTGCCTCATTAAATTTAAAATTTTTACTTAACAAATGATTCCCGACTGTTATTCATCACAAAGTATTCATATTGAAGCAATCTGTCTTCTGATAAACAGGTTGTGATAAATCTCTGTCAGGTTGCAGTTTTGCTGATTTCATAGTTCTTCATTGGGAAATGAAACCATTCCATTATGAAATAAATCTTGAACTCTGTGTACAATAAAAACCTTAGTAGCTTGATGCAGAGGCTTTGTTAGAAGTTGAAGAACATCTACAAAACCTGTGAACAGAGATGGTGCTAGATGAGTTCATTTTATTCCTCCCATGCCAAATATGAGTTGACAAAAAAAGGTCCACTTTAAAATTTAAACTATTCCTGGGGACTTTTTAATAATAGAATTATCACATAAACATTTTGAAGTTTCTCCATTTAAAATCTAATTTTAGTGAAAAATGCATATATTAAAAATAGAACTTGCTAAAAGCATTGAAGCAGAAATGGTAAATTAGGATTTAAATGTTTATATGAAGGTTTCCAGAGCAAGGGCAGTGTTCAGCTCAGTGCTCCATAACAATAATAATAATAATGGATGAGATTTTTTATCGCTCTTTTCAAGTCTCTCAAAGCGCGCCGCTCACAGTAGATCCATTATTCATTCACTCCATGTGCAGGTTTAACACAAATGGCCCATGTTTGATGCCCACCCTGCGGTCCATTAGGTCTTTGTAGCCTCTTTTCTAGTCAGGCGACTAGAATTCTGTCCAGCTGCAGAAGTTTAATGTTCCTGTAGAAAAATGCAACAAAAGCCCCCCCACCAAAAAAAAAGAAGAAAAAAACACGATACCATGTTCAACTTGACATCAGAATAATAAACAAATTCATTTGAAAGTTTTGAGGGAAAAATAAATAATAAAAAAGCAAACGGGCTCAGCTCATGTATAGTGCTAATGTTTATGAAAGCATTGGTCCTTTCCAAAAATTTGGAGAAACCTTTAAAAATGTAGACTTCGTCTATAAAATTTCCCAACAATAAAAATACTATTACACAGGTGTTCAACATCTTTGTTTTGACAGGTTAACACCAAATTTAACTTTATATTGAAATATATGTACCACATTTTTTTTGTTAACCATTCATAAATCTTGTCCCAAAGGGACTTAACAATGCAGCAACTGTAAAAAAGCTGGTTCTGAGTTTTTGTCTTTTGACAAAATTTACACTTATTACCGTCCAATTTGAACCTTAAAGGATAACTTTCTTTCTTTTTTCCAATGTGGACCTTATTTCTAGGAGTTTATACGTGCATTTACTCACCAGTAAAATTTCTGCATCACTTAGACTCCTTCGGAAGATGTTATGTTGAGTTGCCCTTCGGTATACATCCATATAATGGCGGAGACGAGGCAGCTTCTGTTTAAGTCATCTGCAGCAAAACCCCTTGATTTTCACTAATACTTTAAGGAGAATGAACAAACGAACGAGTACTATTGTCCCGTGAATCCAGATTTAGCTTTCCGTTAGTTATCCGGTAGTTCTACACACTTTTCGGGGCCGTGCGTTCACGATCCGCGCTTCCGTAGTACAGCTGGGAAGAGCAGCTCACTACCCAGACAAAAAAAACCCCACAATTCAGGAAACTCTGAACTCACAGGACAGTAGTACTTGATTGTTTGTTCATTCTGCTTAAAGCATTGATGACATGAAGGAGTTTTTGCTGCAGATAATTCCTTAAACAGAGGCTGGTCTGTCTCTGCCATTATAAAGATGTATGCTGAAGGGCGACTCGATGTAATATCTTCCAAAGGAGTCAAAGTGATGCAGAAATTTTACTGGTTAGTAAATGCATGTATAGACTCCTAGAAATAAGATCCATGTTGAAAAAAAGAAATTTCCTTTAACCTTAAAAGATCTTTGCATGGATAAATGTCATTCATCATTTTAAAGTGAACTTCTTTCATCTTTGGCAACAAAGGAAATGAGAAAAATCTGGTTCTAATTTTGATGATATCCATTTCTGATAACATATTCAATGACATGATTCTTTTTACAGGAAGAGGAAAAAGTTGTTGTTTTAACATTTTGTTGTTTTTGATCCATAAAGTTGTATTTATCAATACAGAGAATTAAAAACACAGGTGTTAACACAGGGTTTCTCAATCCTGGTCCTCAGGAACCCCTGCCCTACATGTATTCCAGGTTTCCAACTCCACCACACCTGATTCAGATTAACTCAACTGCTCATCAAGTTCTTTGCAAGCCTGCTAACGAGCCTTTCATCTGAATCAGGTGTGTTAAAGTAGGAATATCTTAAAAACCAGCAGGGCAGGGGTCCTTGAGGACCAGGATTGAGAAACACTGGTCTAAATTAAATCTGCTTTTAAAATCTGTGTAATCAAAAATGTCACCATTAGTATCCAGTAAATGAACAATGGCCCAAACTTTTTTCCTCCTTTTTTCTCCCAGTCATTACAGAACAGGGATCACCAATTCCGGTCTTCGAGGGCCGATATCCTGCAGGAATTAGGACAGTAGTGCCCAAGTCCGGTCCTCGAGAGCTACTATCCTGCAATTTTTACAACATACCCTCTCCAACACACCTGAATCAAATGGCTAATGGGGTCTATGCGTGACTCCACTACTTCCTGAACTTAAAGTAGCTCCTTTGTTTCCTGTCTTTCATTACTAGATGAACTGATTAAACCAGGTGTGTCTGGCCAGTTACTGAGATCAGACACACCTGGGTTAATCAGTTCATCCAGTAATTAAAGAGGAAACAAAGGGAGCTACCTCAAGTTCAGGAAGTAGTGGAGCTGTGCATAGAGCCCATTCCCCTCATCATTCAGCTCTGCAGAGGCCTGGTAACGAGCCATTCATTTGATTCAGGTGTGTTGGAGGATAGTCGAGGACTGGACTTGGGCACCCCTGGGAGTGCAGGAGCTTCCCTGCTGTAGCACACCTGACCCCAATCAAGGGGTAATTTGCAAACAAGTCATGAAGTGTGCTGGAACAGGGCAGCTCCTACCACCTGCAGGATACCGGCCCTCCAGGACTGGATTTGGAAATCCCTGTTTAGAATAAGGATTTTCTCATATGTGGATCTGTTATTCCAAATAATCATATTATCTGGAGTGAAGTTATGTTTGTATAGCATTTTTTCAATACATTAATACCTGCTTGTGGTAATGTGACAATATAAGCTGTAACTTTAAGGGATCAAAATCACAGAAACTTAATTCCACCAACTCTTTGGAAAAAGATGTGAAGGGAACCATAAACTACACTGCCTGGCAAAAACAAAAAGTCACCACCTGGGTTTAAGCAAATAGGTACAGTACAAGCCTCCTATTGGATAATTACTGCATGGGCGATTATCTTTCAGCTGGTAACAAGTAATTTAACCCCAACTGGTGCAAAGAATTGCTTCTCATTTCCTAAACAACCATGTCAAAAGACACATCCCGTGTTTGTGGAAAAGATGTTAGTCTGCCTGAGAAGGGTCAAATCATTGGCATGCATCAAGCAGAGAAAACATCTAAGAAGATCGCAGAAACTACTAAAATTGGGTTCAGAACTGTCCAACGCATTATTAAAAACTGGAAGGATAGTGGGGACCCATCGTCTTCAAAGAAGAAATGTGTCCGGAAAGGCAGATGAAGTGATGCAGCCATCATGCCTAGTACCTACTGCTCAAGCCTGTGGGGGCAGTGTGATGATCTGGGGTTGCTGCAGTTGGTCAGGTCTAGGTTTAGCAACATGTTATCAAAGAATGAGGTCAGCTGATACCTGAATATACTGAATGACCAGGTTATTCCATCAATGGATTTTTCTTCCCTGATGGCACAGGCATATTCCAAGATGATAATGCCAGAATTCATTGAGCTCAGATTGTGAAAGTGGTTCAGGGAGCATGAGACATCATTTTTACTCATGGATTGGCCACCACAGAGTCCAGACCTGAACCCCATTGGTAATCTTTGGGATTTGCTGGAGAAGGCTGTGCGCAGCGGTCAGACTCTAACAATGTTAATCCCTCTATCTGCTTCTGGTTTTACTATATCACTTGCTGATCTAATGTTTATTATCCCAAATGAAATTGTTATGAATTTAGTTGATCTTTTTATTGTTTTGTTGGTATATTTATTCTGTATGCTGGATAAATTGATTTTAAAAACCCTTCCAAGATTCTTTCTAAAACTGAAATATTTCTTTGAAGCCAACTTTTAAAGATTGGTTGATTTTTTTTTTTTCAACTTAAGTTGAATATTAGTTTTTTTCCCCTATCAATACGATCCTTATTGATAGTTACACCCAAATGCTTAACCTCATTTTAAACCTGAATATTATGAAAAAATAGAGTTATCATGGATTGCTAAAATCTCATATTTTTTCATGTTCAGATTTAGCCAAACTCCAAAATAACTTTTACATAAATTTGGCAGCGGAAGTAGTTTCAGATTTACTGAACATCTGATCACCTTCTAAATACATTTGTTGATCAAAGTAAAGTATTTCCCAGAACAGATAAGTTTCCATTTATATGATTTTTATTGTAATTTTTATTATATGAGCAAAAGCATTTTAAATCTACAAAACAAAAAGGGTCGGAAATTCTCATTTAGTGAACCAAAACAGTTGTTTGCATAGTTTTCTCCAGGAATTTACATGTGCGGAAATTATAGAGGGATAGGGGAGTCTGTAGCCCCCCTCTTCACAGCAACCAAGAGTTCTCTGCCTCAGTTTATAATTGAAAACACAGGTAGACATCTCTGCATGGTGTAATAATATGCAATAAAAACAATATACATCATTGAAAAATATATAGTTTTTATATTTTGAAAAAAAAAATTGCATCCCCCCTCGTTTACCTCAGAGTGGTTTGGTCCCCTGTCTAGAGTCCCCAAACCCCCACACATATTGGCCCTGGGAAAAAGTGTCTTTTGTGTAGAGCCGTCTTTGGAAGTGTGTCAGTACTGCCCCACCTCCAGTGAGTATCTTTTTTTTTTCATCCAAAAGTAAACAGATCATAACAGGATGCATCAGACATAATTTAATTGGAAAGGTTGCTAATTGTAACCAGACTGCAGTTTGTTTATTGTATTACCTGAACCAATGCTGTGATGTTGACACAGAGCAGCTCTGTCTCGTAATGCACGTCTGTTTATGAAGGCAGGAGGTCTCTGGCCAGTTAAAACCATCAAAAGTCTGTTAATTTTCCAGCAGTTTGTCTTATTGAATGTGATGTTTTGGCATTGCTTCAAAGCAGCCAATTTCTGTGACAGCTTTTTATAATGTTCATGTGTATTTTAATTGTGGGTTTTCTTTTTCAATTAAAATGACACACCTTAGTTTTAGGGTACAAGAACAAAGCATGGAGACATGTTGGTCAAGATTTTGTCTGTATGCATTTGGTATAACAATACTTTTCATTGTAGCCTACTTTGAAAAACAAGTTTTTCAAAGTAGGCTGTGTGATAGGTGACCATTGCTATTGATCTGTTGCAAATTTATGCAAAAAAAAAAAAAAAGTTGTTACCATGTGTACTATATTTGATGTTTTGAGGTAGAGTGGACAGTTGATGAAAATTTAAGAGATGGGAAAAAAAAAAGGAGCCTAATATGCAGATTAGGATCACTTTTATCCAAGATGGCCCTGGTAGAGGGTGCACACTGATGATTCTTATTAGACGCCAAATGTTCGCCAGATTTAAGCAGAATGAAATCGCTCTATTTAGGTTGAACTTGAAAGGTTTTATGTACATGTGTGATGTTATCACCTTTCCCATCTCTGCAGGTGAGATATGCCTTCTGTTTCTGGTACTTACTCGGAAGATGGAGCTGCTTTTTGCCCACATGCAGCTAACTTAATGCATGCAAATGCGACTCAAAATCAGAAGTCTTCTAGTATGGATGGTGATGCCGAAAATACCATTAGTGGCCATAGATCACCTGCAAATGGAAACAATGATGGTCTCCAAAATAAGGACAAAGTGGAAAAAATGAGTGGAAAAAATGGTGAGAGTGGGCTGAAAAACGAGGAAGGGACTGCAGATCAAACACAATGGATACGTCCTGATTTGCCCAGCAGGTGTACCTGGTATCTGGGTGCTTCGATTTCGGAGTCACCTCACAGCCACCCAGAGCGGTAAGACTCACAGAAACACGAGCTAAAATATGTGAAAAAAAATCTGATAGCAGATGCAGCTGAAATAACGAGAGAGGATATATTACGCTGCAGACCATCATCTGATTTATCACCCAGTAGGCTCAACACTTAACTTTTTTATAAGCTGCGTTAATGCAAATTTATGAGATTGGACTCTAGCTGTATTTAAACTGATAATGGAAGAAGTTAGGGGGAAAAAAATATGTTGACAATTAGGGGTGTGTTTTTTTTTTTTTTTAAATAGTATCAATGCTTCATTTTAGTCTATGTTTGTAAGCTGAGTAGGAAAAAAAACCTAAAACAGTAGGCGAAGAATAGCGGACAACTTGGTTTGATGTTAAAAAAAGCAAACTTTAAATCACAAAACCGTCCCAGCCCCTTTGACAATATTAATAAAGACTTAGATATGTAACATCAGATAAGCCAAATTTTAAAGAGTGATTTACCAGAACACAAATTGGACATAAAAAAAAACTGGACTGCAGTTCTGTTCGGTGATGAACATGAAAAGTGATTTGTTTTTTGTTTTAATACGGCAATTAACCCCTAACTGCAAATCTTTTTGTTCAGCCATGACCAAAGCCATTGTGTCATGTGTGCTATGAAGTCATGCATGTTGGTTGCATGTCCACATTTTCCCACGCAGATTTCTTGGATGGATTTAGTCATAATTAAGAACTTAAAAGAGAAAATAATCCCAATGAATTATCTAGTAGTTATTATTTGCATGCACATGTTTAGTTAAAGAGTGTAGAGTATAACTATGTTGCTGCTTGTGATCTCTGTTTTATTTTATAAGCAAGACAAGAACAGCCAGGTTGCATTCTTCATTGTGTAGATACATAGTTATATCGTATGTACAGTCCATCCAGCATATTAAAACTTTTCTTATATTGTGTACATCCCATTTATACTGCTAAAAAGAAAAGGAAAAAAACTATCATGAAATCATGGCACTAGACTTTAGATTATGGTGACCATAATGAAAAGCATAATGTAACATCTCTGATTTTCTCATCTATCTTACTGCAGCACCAAACCACCCACCATCCTTCCCAACATCCTTGGTCACATTGGACACACACCTCTGGTCCACTTGAACAAAATCCCAAAGGAGTTTGGGGTAAAGTGTGAAATTTGTGAGTACAAATAGTAAATTGAGATACACGCACCTACACAAACATCAGCACAAGCAGATATATCAGCTCCTTCGGATTTAATAAATCTAAAACAGAAACTTTTGTGGTGCAATGACACTGGAAAAACGTAAATGTATTGGATTTACCAGGTAAAAGGCAAGAAAAGCAAAAGTTGTCTAATGATTGAAAAAAGAAAATATTATTACCAACTGAATAAACTTGCAACATATTAACTAACAAAGAAAGTAACGATGGAAAAGTTTATTTTAAAGTAATTGTTTTATTTTAAGGCTATTTTCAATAACAGCTTGGGATTTTTACATTGTAGATGTTCACAGCAGTAGGTATTATGTTTTTTCTAGTTACAAACTAACTACAAGCACTTGCAACCATAGCCTATATCACCACCTTCTGGCAACTTAACCCAATGTATTTTATACCAGCAAACAAAAACGAGTCAGACTTTTTTTTGTGACTTTAAAAAAAACGTCTTTAGATTTGCTTAACTAGTGGACGGAAACTATGATCCATTCACGCTCTGCTCTCTGATTGAGTGGCTTCTATGATGAAGAAAACTTTCTGAAAAATAAATCTGCACCAAAGATGTGAAACTTTGGTGTGGTGTCGCTGATTTTAGAAAATCTTCTAGTAAAACATTCCTGCAACCTGTTCAAGAGGGCAATAGCATAGTTCAAAGAGTAAACTAGTAGTTTACAAATTACATACAGCTATAATTTTCTTCTCCTCAAACATCTTGAGGATTGAGGACATTACCTTGTTAAATGGGATGAAAACAAAATGTGGATGGAAAGCTTGTAAAGTGTTTCCTGGACATGCAGCTGAGCTCACAAGGACTTCTTTCAGGGGGTCAGTCTCATAGGCTAGCATTAAGTTGCTCCATGCAACTAGAAGAACCTTGGCTGGGTTTATCCATGTGTCCCTGTTCAGTTCTCGCTCATGTGTTAAGAAGGGAGTATCATGTAGCTTCTGGGCTTATGCTGGTCACTAACTGTTGGGGTTTTGTTTGAGGAGGCATTGGCTCTCATGGATGGGGAAGTAAAAATGAAAGACTTATTGTTCTTTGTCCCAGCAGAGAAAAACACCTGCAAATGAAATGCAACTTGAAACTTAAAAACATTCAGGTATTTGGTAAAGATCTCAGCTCCATCACTTCAGAGCATCTGAGACTTTTTTGTGCATTGAGTATGAAAGTGCGCAAAGATACCAGTTTAATTCTTCTAAGAAATGTAAAACTGATGAAAGTCATGCTTGTTTTGCTCTAATGACCGGACGAGACAGCAGTTATCTTGCTTGACATTTTATAATATATTACTTTGACTTGCTAGGGACTAGTTCAGCTCACTTTTCTCTGATTTGAAGGCCTGCCCCTCCCCCCACATATTTACTTGCCAAGTAGCTGAGTCTACCAGTAGCTGACATAACAATACCTCCATTATTTTTCTCCTCACTACTTTTTGTTCCTGTCACTACATCTAAAACAGTGCCCTCATCACAACCTACTGTTGTGTACTCCAGCATATAGATAGCAAACAATACTGGATGACAAAGCCAGGCTTATTTATATAGCACATTTTATGCATGAAGCAACCCAATATGCCTTCATAAATCATCATAAGTGTACAAATTTGAAAAAAGTTCATTTAAAGTGTTGGCAAAAAAGTTTTAAGACCTAAGACTTTGAAGATCTACTAAGGTTTTGAAGCAGACTTAATTTTTCTGATAGTTTGTTCCAGATAGTCAAAGCATAAAAACTACATACTGGATCTCTGTTTAGTTTTAACTGAAAAACACACTTGACCCAGATGACCTTAGAAGTCTGTGTGGCTCATCTGGCATCAGCAGAAAGCAGATCAGGTGAATAGTTTGGACCAGAGCCGTTCAATGTTCTGTAGACCAGCAAAGCTTTAAAATCAAGTATTTGGCAAATAGGAAACCAGTGTAAATTTGTAAGAACCGGAGTAATATGCTCCATATTTTTGGTTCTTGTGAGGACACAAAGCAGTAGCATTCTGAATTAGTTGCAGTTATTAAAGTTATTTTGTTAAAAGAGAGACCTGTAAAAACTCCTTTACAGTCGTCAAAACTATGGAAAACAAATGAAGGGTTTTTTCTAAATCTTCATCCCATGTAGATGTATCCTTCAGGTTTAAAAGGCTGATTTGATAATTGGTTTAAAATTTAGCTCAAGAGTTTGAAATGACATGAAGATTTCTGCTGTTTTGATGGAAACTGGTCTCTAACTTTAGATGCACACTGTTGTTTCCAAAGATGGTTATTTCAGATTTATCTTTATTTTGCCGAAGAAAATTCTGCATCGAAGTGCTGATTTGAGTGAAGCATGAGAACAAAGTCCCCTGGTGAGACAGCAAATACAGGAAGACATTAGAGATATATCACTGCAAGTGGAAGATACTAAACTGGATGTGAGCATAGTATTTAATAACCCAGGCAGAATGTGCTCGTAGGATGAAGGACGTAATTGGAAATCCTTGTATAGGAAGGCAAAGGCTAGGAATGGTACATTTCCAGCAGTGGTCAAAGTCCACCCCAAAGGAAAAAAGAACCCTGATACAGGATAAAGTCCGAAACCTTGAGGAAGAAGGGAGGAGAGCCAAAGCCATTGAGCTTGCAACTCAAGGAGCCTGGACAAGGTGGAACCTCCCCAAGAGATCAGCCACATGCAGTGAGGTGTGGCAGCTGGAGCCCTTCCGGATATCGTTTTTACTTAGAGTAGTGTATGACACCATGCCGACCCCAGTAAATCTGCACAGGTGGGGAATGAGGGAGGACCCACTTTGTAGGTTGTGTGGTGGAAAGGGAACAATGGCGCACATCTTATCAGGGTGTAAGGTTGCGTTGACACGGGGAAGATATAGGTGGCGCCATACCAGAGCGTTGACAGTGCTAGCAGAGATCCTGGAGCAAGGGAGGAGGAAGAAACAGCCAGCCAAAGCAAGACCACTGCTGGACACCATTATCTTTGTAAAAGGGGGCCAAAGACTTCCTAGACACAACCAAGCCAAGCAGACTCTGCTACAGTCAGCCCGGGGATGGGAAATGGAGGTTGACATCGGGAGGAAACTCCACTTCCCAGAAGTAGTACTGTCTACAACTTTAAGACCTGATATTATAGTGTGGTCTCCAGAGGGAAGGAAGATCATCCTGGTGGAGTTGACAGTGCCACGGGAAGAGGGCTGTGAGGAAGCTGCAGAGAGAAAAAAAGCCAAATATCAGCAACTTGTTCAAGGTTGCCGAGACAAGGGGTGGACAACATGGCTGAGGACAGTGGAAGTTGGATGTCGAGGAATCCCGCCTCAATCAGCATGGAATCTAGTGACAGAGGTTGGATTGAGAGGTCACTCGAGGAAAGCAGCGGTTCATCAGCTGGGAGAAGCGGCTGAAAGAGCTTCTTGTTGGCTATGGCACAAGAGAGAGGACATGAGCTGGAAGCCTGGAGGAGAGGGGCAGTGACCTGGCCAGTCACTGTTGACCCGCCAACCGGAGGGTGTTGTGGTTAAGGGTCGAAACACCCAGGGAAGGTTGGGGACCACCTGATGACTTCTCTTCTAGGCCAAGGCTTCACCCATTAGAGATGGGTGTAGGTTAGCATCATGGATGTATGAAAATCGAGATGTCCCTGATATAGACTCTTTTGCATGTTGGTCTTAGACATGTAAGCACTACTTTATAATAATGAAAAATAAACTGTCACAATTTTTATGTTTATGTTTTTTCCAGTTTGTTTTAGCTTTATTTTGTACATTTAGGAAGCAAAACCTTAGGACCCATCCATATCTATATCTAGGCTCTGTATTGGTGCTTTGTACAAGACCGCAACACACCGTATGAACACTCAGAAATGTTGTGTTTTCTCTTGGATAACTTTGTTAGTGGCCAAATGTGAGTTCTTCAATGCGGGAGGCAGCATTAAAGACAGGATCGCTCTGCGGATGGTGGAGGATGCTGAGAGAGCTGGGGTCCTCAAGCCTGGAGACACAATCATTGAACCCACCTCTGGAAACACAGGTTATACTAAGATTCATTAAAAACAACAGATCAGAACCAGATCAGCTGATATTAGCTTGACTACACAACTACCGTGCATTGGTCATTCGTAAAGAAAAACAAAAAACCCTCCTCTTCTGGCTGCCTGCAGGCATTGGTCTCGCTCTTATAGCTGCTGTAAAAGGCTACCGCTGCATCATTGCTATGCCTGAGAAGATGAGCATGGAGAAGGCAAGTACCTGTTTATAAGCAAGTCTCCATGAACTGGATGCAGGTTCATTCCTGTTGCTGATCTTTCTGTTATAGGTGGATGTGCTGAGAGCTCTTGGGGCAGAAATTGTGCGCACGCCTACATCTGCTGCTTTCGACTCACCAGATTCTCACATACGTACAGCCTGGCACCTAAAAAATAAGATTCCCAATTCACACATCCTCGACCAATACCGGAACGCCAGCAACCCCCTGGCTCACTACGATACCACAGCTGAGGAGATACTGGAGCAGTGTGATGGTTTGTGCTTCCTTTCTTTTTTTTGGAAGAGTTGTTACCCAACTCCATGTTGGTTGGAAACTTTTACAACTTGTGTCTTTGATCTTTAGCTCCTTAATCACTTGTTCTGACTTTGCAAAACATCTTGGCAACAAAGATTTGAGTGAGGGAGTCCTGCTACAAAATCAAATAAAATAAGTGGTTTTATTGTATTATTGTATTACAACACCTGATATAGGGTGTTGATGTCATTAGACCACAGCCTTTGTCATTACAGAGATGCACATCACCTGATATGCTTAAGTGGTCGTAGACTTTCGGTCTATACAGCTTGGAGTAAGACAACATGCATAAAGAGGATGATGTGGTCAAAATACTCATTTGCCTAATAATTCTGCACTCCCTGTAGTTTAGTGGCTTCTAGTATTATTTTAGGGCTCTCAAAACAGAAGGCTTGATTTATAATACAAACAATTAGGCTGATATTTCTTAACGTCACTTATCATTACCATGATAAAAACCAGACATTATCGTGGTACATTTTTTTTAGTCCATATCGTCAATCCTGAATTTTGACCACAGAAATCTTTTGCTCAGTTAAAGGGGAACTCAGTAACTTTTTTACCTCAATAAATGCTTTTCAGAATCCCTGTGGGGCTAAACAAAGTGTTTACGGAGCGATTCAATGGCCCCCCCCTCCCGCCGGTGCCTCTGGCCTGCGAGCAGCTCTATGCAACTTTGCCTGCACCGACCCGAGCAGAACTTGCGACAACTGAAACCGCTGTACGGTACTTAGGTCCCCTATCTACCGAGCTGCTTCCAGCTCTGATTTTAACCAGACTACCAGCGCTAATTCGAAGAAAACATTTCTTTAGCTTCACACCACCTAAACACCGGCTCCTGGCTCTCATAACCAACTCTTTGCTGGACCAGAGTGATTCACGTAGCTTGCGCTGCCTGGGCGCCGGGTGAAGCATCACTGATTCAGGCTCAATAATCACTTGTCACGTCCGCAAAAAGTAAATAAAAGTTCGTATTCTTACCTGCTACCCGCCAACACCAGAGAAAAATATAATCCACGGCATATTTGCCCGCAATCGTGGGTAAAACGTCCCGTTTCAGAAGATACAGGACTTTGCTTCGAGCAGAGGGAGACGTGGTGCTGCTACCAACACAGCAAAGTAGCATCAACAAGCTAGTAAAAGCTTAGAAATATATCCAGGGATCAAAATAGAGGAAAGGCAGGTAGAGAAGCCGTCTGTGTGCTGTGTGGGTGTAGGGGGGGTTGAACTTTACGACAGTGAAAGGACGCCACTAGGGGGAGCCCCGAGCTGAAGTTACTGAGTTCTGCTTTAACAACATGTAAGATTTCCATCCCTGGAGTCCACTCCATTTTTACTGCAGAAACCCAGAGTTAAAGTTTTATCCTCTATAATAGCCCCAATAGGCTGGTGGTACCCCTTTAGATTATATCGTACCAACTTGGGGTTGAAAATAACCCCTGAAAAAGACAGACACCGTTCTAGTGAATAAGTGTCTAACACACAGAACTTATGTAATGATGTGTGTAGCTTCAGTGTGCTTATAATAATTAAGAGCATCAGCAAGCCAAAGTTCAGCCTTGTAACTCTAAATAATTGATTTTCCTTGTGTAACTTCAATTCTCACTCCTAAGCTGTATAATTTAATAAGCTTTTTTAGTAAGTGGTTTCAGCTAATGCTAACTTAATTTAACATCTAAACATACAAGTAGTAAACAAGAGAGTAGTATTCAATTTGAGGTGTGGAGGATTTGTTTTCATTGCAGGAAAATTGGACATGTTGGTGGCCGGCGCGGGTACAGGTGGTACGCTCACAGGTGTCGCTCGAAAGCTGAAAGAGAAGTGCCCCAATATCAAGGCAAGACATATTCTTTTGTAATGCAAAGCCTGTCATGAATGTAATCAGGGGTACAAGAGTAGGCTTCTAATGAAATGAGGTTTTTTTTTCAAATAACCCAAACCTGTTTACATCAGTAAGGCCATCGTTTGCTGAATCAGATATGTTGCATATCTAATTGTTACCCTCTTAATGTTTATGCCGCAGTGTCTTTTTGTTTTTAGATAGTTGGTGTGGACCCTGAAGGATCTGTTCTGGTAGACTCAGAAGAGAATGAAAAGGGTCATTTTGAGGTGGAGGGTATTGGATATGACTTTGTCCCCACAGTGCTGGACAGATCTGTGAGTACATTTCTGCATTTGTAGATTTACATTTAGTCAAGTTAAGCCAACCTGCGACTCAGCTGTCCTCTCTATCACAAATCTGCAGCTTGTGGACATGTGGTACAAATCAACTGACATGGAGACATTCACCATGTCACGTAAACTGATCAGAGAGGAAGGCCTTCTGTGTGGTGAGTGAAGAAATCATACCTGTTCTCACTTCTAACATGTCACATGCTGATGCTTGAGCTGGAGTCTTTTGAAAACAAAGGGACCCATTTTTTGACATGGTTGGTTTTATAACAGGGAGTTGCATCCCTACAGCGACTTGGACAATGTCTTAATCCTTTATCGCCTCATGTGTCATATGAGATATGTACAAGTTTCTGACCTATCACATCTCTTCATGGTAAAAACATAGTCCAAAACTCTGTTGTATAAGATATGGTACTTGTCTTCTTCCCTCTGATGGATACCTTTTGCAATACAATAAATCTGACATGTCACACAGTAATAAAAGATACATATAGGCTATTTTCTTATTATTCTTATTATTTTACAGTTTGCTTAAAGGTACAGTATGTAAAAAATCAAAGGTCAATGGCAGAAAAATGTGATATATAATTCAAAACTGTGTTTCTATTGATGTGTGATCACTGCACTAGAATAGCTGTTATGTTTATTTTCTTAGAATGAGTCATTTATATCTACTTGCTGGGTGGTGCACATATGGAGGCTGCTATATTTGTTCCACCATTTTTACTACTGTACAGTGTTCCTGAATGGATAAAACAATGTGTGTGAAGTAATAACCCCCTGAACTTTAAAACTGATGTACCAGCTTTGCTTAATGGGAGTTAGGGCACTGTTTGGGATAGGTATGTCTTAAAAGACATAAAAAATAGTTACTCATAGTAGACTCATAGCTACACCTGAGACCACTAGATCCACTCGCAGATGAAAACATCTTTATGTCTGGCAGAACTTTGGCCATTAACGGCCACCGTACATTCATAACAGTGCTGGAATATGATGTCATTTAAAGTGCCCCTGGCATGAAATTTGCGATTTTTGAGGTTTTTGATTATATATTTTAGTTTCCCCAGCCTGCCTATGTCCCCTAAGGGGTTAAATGATAGATTCGGGTTTCCTTTTTCCCTGGGTGTGTCTGCCTACATGGCGAAGTTAGCATTCACAAATGGGCTGATTGGCAGTTCGGCCTATTTTACTCCTCGTGCAGCCTGTGATGCCATGACTTCTAGCCAGTTACCTCCTTCCCCCGAACTACACTGTCCAAGTCCCTCCCTCTGAGACCTACGACAACAAACCGACATCATGGCGTCCCGTTTGCATCAGAACTGCTCTGTACCTGGTGTACGAAGGACAACAGTAGTCTTTTTGTCCTCCCCACTAAAAAACCGTGGATGATTTCATTTCTGCAGGAATGTGCAGACCGAACTAACAGAAAATCTCCCTGCAGCGCCGTCTGCTCCTCAGGAGGTTGTAACGGCTTCCAGCCCCCAACACGAAACACAAAGTTTCTAATAAACGTTTCTCATCATGTTCGTGTCTTTTATCTCTAAGGGAATCTGATGTTTGTGATGATTCCAGTTTATAATTCTTACTGTTGTGCGCGTGTGATCGGCTGCGGACTCGGGTTTGCAATCAGGCCTTCTTCTTCATCATTATCATCATCATCATCACTGTTTCTGCACCGCTCCTGTCAGACGGAGACAGATCTAACGAGCAGAACTAGTGTAATATATCTTTAGTATTAACTATTAACTGAATTCGGGTCATGGGTGAAGTAAATAATTCAGTGAAACTTGTAGCTGGAATATGATGCTGTTTTCTTCTTAAACACTATTCATACTCACGGTGCATCAGTGTCTGTGTCATGACCGCTGTACGTCCTTTATAGATCCACAGAGGCTCAATACGAACTTCTTCGAGCCTGACGTGCGGCCGTGTTCAACAGAACACAGCAATTCTTTTTTTTTTTTTTTTACTCCAACATGAGAGTGTGGAGAAGCTCATGTCTGCAGGTTACTGCTGAGTGTATGGGTGAATGTCTCTAGGTAACTCCGTATCACTCCGCCTCCTCTCCACCAGAGCACCATGATAACAAAAGTAAGTGTGCCTTCTGGTCCCGCCCATCGAACCTCGGTCCTCGTATGCCGGTGCTAACAGTAGCGCTAACTTGTGGCGCCTGCTATTCTATGACAAGGGTGAGTTACGGCGAACGATCCTTTTATACAGTATTCGGGTACTTAGAGTCGGACTAAAAAGGGACCAAAAGTTACCGGGAATTTCATGCCACTGGCACTTTAAAAGAAAACATCTTTTCTTTCAAATAACCATCTTTACCACTAGATGTCAGTAATTCTTACATACTGTACCTTTAATGTTGAAATAAAGTCTTCAGGTTTCAAAATAATGTAATTTTCTACCCATGATTTCTCTAGTAAGCATTTAAAGGTTAATCAAGTGCATTTAATGGCTAGCTGTCAAACAAATCAAGTATTTAGAAACATTTAAGTATTAAAAGAGCAAATTATTATTAGTCTCTTGGGACTGCAAGGGGACAGTTCTCTGTGCACCTGAGGATGAAGCTAACACTACCCTGTGCTTTCAGTACTGATGCAAAGGATTGTTGAGCAAGTGGCTGTAAGCAAGGTGTTGGGAATGAGACTTCAGATTGTTTACATTTGAACAATTTGCCTGATCTATGCATTGATATATGTATCTGCTTGTATTGCTGCAGGTGGCAGCTCAGGTTCAGCCATGGCCGCAGCAATGAAGATGGCCCAGCAGCTGGAGGAGGGACAGCGCTGTGTGGTCATCCTCGCTGACTCTGTCCGCAACTACATGTAAGAAACATTATTACAGTTGCATCTCACTTTTGTTTGCCTTTATGTACACAGCTGTAGGTTGTAAAGTCAGATTTTTTTGTAGCTCTACTTGAAATTGGCTTAAAATGGATAACAAAAACCTGACAAATAGCTTAATAGGATATACAGCAAGTAATCACGTAGAGCTAAGGCTAAACCACAGATGGGAAGCGATGCATTTGAAAAAGAAATTAAATAGGATCAACAAAACAAAGGAAACACACTGATGGACTGAATAAATCTTTTCAATCACATTCGTGAGAGCCTAAATGGCATTGCAGCAGGTGTTCAAAGTTTAACAGGTGTTTATGAGTAAATGGTGTTTGTAGCCAGATGGGGGATTTGGCAAAGGGAGCCATGAGGCTGGAGTCCAAAATACCACAAAATATTTGAGTAAGACCAAAAAATATCCTGTACAGAGCAGGACTGTGGATGTGGTGGGAGTTGGGCCAAAGAGATCTACAGCCAGGCAGGATTAGAAAATACTTCACAAGCAAGGGAGATTTAAGGAAAAAAATAACCCCAACTCTGAGCATAAGCAGTGGACCTGAATCTACAATCTAACATGAAGCTTTGTATTCATAGCAGAGACAGCTGAAGATGAACAATAGCCGAGAGCCCGACAGCTGTACCAGGTCCCACACTTGTTTAGGCATGTGCAGAAGTGTACTAACGCTGAATATCTTTTAAGTATTTCAAGTTTTAGGAGAAAGTCTGATCCAGATCTTCAGCTTGAAAACCAGTCTGATTTTGCCTCCTTTTCACTCCCTGCTGGATTTTACCCTCAGGTCAAAGTTCCTCAATGATCAATGGATGCATGAGAAGGGTTTCCTCAGTCTGGTGCCCCCGATGGACCACCAACCCTGGTAAATAAATAAATAAATGTAAAAAAGTCAATTGTCCTGGTAAATGTTAACACATTATTTGTTTTGCTTCCTTGAAGGTGGTGGAACATGACTGTCCAGAGTTTACAGCTGTCTGCCCCTCTTATTCTTGCACCATCCCTGTCCTGCCAGAAAACCATCGAGATCCTGAGAGAAAAAGGGTCTGATCAGGCCCCAGTCATCAATGAGTCAGGGTGCGTTTCTGCTGGGAATGATCGACAAGAAATACTCTGAATATCTTACTCAGATGCCTGATAACAAAACTAAAAATTCTATCACCCACCTCTATGCAGATTTCCGAACGTGAACTAAATTACTGTAATAAAAATATGTTCAATGTTAAAGTCAATCATCCGAATTCGAATCATAAATACTTTCTTCAAGAGCTTTTTCATTAGAATACACCTCCAGTTTCTAAAGATAAATCGCATGGACTGGAATGTGATGTGTTTACTGTTTCCTGTGATTCCACAGTGTGATCATGGGAATGGTAACTCTGGGAGCTATTTTTTCCTCCATTCTGGATGGGAAGGTCAGACTTTCAGATGCTGTGAGCCTGGTGCTCTGCAAGGACTTCAAACAGGTCAGTCAGAAATGGACTGCATGAGAACATGGATGGAAAATTTGCACCCACCAATAACATGCACATAACTGTGACATATTTATGTCGAAATGTTTGCTTACAGGTGCATCTGACGGTCAGCCTGGGGAAGTTGTCCTGGATCCTCAAAACACACAACTTTGCCCTTGTTGTGCATGATCAAACCCAATGTGAGAAACATTATTTCTTATCAGTGCAGATGTTTTTTTCAGTTACTGCTCGATATTTAATGCCTGCAGAAAAAAGCAGCAGATCACTTTTACTTTTTTGGCACATGAGTTCAACAAGTTTTACCTTAGGTTTGACTGCTTTGATTTTAGCAATGAAATTTTGAATCTGAAAAACAAACTCTCTTGTTCTGGCCATATTTCCTTTGATGTTCTTTCTATGGCCAAATCTTTTAAACACTCTAAAGTAGAGAAAAGCCCAGGTCCAGATAACATTAGTGGTCGACTGCTCTCCTCCTGTGCAGAACAATTAGGATAAAAAATGGGAGCTATCTTCCAGCTGTCATTTAACCAACAGAAGGTACCAAGGTGCTGGAAGCAGTTGGTAGTGATACCTACACTGTATGGCTAAGAACAGCCACCCAAAAGCTTTTAATGATTTTAGACCTGTGGCACTCACTTCCCTTGTCATGAAGTCCTTTGAGAAATTGATAGAGAGATCTTCTAGTTAAGACTGAACACCTACTCGACCCTTTACAGCAGGGGTGTCAAAGTGATTCCTGAAAGGGCCGTGTGGCTGCTGGTTTTCTTTCCAACCAAGCAGTAACACACCAGACTCCACTCAGCTCATCAAGTGAATCCAGTCTTAACTTGAAAACTTGATGAGATATACATACAGCTGTGTGAAAAAGTTTTTGCCCCTTTCCTAATTTCTTACATTTTTGCATGTTTGTCACACTTAAATGTTTCAGATCATCAAACAAATTTTAATGTGAGTCAAAGATAACACAAGTAAACAGAAAATGCAGTTTTTAAAAAAAGATTTTTATTTTTAAGGGGGGAAAAAAGAAATCCAAACTTAAATGGCCCTGCATGAAAAAGTGATTGCCCCCTAAACCTAATGACTGGTTGGGCCACCCTTAGCAGCAACAACTGCAATGAAGCGTTTGTGATAACTGGCAATGAGTCTTCTACAGCGCTGTGGAGGAATTTTGACCCACTTATCTTTGCAGAACTGTTGTAATTCAGCCACATTGGAGGGTTTTCCAGCATGATTGCAACATGATGTCTAGCTTTTGAGGATCTTTTTGGTCTACTAAACTTCATCAGGCAGCTCCTATTTAAGTGATTGCTTGATTGAAAACAGGTGTGGCAGTAATCCGGCCTTGGTGTGGCTAGGGAAATTAAACTCTGCATTCCAAAGATTTGATAAATCACAGTTAATTTATGTTTTAACAGGGGGGGGGGGGGGCAATCACTTTTCCACTCAAGACCAAGGAGGTTTGAATTCCCATTTGCATTTTCTGTTTCCTTATGTTATCTTTGACTCACATTAAAATTTGTTTGATGATCTGAAACATTTAAGTGCGACACACATGCAGAAAAGTAAGAAATTAGGAAGGGGGCAAAAACTTTTTCACACAGCTGTCTATATGCATATATTTCCATGTTTGGCACTCATACATGTTTTAGATATTCAAAAAAATTCAAAAAATAGTCAAAGACAACGCAAGTAGACAAAAAAAATGCAGTTTTCAAATGAAGGTTTTTATTATTAAGGGAGAAAAGAAATATAGATCCTGTTCACAGGGCCATGTAGGTTTGGATTTTTATAAATAAAAACCTTCAGTTAAATACTGCATTTTGTGTTTACTTGTATTGTCTTTGACTTACAGTTTCATTTGTTTGATGTTCTGAAACATTTCAATGTGACAAACATGTACCGGTAAAAAAGATAAGAAATCAGGAAGGTGAAAGTACTTTTTCCACACCACTTTGCCTTATAAGCAAAATGTTGCTTTGCTGAATTTTTAAAGTTTTTCTACTGGTAGGAAAAAAAATTTTCATGTTTGAAACAGATGCAGTAATTTGAAAAGAATTAATCATATCTTTAAAAAAAAAAATCCAAGTTGTTCAAGCTCAATGATGTTTCTGTTTATCTTCTGTCTCTTTCCAGATGAGGGTGATGGGTCATCTTGCCAGAGACACGTGGTATTTGGCGTTGTGACGGTAATTGACCTCTTCAACTACATCATCACACACGAAGGTCAGAATGGCGCTCCGTCCAAATGCTTGATGTTGAACAGCTCGTCTGTGGGACCAGTTCCAGTTTAAAATGTGGAGAAGGCCTCCTGTTCACCAAGATGATAAAAATACATTATTTTTCTTGTCAACAATTTTTAGGAAGGCAACAAAACAAAAACATTAACTAAATAAATAAAAAACCCTGAATTTATTGTTTTGTTACAATAAACACAGACATTATGATTTTAACATTATTTCACAGCACAGAGTATTTTCCAGCTGCTGTTGACTAAGCTGTTCAGCAAGGCCGTTAATCTAATAGAGATTAAAAAAAAGAAAATATCTGAAAAAAGAGAGAAAAAAAGGGATCAGCTGCTAAAAAGGAAGTTCAGTCTCAGTACATGGGATGCCTACTCTACTTGTTAGGAAACCTTTTGTCCTCTTATTTAACATTTTAAAAGGATACAAATACACAACTGTGCCTTTTGAAAACGACACTTTGAGCAAGGGACTAATATTTGAAACGTACCCAGGAAAGAGGAAGTATTGAGTTGGTTTGGATTTTTAATTGGATTTGTGTACAATATGAACAATGTGGAAGGATGTTCATGTTTAATATGCCAAGTATGATTACATAGTTTAGTTATGATTAATAATAGACAGATAGTTACTGACCTAGTAGTTCTTAACAATTCAATAAACAAACAAACAATCTGGTAAAAAAAGCTTGTTCACTCTGTGACTGGACTTTGGCATCAAACAGATTTAAAAAAAAAAAAAAAAATTCTCAGCCATTTTTGGAATAAAATTTTTTTCCTAGTTAAAATCATGTCTGATGATTGTATTTGATCTTTGGTGACTTGAGTCTCAGTTGAATGACATAAGGATTAACCTGTGAATTATATACGTGACAAAAGATAAGACATAATTTCACATTTTTTTATCCCAAAGTAACAGTGTTATACTGTAGGTTTAAGTGTATCTCAGTTTGTGTACTTTGTACTAACTGGAGTTTTAAAAAAGGAAGAAAATCTGATAAAGTCTTCTGACATACAGTAAAGTACTGTACGATGACCTACACATTTGGTTTTGTCTTGTTTTTTGTTTTTTAGATCATTTTCTTATATTTGTTTAACATCTTTGTTGTTGTTTTTCTGTGGGTTTGTTTGAATTGCATTGACCTGTCAGGTGAGCTCATATTTAAAGGGGGAGTCCCCCCCCCCCCTCCTTTTATAACTTTAATTTCATTCACATGCCTTTTTAAGCAGAGACTGACATGCCTGTACTGGAGATTCATGTGCAGGGATTAACTGGGGGAGGGGTGTCATTACTGACCCACCTTGTTATACCGTTGAGACCGCATAGAAGGCAGTAATGGGTCAAATGTGGCCACTTTATTTATGCTGCTTTTTTTTTTTTTTCTTTAAAAACATTATATCCGCATTAAAATGCAGTTTGCAGTTGTGATGACACATTATATGCAACTACTTTCCCATTTTCCTTTGTGCATTTTTGATTATTTTCCTGTGAAGGAGGTAATAAAGTAACATTGCTTTATAGCTGTCATTTAAAACCATCAGTAAAATATAAGAGACTAATGTACTACAATGTATCTGTCATGTGAACATTAAAGGTGTTTGTGACAACGTTTATGTTTAGTTTCAGTTCAATTTGCAATGTAAGATCAACAGATCACACAATCAGAAACGTATGGTCTGGTAAATCCTCTTGCAAGCCTCCTGTCTTTTCACTGCTTCTTCCTCCAGGTACACAATAGGAACTGGGACATTCTTCCGAATGTTTTGCTTAGATTGATTTCTGGATCAAAGGTTGGAGGATGAGTGTGAGAAAAAGATGAGGGAAAAATTAGATAAAAAAAGATAACCATCCCCCTCTCCTCTGTAGGATCCTCTCATATGTCTAATTTCAGCCTCATCGTCTCCTCCCGCCTGTGACCCAGAAATCACTGACATGAAATATTTTCAAAGGTCATTCTAATCCTGAAATGGAGGAGAGAGATGAGAGAAAGTGATATACAAGTCCCACACTGTAAACTGAACAAATATAGATATAAATATAAATGTTGTTACAAACATATCCCATAAACCTTGATTTAAAGTGATGGCTTTAAAGCAAGGATGTCTCATATTGTTAAACACCTCTCACCTCATCTCCTCTTCTACCATCCCTAGTGAAAAGGACGGAGATGTGAGGAGAGGAACTGAGTGTTTGCAAATTGGGAAATTACTGTAGATAATATGGTGTCTTGCATCATCACTATACCATGCAGCCATACTGGGCTCAGCTTCTAAGTGGTCTTGTTCAACAACCTGCTGAAAATTCTCCCTCCTCTGAATCTTTCTGACTCAACTCTGTACCTTCACCCTGCTCAGCTCAGCTCCAGCCTCCCTGCTGCCTTCCAGCAACGTTAAGCAGCTCCTGACTCCAACACCCACCCTGGACTCTGACTGAGCTTGCACATTTTGTAACCTGTTGATAATCTGCCCTTTCATGCCACTGTTCCCTGGTCTCTGTGTCCTGCTTTTAACTTTTCCCGCACTTGTACTATTCATGAAAGGACATTGTGCAAAAGATGCTATATAAAGCACAACTAATTGGAGTCAGTCAATAATGAAATGTAGAGAATAGGATTTTCAGTGAAACTGTTTGATCTTGAAGACAGATATTCTCAGAGATTCAGGATTTTTATGTCTGCAAGAAGCAGATGTCAGTTGATTTCATATTTGTGAAACCATGATGATGTTTGCAAAAAGTTGGTTCTCTCCACATACTCCAGCATCCTTTCAGAGTTCAATAACATGCATGTTTGGCTTATTGGTGATACTCATACAGTCATTGGAAGGATGAATAGACGGATAGATGCAATGGCACATTCTTCATCCATGTGTAGTGTCTAATACAACCAGAGGGAGGCAGACATGACACATGCTGCATAATCATGTGTGATGCATTTTTAAGTACTGTGCTCTCAGTATATTCAGTTCACTGTGTTGCAGTGAGATTCAGTCACCATCATGCTGCCTTCAGTCAGAAATATCAGACGATACAGTTACTTATAACAAGTAGAAGAGCTGGTCAGAGGTTATTTATGGATTTAAAAATCTCAGTAGATCTCTTTGGTCCTCCTTCTTCCACTTATTTTACTTGTTTCCAGCACATCTGATTCAGATATGGCTCCTCTTCATCATCTTCTGTAGAAGCCTGGTAAACACGCATTAATCTCTATCAGGTGTGTTAGAAGAGGGAACATATAAAAACGAAGGGTGGGGATATATTGTGCAAAAGTCTGATTGGATGAGTTTTAAATGTTATTTTTGTGACCCTGTTTAAGTGTTTACCACAAACCATCTCTTGGGCTTACTTTTCTTTACAAAGTATAGTAGCGCATGCCCCAAGGACAGCCCTCCTTCCATGGATGGATGCTGAACAGTCCAAACAGAGACAAGCCCGGGAGCAGAGGAGCTGAACGGACATCCAGCCTACAGCTTCTTTTTGAAGTTACACTTGATGTTAATAGAGGTGGAAAAACCTGGTCCAGAAAGTAAAAATCCTGTCCAGCAGTAGTTTAACTAATCACTAAACAGCTGAATTTACTAAGCAAAGCTCCTCTGCAGGTGTATGAGCTCCTTAGTGAAAACAGCTATTCCAAATGTACAAGCAGATCCATAAACATGGCAGGGTTTTTACTTTACTTTACTCGCATTTTCCATCTCTGGATGTTAACATGTCTTCAATCAAAATTATAGTGTCACAAAAATTAAATGAGACTCACAATATTTCAAGACTCTTTAAAAAGATGAAAAGTAACATGAAATGTCAAAGCAATGACTCAGAGGCTTAAAAGGATCAATATTTGACTTAAAAACTTCTTTAAACAGCATCTGAGAAAAAAAAAAAGAGTCCATGAGTCCATTTCTTCACACTTTTAAATTATTCCTACCTGTTCACTCGCATTTTGTCTCCAAAGATGAACAGAGGAAAACAGAGATGTGTTATGCTCCCATCTCCCAGCCCTCTCTGACACTATCTATGATTCATTAGAATGGATGCTTTGTCATCACACCATCATTTCCTGATGAAGAACTGTTTCAAATAACAGCTCCGATGTCACTGAATACTGACTTCTCATGGAGACGGCACTTACTGGAAACTGGAACCTTCAGTTTCATTATTAAACAGGGCCACTCCACAGGGACGGACCATTCATAGCTCAACCATGTAGCTTGGATAACCCCCAACGTGACATCACGCCGTCCCTAACAGCCCTCTTTGCCTCACGAGTCTTCTGATCCCACATCTTTCAGACTGCTTTAACATATTCTTACATTATACTTCGTGCTACAACCATGTTTTTATTTATTTATTCATTTATTTAGATTAAAACTTCCCTTCTGCATTTTATTTTACAAGTCTCAGTCTGGTTTACTTCTTGTTTAGACACAACTTCTCGCATGACAAACACAAGCAAGCTGCTGTGTTAATAAGACTAAGTATAACTAAGTTTAGCTTAAGCAAGAACAATTATATATCATTCTGAGTAATTTAACATCTGAGTGATTTTATACAGAAGTGGATTCAGTTTTCTTCTGTGCACTCTTATGTTTTATGCTATTTAAAAAACATGTGGGTGACCTCACTTACTCCTATTCACCATTTGAAGAACAAGGGCAACACAGTCTCTATACTGTTCTCTGCTTGGATTCGCTATAATTTGTAATGCCAGGTGGAGTATTAGTTCCTGCTGAATCAAATGTTGTTTTATTCCCCTCATTCGGTCCATAATCTTGTCTGTTTAATGTGCACAGAGAGTTGCCCAGATCTGACTGCTCTTTGACGCAATAAAGGTAACGAAACCATTTTCTGAATCAACAGGTCATCTGTGCTGCATATCACTGCCAGTGAGCGCTATTGGCAACAAAAAGCAGTGAGTGCGTTTGAATTAAGAATGACGCAGGTCTATGCCAATTCATCTTGTCCTTTCAAAGCTTCCTTTGCCTTCCGAGGAAGGCAGAATCAAAGGTTAATTATTTGCCTTGAGTTCAGTAGAGCATTCACTCAGCGAGGGAGAGCTTTAAACGGCTAACAAGTCTTTTGAAACCAGCTGGAGAGTTAATGTCACATCATGAGCAGAGGGGGGCTGTAAAGACCTTCAGAAGCAGAACATGGGTTTGTGTGATGATGGGGCTTTTTTTTTTTTGTTGGATAAATGGTCTGCAGTCCATCTGCAGAGAGACATGTGACTTTACAGAGATTATTCTATTGTGTCTGGGCCATCACTCTCCGGCTGAACTTAATGTAATCTGTGAGAGGGTGATGCAAGGTGATTATACTTCACCTAACAGGGTCATGAGGTGAATAAAGTTTTATAATGTGTAATTATTATATTATAGCAATGACCTTTGAAAATAAATCCCCATTTTTACTGTCAATAAACTACTAAACATTTTTTATGAATCTCTCACTCGTTATAATGAAAGAATAATTTTAATATTTTTGTTGACTCATCTTCTTGCCAGATGACACTTATATCAGTCTGAAGATAACGTCTGCATAATAACTATGATAGCACCGGTTTTGTAGTGTCTGAAAGTGTGTAAATTGATAAACTATGGAAGAAAGGAAATGTTTTGCTGCACAACACATTTTGCCAAATCAAAAATCTTTCCACTTCCTTTTTATGTTTATGATAACTTAAATTTGAGTTTTGTTATTACTTGCTTGTTAGTTATTTTTAGGCCCTTTAGATGAGTTGATTAGGAGTAGTTATTAGACCCTTTTGTCATGGTTTTCAAGAAGTAGTCCATTAGCTGACAACTCCTATTCATACCTAGTCAGGTGAAACTACTGATGATGGTTGTTCGACCGAGACCTCAGGTGAGTTTTACAGGCAACCGGAGTGAAATCTGTTGAGCGAGTGAAGTTGAATTTGAGTGAAACCAGTTGACTTGACTATGTTGGACAGCATGATGAGGAGGAATGAGACCCTTCACAGACAATAAGGCAGATATTTTCCTCACTTCTGTTCTCGTTTCTGGTGCCTTATTTGGGTTTTTCATATGAAACATTTCTGTTTTCCCACACTGCCCAACTCCAGTCTCATCCAATGGTTTCCTTACAGCTTTTTGAACCAGTCAACCTGACCCATTTATAACTTCATCCTGTGGTGACATTCATATTTTTAATCAACTGTTCAGAAGTCTGTGCTCCTCTACCACCAAACTTCAGATTTGTCCAATCCTCTCCTTTCCACGGCCATGTCACCACATTACTAAGATGAAAAATTGGAGGAATCATTAATATCATGGTTAAAAATGATCTCTTGCACAATTAGTAATTTCATTCAATCCTTTAATTTGATCTCTTGTTGAACTTACATGTCAGACAGATAAACTAGCTATTTACAACCTGCAAATCAATTTGTAACCTTTGCACTGGCACTAATTCTTGGAAAAAACATTTAGTTTTCCCATTATTCTTACATGCCAGCAGTCATCTGTCTTAGTCATTTTCTGTCTTTCTGATTTTTTCTTTCTTCCATTAAGTTGTCGACCCTCAGTGCAAAAAATCCAGGCTGATCATTTTACAAGATCACATAGCCATTCTTCAAACAGTGTCAGGCAGTGGCTGCAAAAGCCCACAACTCTGCAGCACAGTGTGCATGATTTCAACAGATGTTCCTCAGGCTGTGAACACACACTCTCGGGTCGGTCCTCAAAGTGTTTTATTGAGTTTTAATCATTTTTGACAAAAATACCAAGTTAAATAGAAGAGTAATACCATAATATTCTGTGATAAATGTTGAAAAAAAAATAGATGTACCTTAAGATAGTTGATGCATGTACAGTAATGTAGGAAGGGATATCAAACTTATGTTTTCAGCCATCCAACATTGCACAGTACTAACAGGACAGCATGCAACCATGTGTAAAGAAGAGTTGCTCTTGTGAGTTTCTCTAAATACCATGAGGCTGTCTAAAATGATTTTGAGTAACATAAACAACATATAGGCACCTATTTAGTAAGCAGCTTACAAGTCAAGAACATCCAAGTGTTGAGTTCTCAGTCTATTTAAAGGAAATGCTGCAAGATTAACACATAAAGGAGCACAAAGTAAGAGCAAATTAGTTTTGGTGTTAAAGGTGTTCCCAGAAAAGATGAGTCTTCATGGTGGAGAGGGATGCCAGTTCCAATACTAAATTACTGAGAGGAGAAAAGTATTTGAAAATAGGGAAAGCCTGACTGAGTTTAGTGAAAAGCTGTAGACCAAGAAGTCAATAGCAACTTCCAGGAGAGATCACTCAGATCACTGCAGTTGAGGAGATAAGCATGACCAGGGGTTGAATAGTGTGCTGAGTCAGATATAGGCTGATTTCTTGTAAAATACAAAACAACATGTTGAGGAAGCATCTACTACAGTCAGAAAAGAATAACTGTCATGCATCATGATACAGCTGGCTTCTTCCAGCCTTGGTTGGGGAGATAAATGAAGAAAGTCGAAACTTTGATTTATGATTAGTTAGATTCAGACTGTTGGTGTTAGTATGACACTGGTCTCATATTTCAAATGGGATCATCCTCCCTGTCTACCGTTTGCCTGTTATTGTTTAAAACTCCCCTTTGATATTGAACACATTAGGGGTTAAGCTTGGATTTGGGGGGCTGTGCAGTTTTAGGGTTGCTATGGGTATATGTTGTGGGTGTGTATATGAAAGTGTCACATCCCTCTGGTTTGCACACCAATAATGCAGCTGATAGAGTTCAAAACTGATGACTACATGCAGCTTCGCACCTTAAGATTTGAAAGGGCATTCATTTCTGCAGGATAAAACTTAAGCTAACTTGCTTCACCGTTTATCTTAAACTCAGCAGCTATTTTAATCTAACAACAAAGATACCTCAATCTCAAATCTGCATTTAACCTCTTGATACTAGACGTCCCGTGGGCGGGACATGACATATAAATACAGTAGCCTACGTGTTTTACCTAGTGTCCCTTCTAAGTAGCTACACATTATACACTACAGGAAAGCTTAGATTTTTTAGATTTGATTAATCTACACCAGTCCAGGCTACAATTGTAACTCTAGATCCAGTGAGCACTTACTGTATTTTAGACCAGTTACAAAAGGGATTTATCTTTGAAGCCACTGTATTCCAGTAAAAAAAACATCCTCTAAAAGCAAAAGTAAAAGTAGTCAATAAAACAGTTGGACCACAACAAGTCTATTGTTTTTTTTTTACTTTTTAGGGGAGAATTGAAAGAATTTTAGGGGTTGTTTTGTTTAATTTTACAAAGCTAAAGACGGATAGCAGCAGTCTGTTGTCACGCTAACACCCCGTTACCATCTGTCCACCTGGATCTCTGCTGTCTGTCTCTCATATTGACTGAAATCACTGACATGTAAAATATGGAATCATTTATCTGATAAACATCTCTTTTCTGCAAGTTGAGCAGCTTCTGCTACTTGAACATACTATACAGTTCGGGAGTCAAGTTGGGCAAGAAGTTGTGCATGCATTTTTACCTGAGAAAAATCTTAAAATAAGCCAATATATAATTCAAAATTTAAAAAAAAGAGAAAATGAAATGTCTCAATCAGTGTGACAGTGTGGGGTCCTGTCACTATGGCTCTGAATGATCATGCGCCCTGGCTACTTGGCCATGGGCATGTCTCTTTGGCTGACTGGTAAGTGAGCAAGATTCTCACTCAGGAGTCTGGGGATCAAATCCTGCCCGGGCCCTCTGATGCGTACCTTGACACATTAGCATGTTGAGCATTACAGGTAATGTGGTTTTGTTTCTACGTCCACAGGCCAGCGCTGACGGTGTCAAGTTGATTTCATGTAGCAACTTTTTTTTTAGCATCCTATAATTTTAGCATGTTTTTTTTTTTTTTTTTTTTTTTTTTTATTTTAACCCAGGATGGGGTTCGGATGCCAGGTTTAAGGTAGAGGAGACAGAAAAACCAGACGGGGTTGACTGCAGGCACTGGCGGGTTAGGGTGAAAGAAAAATTGTGGTCCAGACGCCGAGAAGGCGTCAGGGCCGAATGCACTAATTTTAGCATGTTTAATGAAAAAATAATAAACTAAATTAGAAAATATCCCTCAATCACATTTTGCTTACAACTTGCAGCCATTAGCATGGCTGCAAACTGCTGCAGAAGTACAGTACTTAGCAGCTTGTTTGTGGAAATACACATAATTTAGATATTCTACGATGAACAAACAACTCATTTGTTTTGTTTATGACATAAAAAATTATCTGAGTACCTTCCTGCTAGAATTGTAAGATTGTGCAGTTATTAGAATTATATTAATATCTACTCTGTTTGTGTCTATGAAGTCACATACTGTGATCCACAAGAAAGATGCAATCAATGTGCCTGTCAACAACCACTTGTAATTGCCATGCACACACACAACACACACATTGCGGTGCAAATGACAAGTCTCTGTCAAAGTAGTGAAATTTGAACCTTGTCAGTTTCTGAGACTGTACACAGTGGCTGGCAGTGACGGAGGACTCTCGTCATTGGTCTGATGCTTTCAGTTATGTCACCCAGACTTCTCGTCCCTCAGTGACCCTGCCAGTGTCAGTAACAGCTCCGCTGGTACAGCCCATCACACCTCCCGGCCACCATTATCTAACCCACTGGAGAGAAGTCAGTGGGTCAAAGCAAGTGCAGCCACAATCCTTTTCTCAGGAAGTTATACTTGCGTCAGCAGTGAAAATGGTTCAGCCTCTGATCTATTATCATTGTGATTCCTCTCTAGGAAATCAATAGAGTTGAAAATAGCACAGGTCAGTGTTTAATGATGAAGAATAGATTCTCTCCAGCTAATGTACTGGATAATAAACTGGAGTCTCCACCGTTTTGTCTGTGCTCTGCAAAAACAACAAAGCTGGAAAGTTTTGAGGAGAAGTCAAGAAGAAGATCAAAGCTGCTGGGTATAAACAAGTTCAAGAGATGGAAATCACGAAGAAGAAGAAAAAAAAATTCTGTTCCATATGGAGACTTTGAAGTGTTTCCTGTGCTGATATTGAACAAATTATGAATTTGCTGGTTCTTCGAAGAACAGTTCTGGTCAGTAATAGTGCCTTGAGGAATCATTAGAGAGATAAAGAGAACATCTGTGGTCTTATAGAAATCTTCACAAGCAGTTGAAAGAAGTTTTCTATTAAAGATCTGAGGAGCTATTCAATTTCAACACTTAACAGAGAGACAGAGAGAAAAAGAGACAGATAGAGAGAGTGTGTCAAGGCCTAAGTTATAAATCAAACCAAAAATGTATATTGTTTGTAATGAACAATAACACACACACACATGCAGAACAACAACAGGAAGAACAGAACAGGACTTTTTTTTTAGTCTTTGTTTTATTCATTTTTCTCAGTCTAAAAATGTCATTCTTTGTTTGTTGTGACACTGTTGTGATGCCAAAGCTGTGGTCTGGGATGGAAAGCCAAAGCAAAAGACACTACTGCACATGTGTAATGGACCAACCATTATGGAAGAAAGAAGAAGCTGAAAACTTAATCAAAGTGGGAAACAGGGTGAAATCTATCACCCTTCAAAGCCCTTCACTGTGCATACAGTAGATGTTCTGTAGGAATTTGCCTCCAAGTCTTCCTTATGGATCACACCATCCAAACCAACAACATTGTTTTCACCCAGCTTATTCAGAGTTGTTATACATTATGTGTAAGCACATGCTGATGTGATTTGCGTCCTGTTACTGAACTGGCTCAGGGCTTTTTCCAGTTCATGTGAAAGAACTTAAATGTGCAACCAAGTGTGGCAAGGTGCACAACAAAGGCCTGGGCAGGATTCGATCCCTAGACTCCTGGATGAGTCATGCATGCTGACCAGTCAACCAAAGGGATATCCCTCCCAGCCAGCATTACCATGTGGGGCTCATATGGGTTAAATTTTGGCTGCAAATATGAGGGACCCAAGTGGGATTGTCCATGGTTCCCATGGTGGCCCACCTGTGTTTGCCCATGTAGCCTATAGGCATGGGCTTGAACTGGGCAAATTTGCAGATCTCATAGTTTAAGTTACATGGGCCCCATATGTGGAAAGCCACATGGGAAAACACCATGGAAACCATGGACAAACCCACTTGGATCCCTCATATGCAGCCAAAATTTAACGCATATGGGCCCCACATGCAAATGCTGGCTGGGCTGTAGCCAAGTAGCCAGGGCGCATGATGACTTGTACTGTAGGCATAGTGACAGGACCATCAACTGTCACGCAAGACGCATACTTTCAGAACTTAGCTGATAATCCCATGGCTCCATCATATTCATTGCTAATTCTTCAATATCTTCACACAATTTGTTTTCTTAACATGAAGTGTGGATGCACTTGGATCTACTCTTTTTTTCCAGTGCAGAGATGAATCTCTCTCTAACCATTTATTGACTTCAAAAGTAATTGTGTGGCACACATTGTCCACTGTGTCTGGTCTGTAAAAATCGTTAGGATGTCAATGTACAACAATCTAGGTCTGTCATTTTCTATATGAATACTTCCACTTTGCCACAGATGATTGCTTTAAAGATAAAGTCCGGAGTCCCCCCAGCATTTCTGTTTGCAAACAGTATTCAAACTGAGCGCCCCTCCCTCTCAAGCTAATGGCCGCCTCGTTCTTCAGCCTATTCAGCTTCAAACCTCTCCTTCAGAGCTCAGAAGTGGGTAAAAGCCAAATCAATATTAACCCTGGTTTTCCAACATGCACTATTTAACGCTCTTACCTTTTCTTTGGTGCATCTGCCGAGTGACTGGCGTCTGCTCCAAACATTCCCACACAGCTACATGCCCTTAGCTCTATTATTGGTTGGCGATATTAAAAAGAAATCTCCACCCAGAAACGTCCGAATCAGACCATAACAAAGCGAAAGAGTGAAATACAGACAGGGGGAGAGGGAGTTTCATTCAAACTCACCACTGCACGTAAGTAGAGGCCCAAAGGCGGGGTTTGAGATGGATTTCACTTGTTCAAGTCTAACGTTTATTTTCAGGGGGGAAACATTGGACTCTACCTTTAAGTGTCAGACATCATTAAAGAAAGGATACTGCCTGATATAATGGGGCCTTTGTCTTTGATTTAAATCAAATATGACAGTAGATGATTGCAAATATTGCATCAAACACAGTTGAACTGCTCCTGTGTATTTCTTCCCACTCACTCTTGACAATCTAAATCTGAACAAAGAAGACAAAGATGATTATAAGATTGGAACAGCTGAAGGTTGAACTTTGGCTAAACTACCTCCACTCAGGCTTCAGCAGGTCTCTCTGCTTCTGTGTTGCAGCTGTTTGCACAGCGTAATAACCCACAAGTTGTTCCAGTACTCCAAAGGTAGTTTGAAAACTTTGCAGGGTTTTTTAGACCAGGGTTTCCCAATCCTGGTCCCCAGGGGATCCCTGCCCTGCATGTATTCCAAGTTTCCAACTCCACCACACCTGATTCAGATCAACTGAACTGCTCATCAAGTTCTTTGCAAGCTGCCAACAAGCCCTTCATCTGAGTCAGGTGTATTAAAGGAGGAACATCTTGAAAACCAGCAGGGCAGGGGTCCCTGAGGACCAGGAGTGGGAAACACTGTTTTAGACAACAAGAATTAAGAAAACACAAACCATTGTTTGGTTCGTTAAGGCTGTTTTGTTTTTCAGCTGTGGGAGCTCAATTCCAATGGCCTCTGCACTCTTATGAAGACAGTGTATAATGGATGTGATTGCAATGATTTCTGTCTATTAGCAATTTGCATCATCAGTTGGAAAAGGGTGGAGAGTCCTCTTCGGGTTGGGGGTGAGGTCCTGCCCCAGGTAGAAAAGTTCACGTGTCTCAGGGTCTTGTTCACAAGTGAGGAAGGAATGGAGCGAGAGATTGACAGACGGATCGGTAGGGCGTCTGCAGCGATGTGGACTCTACATCGGTCTGTCATGGTGAAGAACGAGCTAAGCCAGAAATGAAGTTCTCGATTTACCGGTCTATCTATGTTCCTATACCTCACCTACGGTCAGGAGCTCTGGGTAGTGACTGAAAGAATGAGATTGCGGGTACAAGCGGCCAAAATGATTTTCCTCTGCAGGGTGGCCGGGCTCTCCCTTAGAGATAGGGTGAGAAGCTCGGTCATCCAGGAAAGGCTCAAAGTAGAGCCGCTGCTTCTCCACATCGAGTGGAGTGAAGCTCGGACATCTGTTCAGGACGCCTCCTGAATGCCTCCCTGGTGAGGTGTTCTGGGTATGTCCCACTGGGACGAGACCTCAGGGAAGACCCGGGACATGCTGGAGGGACTACGTCTCTCGGGTGGCCTGGGAATGCTTTGCCCCCACCCTCTGAATGGGTTGGTGGCGGTGGTTGGGGAGAAGGAAGATGGACTTTTCCGCTTAGGCAGTCGCCCCCACAACCCGACCTTGGACAAACAGCAATAAAATGAATGGATGGAATAAAAGTTACAGTGGCTAGTAGAAAAAATGTTGTAAAAGTTGTCTGTAACACCTGTCTTTCCATTTACATGTATGTAACGAAAATTTTAAACAGAATTGATCCCATATAGTACATTTTTTACATCTTTACTCAAATAAAAAAAATACTCAATATTTAATTGTGGGATCACAGCTTAAACACAGCTACAGATTTATAAAACTGAACAGAAAATTAAACAACTCCACCCATATGTTTTTACCATGTTTAGAAACCCCTACAACACTGTTCAGAGATACATTGCACAAGTTTTAAACTTATATGATGTTGTTATACAGCAGAACTGGAGCACCACAAGGAACTGTACTCTCACCATTCCTCTTCACACTGTACACCTCAGACTTCCAGTACAACTCTGAGTCCTGTCATCTGCAGAAATACTCTGATGACTCTGCAGTTGTGGGGTGTATCAGTGATGGACAAGAAGCCGAGTACATGGAACTGGTCAACCAGTTTGTGAAATGGTGTGGTAACAATCATCTCATCTTAAATACCAGCAAGACTAAAGAGATGATTGTTGACTTCAGGAGGAGCAAAAATAAGCAGCATAGTCCTGTCTACATCCTGGGAGAGGAGGTGGAGTGAGTGGATAAATACAAATACCTTGGAGTTCGGCTGGACAACAGACTCGACTGGAAATGCAACACTGACTACATCTACAAGAAAGGTCAGAGCAGACTCTACTTCTTAAGGAAGCTGAGATCATTCAACGTCTGCACCAAGATGTTGCAGATCTTCTACAAGTCTGTTGTGGAAAGTGCAATTAGCTTTGCAGCATCTGCTGGGACAGCAGCATCAGAACCAGAGACTTGAAGAAACTAAACAAGCTGATCAAAAAAGCTGGTTCTGTGCTGGGAATAACTCTGGAGCCGCTGGAGCTGCTCGTTCAAAAAAGAATGCTGCACAAGCTGATGAAGATGATGGAGGATTCTTCCCACCCTCTCCACAACATGGTGAAGAATCAACAGTGTGTTCAGTGGGAGGCTGTGTCAGGTTCACTGCAGAACAGAGAGATCCAGAAATTCATTCCTGCCAGCAGCATCACCCTGAAGAACAAAACTGACTGACTATTATTGTTGTATTATTTTATATATATGTTATATTGTTCAAATGGAAAAAAAAAAGAAAAGAGCACGAGCCTATAACAATATTGAATTTCCCTTCTGGGATAAATAAAATATTTTTCATTTAATTTCATTTCATTATACAGTATTTATATTTCTGAGTATCTACACCAGATACCTCTCTGATTTCTGCTAAGGTGACTTTCCCCTTAAAACCGCCTACTTTGCATGTGGAAAAAGGATTCCTGGGGTTGATCCCTGATAGGAAATGTGTCTTTTGCTGACAGGAACACAACACAATGGAGGACATTGTGGGGAATCACACGGTTTTTATTAAAGGCTGTGAAGTGGGAGCAGGACACAGCAGAAACGAAGAGAACATGTCCTAGTTTTAACTTTCTCATTTTGCGTCATTCCTCCGTCAAAACATATAAATCACAAACATGTCATTTGACGAAACGACAGAGACCCCTGCCCCCGCCATCTCTCATCTCTCTCTGCTTCATGCTTTTATCACTCTGTATCCAGCAGTAGCACTGAAACTGATAAAGAATATTTATTTTTACGGTGGCAGATAGCTGGATTGCATACAGACTGACAGACATGCAGAGAAAAAAAAAGAGTGAAATATAGAGGGGGAAAAGTCAAATGAATGGAGGGCAGAGCAGCTGTTTGCTCTGATTTCTCTTGTGCGTCACTCTTAGGCCCCTCAGGGGTAGCGCAGCAGTTTCAAACTAACCTTCGCACTTTATTGGGGGAGGAAGGGGGGGGGGGGGGGGGGGGGGCGTGACTGTTTACAGTTGAAATGTTGACAGAAAAGTGTTGTTTTTTAAAAAAAATATTAACAGTGTATTTTTTTTTTTTTTTACAGAAAATGCATGTCAAATACTTTCAGTACATCACTACTGCTGTCCTGGAGAACAGAGAGAAACTGGAATGTAAAACATGGAGGTGTTTGGTTTGTTCAAGCTTGAAGAGCACTTACAGTATTAGGACCTCAGCTCTTCATAGTTCTTCATGAAGATAGAGCTTGCATGAAACTACAGCTGTTAACTTGAATAGTAGGGCATTTACTGTGACGCACCAGAGACCCATATATTAAGTAGGTTCATTACCATCATCGTTACCATTTGCAGGAAAAGGTGGGTGGATCCCAGAGTCAGATCCAACATGATGGAAATGTGGTTTATACTGTTTTTTCAACATTAGCAACTGGAAATCAACCCAACTTCAGGAACTGATTTGGTGAAATATAAACAATGACAGCTTTTTTAATATTTTCATACTCTTACATGTAACTTTATGATGTGTTTTGTGCAGCACCATTAGCAACAGTGCTAATGGGAGTAAATTGGAAGTTAAGTGATCACAGAAATATGGAAGCAACTGAAGGTAATATAACAGCTAGCAACGCTAAAAGGTAAGTGTCTGAACTTTCAAGGAGCTACGAATTTAAATGAATATTTTCATTTTAATGGATTTTTGGGCTTTAGTATCCTTTATGTGATAGTTGCTACACAAGACAAGGGTTCAGAGATAGTGGGGAATGACATGTAGCAAAGGGCCCCCAGGCCAGTACTCCATCTACATCAACGTTGGGCAGCTGCTCAACCAGCTGAGCTACACACCACCCCTGAAAATCTTTTCAGTTAACCAGTTTACATGTGCACCAAAAAGCTGATCATTACCTGATTTCTAAAGTTATCAGATAACTCAGGTAACATGTCAACAGCATGATCTGACATCTTTTTCAGATAATGAACTTGTTTACGTGATCCTCAAAATCAGATAACTGGGAGTAATCAAATAATCGCATATAAATGCACTTCTGAAATGTAATATTTGAAAAACCCTTTTTCTTCATTTTCTTCAAAAGAAATCCGATAATGGGCTGAAAATCTAACAAAGAATTTTTCAGAGGTGCATGTAGATGCACCACATCCAGTTATTAAAATGATCAGATTACTTACAGTTATCAGATTTTGATGGTCATGTGAACAGGCTCTTTGTCTCAGATGTGACTCCAACACATCTGAGGTGGGAAAAGTGGACAAACATTTGCAAGAACCAGGAATATCCACTGGCAATACAGCTAGAAGGAAAGGGTGATAGGGCCACATTAATGTGGCTAGATGTGTGGTTAACATGCGTAGCTTCCTAATATGCGTGCAAATGAACATGAAATCCATACTGCTATGAAAATTCCCACATTCTCAGTGGATGTGCAAAACTCAGCTTTCTGCCCCCATCTCTGGAATTTGTCTTATACATATTGAAACATGTAAATATTTGCAGTGGAATCAGCTCCCAGAGAGTCTGAAACTGGCTATAGACATAAACATGTTCTCCACTAATCTGAAGAATATTCTTGCTCACCAAAAATGTCAGCATCAGTCCAGCTAATCTATAAACATTTTTATTACTGTCTGTATATCTTATATTTACAGTATTTTTTAGTATTCTATACCAATTGTAGTTTGTTCTGTAATGTGTTTTTAAATGTGTGTACCTGCCCGGGGACAACGGATGAAAATTAGCAATTGCTAAACCTGGTACAAAAGATAAATGTTTTTTGTAAACTGTCCCTGTCAAATAAACTAAGAAACTAAACTAAACTACACCAAACTGTGTAGCATGAAATTTAACAATGAAAGCAGCAAACTGACAAACAAACAGCTAGATCAATAGAAAGGTGTGCTCTTTCACAAAAAGGTTAATCCGGCTTCTTTAAATTCAGCTCCTCTCTCATATATTTCTCATCCTCCCATAATTCCATCTGCACATTCCATAAAACTGGATGGAACAACAAAAAAAAAAAGCCTTCTCTGTTACGGCAGTAAAGTTTTCCATCAGAAAACAGTGGTATCATGATGATCAGTAAATAGTGCATACATCAGATGGATTGTGGACCACACTTTTAGAAACGAGGCATAGTGGGCTGGTTGCTTTTTACCTGCCTAAGTGCTTTTTCATGTCACAACTCCAGACAAACTCTTGAGAATTCAGGAGATTCTGGGGTTGAGTACTATTGGGGAACATGCCAAATATTTCAAATTTGTGCAATACACAAAAAAATTCAGTGAGAAATATGTAATTAATAATTAGATATCCGATATTATCAGCCTGCCATATATTATCAGCCGATTTCGGCATTAAAATGTCAGTCAGTCATTTTCTGTACCGCTTATCCAGTTCAGGGTCACGGGGGTTGCTGGAGCCTATCCCAGCTATTATCAGGCAAGACGCAGGGTACATCCTGGGCAGGTCGCCAGTCTGTCGAAGGACCAACACAGAGAGACAGACAACCATTGACGCTCACATTCATACCTTGGGACAATTTAGAGTGACCAACTAGCCTAACATTAAAATGTGTTATCGGAAAATACCAGTATTGCTTTTTCTCGCAAGATCTCGTTGTTCCATCACAAAATCTCACAGGATCTTGTTCCATAAGCACCGGTGAAGTATGTAGAAAAGTCCCGGTTCTGGAAGAACTTCATTTTATTTTATTTATTTTTGAAGGAGAATATAGCTGAGCAAACTAGCTTGCACAATCAAATTCTTCCACATACCCACCAGCTGCTTGCCAGACGCTATCAAAATGTAAAAAGATGATGGGAGGTGCATTTACAGCAGCCTCTGTATGCATATAGCTTAACAGTATTGTGAGTACACGGAGCCTCTATTAAAAAAAGATTAGTGGGGCAGAGACACACAAGTGCAAAGGCTCAGTGGAACACAGCTCCACGCGTGCACGAGCACACAAAACCCAGCCGTGCCTCTGAGAAGACTTTGATGCTGATGTGCAGTGAAAGGCAGAGGTGGTGCATTAGATGGAGTGTAGAGCTGCTGTGAGTCAGACTGTGTTGCCGTGTCAGCTCGTCCAGGCAGACACTACTCTCCAGGCTGTGTGTAGGTGTCTCTCGGGGGACAAGCAGGCTTTTCCGTTATGAAACCCTGAGTTCAAGCCAGAAGTTGCTTAGGCTTTTCAATACTTCATGACATGGAGGACAGTATTAACATGTCTTTTTAAGCCAGCCTGACCTGTCAGGTAACAGAGTGAAGCCCTTCATCCGAGGGCCACGGTGCTTCAGAATGAAATGGTTTTAAATCAGACATCCATTAACAGATTATCTCCAGCCTTTGTTGTTTTATTCATTACATCATATCATCACAATATGATGTTTCAAGCTTGTTTTTCAACCCGTACTTTGGATCAAGAAAAAAAAACAAAAAAACATGAACACATAACTTTTGTCTTTGCCTCACTAGTTCCCACTCCACTTCTGGAATAATTAGATTTTATATATTCTTTCATTTTCTCTGTTATCATATTTACTCCTGTCTTTCATGACACAAGTAGTTCAGAACTCGAGTGATTATTGATGGTTAAAATAAATTCTATCACATAAAAATAATACATTTCTTATACTTTTCTTTTTATAACTAAAATTCTATATACTGTTTTTTGAAAGCATATAGATTCTATTAAACTATTCTATCATATTAAAATTGCTGGTTTCTCTGTGCTCTGTGCCATGGCAGACAACATCCACAGCTGTGTCTCATGTTGCAGTCTGCACACTGCTAAGTGCAGATTTGTGGCTGCATACATCACAGCAGCAGTGCGTCAAGTATTGTCCCATTTCAGAAACATCTGAAGGAGCCTCCGAATCCACCCTCCAAACCCGCATTCTGTTTGGCCTGAAAACGAAGGTTACATGCCTTCATGGCCTCACCTATCCCAGAATTCATTGCGTACAAGATCGGAGGGAAAAATCATAGTGCTACGAGTGTAATATCTGGATATATTTGTGGATTTTTAGTTCAAGTTTAAGTTCAAGTTCAATTTATTTATAGAGCACATTAACAACATCCTTTTGGAGCCCGAGGTGCTGTACAACTCAACTTAATGGCCGGTTACTTAAAATAAGTCATAAAAATAATATATTTTAATAATATTTTAAGTGTTAAATGAAGTGTTTACCCATTAGAAACAACAGAGTCTCTGTGGAAAATTTAAAAATGTGCGGACAAGCTTAAAAAGAGAGTTTTTGCCTGATAATAAAATGCATTTGTTTGACATTATTCAGGTGTTCACGAGGGTTTAATGGGGTGTTAATGTTCAGGTAACAACAGATAAATGAAAAGAAATAAAATGCCTTGTTCCAATTTAGCTTGTACAACGTATCTGAAGGAATAAGTGGAAAGAATGCCATCACTAGTCAGCTGTGGAGCCTGCAGTTGCTATGCAACGGGACTGTAGCACGATGGGAAAATCTCGTTGGTTAGGATGTCCCATTTCAGCAGCTTTCCATTTCAGGAGGCTGCTTCAGAGTGTGTGACTTACAGTAGTAGCACACTCTGTAGCCTACATAGTCTGCACACTTCGCAGTGTGCAGACTGCAACATGAGACACAGCTCACATCAGCCAAGTCTAATGAAAATAACATGAATTCAACAGAAAGTCATGTTTCATGTTAATACTGGAAACTTTTAAATTTTAGGCCATATTTTGTTATACACACATAATGACACCCTATACCTGCACGATTTCATATGATTTAAGACAGGAACATAAAAAGCATAAGTGAGAGATTATGCAGAATATGTATTTTAAAGTGATGTGCAACTTAGGCAATGCCATGACATCTGAACCTGGTTTCTTTTTCTCCCTCCCTGTCTGGTGTTTATCTCTGTTAATGACGCTGATGTTTGAGGTAGCAGCACTGATGCAAATGGCTCTTGTGACTCTTGCACTTTGTCCTGATTCTGTATGGCCCACTATCAATGTCTTTCCACACCAGCGTTATGCAACTGCAACAGTGTCTGTTTTCACTCAGAGACAGGAGCATGTATAGTATGTCAGCTTTTACAAAGAGTTGCACTAAATGCCCGTTTTAGTTTATATGGTAGCAGCTGAGAGACAGATGGTGTTTTATTATATTCCATTCAACATTTTAATATGCAAATCACTGGAAAAAACATAAGGCAAATTGCTTCATCAAAATGGTGTATGCTTACATAAATAAGTATTTACAGTAAGTATCCTGTTTTTGTGTTTGTGTTAATTACAAGACGAAGCTTATTGTTACACTGACTCAGGAGCTTTTCCATTTTGGGAGCCCCCGTACTCCCATCATATTTTTTTCATCTCTTGCGTCAATGCCTCCAGACTGTCACTGAGTGAAAGGGTTTTCCCGCTCAATGCCCCTTGAGAGCTGCCCTGCTTTTCACAGGCCGCTGAGTTTCCGTAGAGAAGAACTACAGTGGAAATTGTGAAGCAACTTCCTGACTAAACTGCCAACTTCCCTATCTTCTTTGTTAGAGCCCTTCTATTTTCCAAACAGGTGTTTGTCTAGTAAATTTCGTGAGCTTATTTGTCTTTTTTTTTTTTTCCACCGAGGGAAATGGCAAGGTGAACGTAAGATCATGTCGTCAACAGGATATGCGCTCAGTTCCTTTTAAACAAAAATGCTGGTTCCTGTCATTTAACTCGAGGTCACGTAATAACTGTGAGCAACAGAGAGGGGAAACAACTGAGTAGTTTAGACGTGCCGGCATTTGTAAATTGAGAGAGAGAGAGAGCCAAGCAAAGGATTTAGAGAATCAGACAATCAGACTGAACGGATCTGAATACGTGACGCAGAACATTGATGGAAGAAAAACATAGAAAATGAATAATGACAGGGAAAAATGCGCAAAGCTCTCAGTCAAGATTGTTAATGACCTCAACAAATTCAGCAGAGCCTTATGACTGCTGGGCTGGAACAAAATAGTTCTTCTTGTCTCAAACAATCAGCTCTACTAATTCTAGTCCTTACCCCCATCCTCAACCCACTTTTCTGCCCTCCGTCCGGTTGTGCAAACACACATGACCCACATAGAGAAGCTTAAACACTCTCTATGTCTCACATACACACACACAGATACTCTACGATATTGTATAACCAACAGTTCTGAGAAATGAAAGGCAGACTTGTAAACATCTTGTAGACTGTTGGCTGCATTGTGGAGCTTGAGTAGCTGACGTCAGTGCAGCCTGATGACTTCATGTGTCCGCTGCAGCCTGAGGAGGTGATAGACAGACAGGGAGAGAAAGGTGACACTCAACAAACAAGTTGCATCCTCACAAAGCAGAAATGAAGAGCTAGTCAGTGTGAGAGGGCAGTGTAATGCAGCTATTCTGGCCTATAACCTGCAGAAAATAGTTGAAGGTTGTGCTGCAGAAGGCAAATTTTCTAAATGCTGCTACAATATGTCGCAACCCAGTGCTGAAATTGCAACATTACATCATGATTCAGCTGCAGGCATTTTCCCCTCAACATCACAAGCAGTCACATGAAGTATGACTATGCTCTTCTCTCTGGTGTGTATGTATGTGTGTATTCAGCTGAGTTTCACCTAAAGAGCTCTACTGACCTATTAAAAAAACCACAGCGTTCAAACACCATTGCTACAATGTAAATTCTTCCAGAAATCTCAAATAGAGGAAACAAACACATGAGCTGGAATCTGGGGTAAATATCAATCAAAATGTTCTACAAGGCATGGATTTTCAATTAAAGTGGGTATTTTTTGCAGTTTATTTAGAAAAAAAATTAGACTAAAGAGGTATTTACATTGACTACTGAGCTCCACTTAAAAATCAAATCATGCATACTTGTTGGAGGATGCAAAAAGAAATCTGCTCTGTGCCGAGATGTAGAGCTACAACGATAAGCCGATTAATCGACTTATTGTTGACTATCAAAATAGTTGACTAATTTCATAATCGACTATTCATTTATTGTTTATAAGCTTTGTTTTTCCACTCAAAATTGCATCCAGTCAAAGCTTTGGACACTTTTCCCCATTAGATTCAATGAGAAAGTGTCCAAACTTTTGACTGCTACTGTAAACATGCTGCAATTTTCACACGATCTGATTAGTCGACTAATCGACAAAATAATCAGTGACTAATGGATTATCAAAATAATCATTTGTGACAGCCCTACCAAGATGGATGTTGTGCAAAATCGAGCAGGCCGTCCATGCATTCTGCTGGGGAGCTCAACTAAGACCACATATTGGGAGGAATCTGCCAGAGGATTGACTGACTGCCTAAAACTATTGCGAGTCTCTGTGCAATGTTTTTGAATAGGCTGTGAAATTACTCCCTAACTCCTGTATTGACATTTAGATATTATGAACCCACACAGTCTAGCTGCCTCTTGTTTAATCCCCCTAAACTATTCTCACAGTTTAAGTGATACATCCTACATCCATGTCTGTGTAATGTCTGACAAAACAAGCTAGCTCCTCAGCATTTTTTCTGTTGCTGTGCAACTGGAGCTTAACTTGCAGGTCATGATTTGTTTGCAACCTTCTCCCCTGCATTTTTCCCTACTTCTTGGAATGAGTAATACACATATCAACATCCTGTGTAAAAGCAACTTAAAGGTGCCATGACATCAAATTTCACTTTTCTGGGGTTTTGGGGGTATAATATGATCTGTTGTAAACTGATGAGGCCATGTGAATGTCCAGAGTATCAAAGTTCCTGTTCATGGTCCGTCAGCTTTGTCTCTCTGTTCAGAAACGGTTTCAGACAGCAGCTTATCATTCAATGTAGTTTTAGCATTCTACGTAATTCCTTTGCTCCCTGTCTGGCCTGTTGGTTTCCTTAGCTAGGCTATTATGAATCTGATCAGAATTTTTCTGTCTGTTAAGCACCATGAGGTGACATTGAGGTGACATTGTCATGAATGGACGCTATACAAATAAAGTTGAATTGAATTGTCTGATTCAACTGCGGGAGTGGAGCTGAGTAACTGCTGAGCAGTCAGATCTGGGTTTTCAAACAAATGGATTTAAAAGAAAACTTCTGCAGCAACACTGAGGGAAGCGACCACAACCTTGTCATTACCTGTAAGTTTATTTTCTCACTGCTGTCTTGTCTGATAAACATAGTTCACTTTCTGAAGTGCCCATGTTGCTAGCAGATAGCCTTTAGCAAACTCTGACCGCTAGGGCAGCTTGACCTACTTTCTGTAGATAAGGTTATGACCAAATAAGATGTAACCAATCAAAATGAAGGGGGGGGGGGGGCATTGATACCCCAACTACCTAATCAGCACATTCTGCACCCTAAAAAACCCATCTTTCTACTAACCTTTTTTGAACAAGTTGCGAATATTTTCACTTGGTGATCCAGATTGATAATGTAGAGATATTTAATCTCCAATGTCTCTCAAATGCATAGTTTTCTCAGTAGTATATGTGAGTGTGTGTGTGTGTGTGTGAGAGAGAGGTGCACAATCATTTCCTTTTTTTGGTACATGCCCCCCCCAGATAAAGTCTTGCTCACCCTCTGGCCAGCCCATGTGTAAAAATCTGGCTCCACGACTGACAGCACGGCAACTCCGCCACGGCAACTGTGTGCAGTAGTTCTTTATTAACACACACATTAATGGGTGAATCAATGAACTTAAAAAAAAAGAAAAAAGAATGATTAAAAGTGTTTTGTAGAAATTACTCAAGGCTGAAAGGCACTACACAATTGTGGGTCATATCTCATTAGGATGCACCTGAGTACTTTAAAAGAGGCAGATAAAGTAATTCCCTGTCACAGTGACAAACAGTCACAGTGTGCATTAACACTGAGAAGTCATGTTAATTGCCAATGAGACCCTGTTGGTGCAGGAAAAAAGAAAAAAAAACTACTACTATAAATAGTCACCAGAAAAAGAAAATACACTATCTTTTAACTCTCAGGTTTTTATGGTCAAGACATGTCAAAAACAGAATAATAATAATCTTTTCCTTACCAGGTCTTTAAAATACTGTTAATTATCTGTAAGATGTTATCAGTATTGTCTTGGAGGAATTTTTGCCCGCTCTTGTTTACAACATTGTTTCGGTTCATTGAGATTTGGTGCATTCACTTTCTCACAGCTCTCTTCACCCTTTCTGATGAAGTTTCTGATGAAACTTAATTTGGAAATACCAAAAATAAATGCTTTTAATTAAATTACTGTTTTCACTTGTGACCATTTATCTGTTTTGATATTTATAACCGTCCTCTCAGCCATTTGCTAAGAAAAAATATGGATTCTAATTATTTTTGCTTTGGAAAAAGGGGAAAAAGATGCATAGAATCATTTTTCCATTGTTTTTTTCTTAGTTAAGCATAAAGGGGTTAAGATCCTGTTATAACATTTTAAATCAGCGAAGGTACTGGATTTTCACCAGATTATTGCAACGCTTTTTCTTTTTTAGCCATTCTGTTGTAGATTTGCTGCTGATTTGCTGCCAAGTTTCAGGCTCTGGACAGATACTGTAGCCTCACATGTGACTGCAAAAGAAGAACACATCTTCACCCCTCCACAAATCACGTTTGAAAGCTGGTATGAGGCTTATGTGCTGTTACGTCTTCTCCATATGCAATACTGTAAATTACAACCAAACATCTCTGTTTCACACCCATCCGTCCAAAAGACAATGTTTCACAAGACTTATTTGTTCAGTTTCAACCTTGTGAACCTAAGCCATGTTACCGTGTTCTTTTTAGAGAAAAGAGGCTTTCTCCCCCAACTCTTCCAAACAAAACTATACTTGTTTGTTCTGTTTTTTTCTTGTACTGTTATGAACTCTAGCATTTAACCTACTGTAACTCATGGGGTTTGAGATGTAACTCTTGGAGTTTTTCTTTTGTTATTTCTCTCAGCATTGCACAGCCTGACCTTGTGGTGAACTTACTGGGACTCCCACTACCAGGAAAGTTATCAAATGTCTTGAATGTTTTCTACCTCTGAACAATCTTTCTCACTTTTTCCAGCTTATGAACCAAAACACTCCTGGTAATAAAACAGGGGGGAACGTGATCACATAGCAAGGAGATATTGCGTATCTTTGCTGATTACAGACCAGCTGTAACAGGAGACAAAGGCCTGGGAGTCAGTATCAGTGACACAGTCATCGTTGGACTTCTAGTCCTCGAAGTTTCCACAGAGGCACAACTTCTGGCACTCCTATGTCATAATACAACCACGTGATGCAGCAGGGCACTGTGAATGTCTTTGATCACTGATTCACTGTTCCTCCATCGCTTCTCTTACGTGTGTTAAAGTCCCTCAAGAGAAAGATGAAACACCAAAAGAGGAGATAACTAAGTTCAAGGGATATAGTTAATCATATGACATAGACAGAATTCTGTAAAGACACATTACATGGTAGTGGTGTTGGACCCATCACTGCCCAATTTTTTCAGGTTTTAAATTGAGTCTACCGGAATTGGCTTTATTTTTTTGTTGATAAAATAAAATCTAATGTATATGTTATAGATATATTTTAAGCACATTCAGATATTAGTTCAGTCAGAACGTGTCAGACTGGAGTCTAACTTAATCTTGCATGACTGGCTGCATGACTGTGGCCACAGGCAGCTATAAAAGACAATATCGCATAATAATCTACCTTATTCCCTTTGTCAAACACCGACTGGTTGAATGTTGATCCAACAGGCATAACCTGCCACATCAACAGACCTATTTAAACCACAGAAAGGCAGCTGCTGCTGCTTGTATTTATAGTTATTATCCCCACCAGCAGCTGGGAATCAGCTGTTTCACCACTTTTATGTTCAGTTAAATATCTTTACAATAAAACAAATGGATCCCAGACCAGCTGACTTTAGTAAAGCAGTGACTTTTTCTGTTGATCAATGGTGGTTTTAAGTTATTTGTCAAATATTAGATCATTATGCTTTTGACATGGTTCTTCAACCTCTGGGTTTTCCTGAGCAACCATCTACCTGTTACAGCATTTTGCTGCCACTTGGGGGCAGTCTGAGAAATATGTGGGGCTGTTCTTGGTAATGTTGGTGCTGCTATTGGTGCATTCGCTTTACTCTGCTGTGTAAAAGACAGAAGTCAAAGTGGACAAATCTGGTTTGTGATGGACTGAGTAAAAGCTTTTTGCTTTTTCTTTATTGTTATTCATTGCATTTGGTGTTTAATCATCTCTAGGATGAAATCTGTTGTCAGCTTCTCTCCACTGGGCTATTCAAACACTGCTACCACTTGTTTTCCAGCTTCCTCACAGACCAATATGTTGTCTAATTGGCTCTCAGAACCGAGATGGCAAAGGCCAAATCCACTTCTTAGTTTATCATTATCAAATGATGTCATGAAATGTATCTGGTAGCAGTACATGTGAAAAAAAAAGTATTGTTTTATTAGGTTCAGTTAAATTCTTATCAACCCCAACATGTAAAACAAGAAGGATGAACATAGCAAACATTGTTACCAAAATTCATGTAATCATGACATTAGCACATAGCTAAAGAGTCAGTAACATGGCAGTGTGGGCTTTTGGATGCTAACTTATAGCTTTTGCTATGCAGGTGAGAACCAGGTCAGTTTACTGGTAGTTGGGTTGAACGTGGTGACAAGATGAATATATAAACACTGTGTATCTGTGTATACAATAATAGGAGCAGAGCTGTGTAATAGAGAATGAGATTTAACGTGCATGTTTGTAACTGGGAGACAGACTAATTCAGCACACAGCTGCTGGTTGGACTCAGGACGAGAGAGTAATGGAATGTAATGCCTGTAATGGAATGCTCACACAGACGCCAAAGCTTACTGCACAATATTAACACAGCCCGACGTGCGTCATAGCTCTCGCAACTGACAGCGCTTCTCAGTGTGTGTGACTAAGTGTGTATCTTTGTGTTATGCGCTTCCCTTTAATCTCTCTTTCTGCTGTAGTGCCGCACCAGTCTGATGCTGGTGTGTGAGCCTCCAAATCAAATTCATAGGTAGCGTTGCCATGGTGACGAGAACAATGACAGCATTGCACATTAATATAATGTGCAGGGTGAGAGCTAGGATGACATCAAGAAGGCAATTATAGTTCCTCTGCAAACATTTAAGACCATGTTTTTTTCTAGAAAATGTACTTGGTAAGACAACTGTGATGATAACATTTACAACAAACTTTATTTGCAGGGCCCCCTTTTCGATGTATTACAAAACTTGCACAAGCAAGCTTTAATGTGGTGTGCTTTCCATTAGGGTATTTACTTTTTTTTTTTTTTTTGCTTGTCCAGTCCAGTATCAAGCAGAATGATGATCTGACTGCTTTGTTGTGTTAAACAGATTTGCTTTCCCACGGGGGACTCCTCTCGATATTCTGAATTTATTTATTTTATTTAATTTCATCTAATTGAATGATTGTTTATAACTGTATTTTACATAATATTGCTGGGCCTAACAAGAGGAAAGAGAAGGTTAAGAAAGAAATGATAAGGGGTGAACCAAAAACGGGAACGAAAGAGAAGAAAGAACAAAGAAAGATACACTAACACAGCCAACTGTTGCATCAGCACAGAAACCTATCAGAAAACCTCAGTGTATTTACTGTGGCAGTTGTTGCATGGTCAATGTATGTTGTAAAAATTCAGGGGAAAAGGGTCACATAAGTGCATACAAATCGCTGCCACCTAGCTAGTTTGTCTGAAATATTAATATATTTGCACAGTAATTTCAGAGTGCATCAAAGACACCCAGTTCACTTAACATGAAAGCTGCATGATTTCCAATTTTGGGCACATGCAAATTTGCAGACCAAAGACTGTGAAGCAGTCCAAAGTCCAAAACATATAAACAGTACCTGGTTCAACACAGACATAAAACCTGGAAAACCCAATATCATTAATGATGACATATACACTTACCGGCCACTTTATTAGGTACACCTGTCCAACTGCTCGTAAACGCAAAATTCCAATCAGCCAATCACATAGCTGCAATTCACTGCATTTAGGCATGTAGACATATTCAAGACGATCTGCTGCAGTTCAAACCAAGCATCAGAATGGAGAAGAAAGGTGATTTATGTGACTTTGAACGTGGCATGGTTGTTGGTGCCAGACGGGCTGGTCTGAGTATTTCAGAAACTGCTGATCTACTGGGATTTTTCATGCACAACCATCTCTAGGGTTTATAGAGAATGGTCCAAAAAAGAGAAAATATCCAGTGAGCAGCAGTTATGTGGGCACAAACACCTTGTTGATGCCAGAGGTCAGAGGAGAATGGCCAGACTGATTCGGGTTGATAGGAAGGCAACAGGTGTTGGGGAGATTTTCTTGGCCCACTTTGGGCCCCTTAGTACCAACGTGGCATGGTTTAACCACCACAGCCTACCTAAGTATTGTCGCTGACCATATTCATCCCTTAATGACCACAGTGTAGCATCTTCTGGTGGTTACTTCCAGCAGGATAATGCACCATGTCACAAAGCATGAATGATCTCAGACTGGTTCCTTGAACATGATGATGAGTTCACTGTACTCCAATGGCCTCCACAGTCACCAGATCTCAATCCAACAGAGCAGCTTTGGGATGTGGTGGAACAAGAGAATCTCATCATGGATGTGCAGCCAATAAATCTACAACAACCATATTGTTCATATGGTTGTTCTTCATATTGACAAGTTAGCATCAGGCAGTTGCCTGATGCTAACTTGTCAATATGAAGCAAAATCTCTGAGGAATGTTTCCGGTACCTTGTTGGATCTATGCCATGAAGGATTAAGGCAGTTCTGAAGGCAAAAGGGGTCTAACCTGGTACGAGTAAGGTGTACCTAATAAAGTGGCCGGTGAGTGTATGTTTTCCTCTTAGTTATTAGCATTATATTCTTTGTGTTCTTAGAAATTTAATGAACTTAAAGGTAAAATGTAAGTTAGAGTTTGGCTGTTGTGAAAAAATACCTCTTTGAGAGGTTCTGCTCACATCACCACACGTGACTGCCCCTCATCTGTTTCTACAACCTCAGATTCCCCAGCAGCAGGGTGCTGATTAGCTGCAGCTGTCTAGTGTGGGTGGATCTAAGGTCAGGCTGAACCTGTTCCTCATCCTCCTCCTTCTCTTCCTCCAAATAAGACAGATTAGTTTCAGAGAAACCAAGACCATATTTTTTTAATCATCCTTGTTATTCATCAAGTGTGATGAAACAAAATCTTTAGAGAATACCATAATCAGACATTTGCCCTTCAAATACTTGACAAAGTGGGAAATACTGATGATGACCTTTCGGAAGTTCCCATTTACTCCAGTTTTGTTCAGTAATGCTGCAAAAACAAACAGAGGAGTGTTTTCTGAACTTTGTTATTTACTTCCTGTCAGGGTCCTATTCCCTATATCTGAATATTGTCTTTCATTTAAAAAAGGAATTTACTGTAAGTAAAATACTCTACTAGCTCAAACTCTAACCATCAGCCTAGTTTAAGATTTTTCTTATCAAAAAAGTAATGGATTTGGAGTTTTGGAAAACTCAGAAGCAAAAAAAGTGACGTTGCAGCTACACAACTTAACACTTAAAGCGTAGTGGAGCAAGTTTTTACCAAACAGATGTGTAGAGTAAAAATCAGCAAACCTTGTTATAGAGTCCTGACATGCACTTCCGAAGCCTGTTTATTTACTTAGCTCTAAGCCTCCATGAGTTCCACACATCCTCTGGTATTCATACTCGCCCCGCCAGAGAGCTTGATTATTGGCAGTGACGCATGTGTACAGTTTCTCACTCACGTACGCACAATTAGGAGGGTGCTAAACTTGCAGGGAAGAGGGAGATCTGAAAGCCTCTACAGTGTCTCTGCAGGAGTGTTTCTGAATGTATTTGATCAGCTTCACATCACATCAAGGGATTTTTGTTTACAGGGAGTGCAGCACTCAGTTTTCATGAGCAACATGGTGTTAATGACCTTCTGAATCTGAGTTCCTCTTTTGTCATAAGACTTTAACTTCCTCTCTCATCTGTACCTGATCATTTGGACAGGAATCTATTATTCACATGAGCGCACATATTTCCACTTACAGCTTTTTTAATCCTCTGTCTCTTTATCTGTAAAGAAAGTTTTGGATCCTTTTTGATTTGAACTTTTGCCAGAATTACTTCTTTGAAGCACTTTGGCCGTGTGTGGAGTCTGGATTTTCATCACTTCCTGTGTGTGTGTGCATGTGAACAGGATGTAAGATAGGACTAGGTTCACCCAAGAGCTTTTCCAGAAATGCCTCTCCAAGTCTCAGTTAACTTCCAGCTCTAGTGTAAATGTTTTATTGCACCATGGTGAATGTGTACAATTTCCTCGCATCCTTTGCGAATGAATTATAAAAACATATGTAACTAAATACAAAAGCTTTACAACTGGTACATACATACATACCCTATTTGCAAAAATACATAATCTTTCCCAGAAACTATTAATATCTGCTTGGTTACCGACAAAAGCACCTTTCTATTGATAACAAAACATTTACAGAATTGATAAGTTGTTATTTAAACAAAATATAAACAAGTGTACATGATATAATTACTTCCATTGACTTTTACAGCAACATTAGAACCACTTGGTGCATCTGCAGTAGTTTGGCTAACACAGAAAGGCTTTGCTAACACACATGCTAGAAGGCCACATATCCATTACATCCATATGGTTTCTCAGATACCATCTAAATAATAAGCGGCTATCCCAACACTCGTTCGCTGATAAGACATTAATAAAATGCATGAAATATTGTCTAAACATTGCATAGTAAGAGTCAGATACCTTTCATATTCACATAGTATTTAGTAACAACAGCGTGACCACCGCGTGTCTGAGCTAATGTCGCTAAGTCACAAGGCAAATGCTACCGTGCCTGTTGACCGGAGCAGTACACTTTTACTTTCTCACCGCAAACAATATAGTGCATTTTCGGCACTAAAACACTCTTAATGGCATGAAAACAGGTTTACAAGTGTTATAGCTTCATTCAGTAAGGCAACAGCGTTACATACCTGATAAATAAAGAAGAAATAATTACAAGAGTGATCAGATGGTGTTTCCTTTGCAAGGGAATTTACTCGAATGAGGGAAACGCCACTGATAGACCTTTTTCACAAAAACTGGAAGTACGTAATGGTTGAGAATCTTGTCTTCCTGTGAGGGCCAGACTTCGGTCAAACGTCAAAAATGGATCATGTTTCCACTCTGGATATTACATTTAAGCGCGTTTACTCAACTCTGCCTCCATCTTAAGAACCAGAAGTTTTGTCTGCATTGTTTCGATGATGTGACCAACTATTATTATTAATTAATTATTATCATGTACTGTAGGTTATGATAAGCCTTGAAGCTTTTAAGATTGCTCATTGCTTCACAGTCAGACATGACAGAGCTAAGTGGCTTATGTGGCTAATAATGCTATTGTTTGTTATTTTTGGCTAGATTTTCATTTCCTCTAGCATGTAAATAAACGCCGGTTCCCGTTGAACTGGAAGTTGGTCACATATTTCACGTAAGCCGTAAGGACAAATGAGGCCTAGGAATAAGGTGGATATTTCTGGGATCTATTGTGATTAAAAGTAAGCCCATGTCTACACAGACTAGTTGAGGTGTACAGTACCTAAGGTTTTATTTATTACCGCCACCACATTCACTAATGTCTTTGCATTACTGAAAGACATTTGCAAAACAGGCACAGCACTTACTGAAAAAGTACCACACTGAAGATGATAAAGAAAATTGACTTTGGAAGTTCTGTGGGAAAGTGAACAGTGCAAAACTACTGTACTTTAACGAAGTGGCTCAAATTCCCAAACTCAACTACTGCTGCAGGTTTTGATTCAAGTGATGTGCTAGTAAAGTCATCCACAAATGGAGAATACGTAAAAGAATAATTCATTATAGCATTAGACCATCTATTCTTGGACTTAAAGATTGAATATTGAATAAGGACAGAATAGCAACATCACGTGTGTAAAGGTTGTAGTTGTAACAGCAGAAAAACAACTCCAGCCACTTGGTTAGCAAGCTCACTGCCAATACGTCAAGGGACCAGCAGCCTGCACCATGTCCAACAATTATTACAGAGGAGTTCATCACTGACAGCTAACGTTAGCCATGTTAGCAAACAAGTTAGCATGTCCAGGAGGACAGTTGCCATTTCCACGTTTTGATGCCGTGGAAAACTTTTCTGTGGGTCCATCAAGTATTGTCTTCACCTAATTTACTCCATTTTTTTCTCTTCTCATGTCACTCCTCTTCTGAGACAGATAACAATATCTCAGAGGCTCTGAAGCAGCTGCTTGACGTGCCGACTCCACTGTTTCCCCCTGTCAGCCTAACTGTGCCCAACATATTGCCACACAGAGATCGTATTTGGCAACTTGGTTAGTAGATGTAAACATAATGCCATTGTCAAACCCGTCGAAATTTATTTTATATCTACTTTCAGGCTAAATATAATTTTTTGGGGAAATGTTGTACTTTCATTTTGCAACCCTTCAAACAACTTATGGGGGTTATTTCTTTTAAATATAGTTTTTGATTTTTAAGAAAAGTCCTATATTCAACCTTTAAGTAAAATTAGAAACATGTTTCTTTCTGTAAAGATAATCAAGGAAAGGACCATAAAAATTACATTGAACATCATGACTCAGCAAACTGATTCAACTGCTGTAGACTTAATAATTCATGAGTTGAGCAATGCTGACGCCATTGAGCAGATAATGTGTTGCATTAGTTTTACATTTTATGTCGTCATGACACATAAAAACCTATGAAATACAAGCTTTATTGTGAGGTTTTTTCAAGGGTCAAATATGTTTTGTGGCTCCAATTTTTTATTTATTTAGTGGGACAAGTGGTAAAATTGGCTTAATAGTAGACATTGAAGATCCCACTTTAATGCTTCCATTAAAGTTAGCTTTATGATTAAAAACATGCAGTTTTACTGCTGCATATGCCTCCACTGCCCATCTGAGGTCCAAGCATTACAGACATTTTCCCTACTTCCTGTTAATGCATGCAGACAGTCATGCAGCACTGGAAGCTCAGGGACAACTTGTTCTGGTCATATGAGTCCCGTGTTTCTCTGCACTGGGTGACCCAGACTGAACTTCAACTAGTTCAGAGCTCAGTTTACACTCACAGATACACAACAAACATGTCAGGGTTATATACAGAGGTGCTTTTATATATCTGCCACTGACGTACAGTAAACGCTCCACAACAGACACTAAAAAGGGCAGCTCAGCAGGGCGTGCACCCATGCAAAGTACGGTGGGAAGGGTCATCTTTGCAACGTGAGCATAGCAGCAGTCAGTGGTGCATGAGTTCACGTTAAGTGTGGTCAATAAGTCAGGCATCACTGTGTGTTTACACTAAACTGCAACCTTTGACAGTCATGATTCAGTTGCAGATACTGAGGTACAGGTTTAACAAAAGCACCTCAGTCTTAGGAGGAGTTCTGGGTCTCATTTCCACACTATGTTCTAAAGTTAAAAGTTAGCAATTACTTCCTTTCCATCATGGTGGTTCAAGGTTTTTTTTTTTTTTTTTTTCTTTTGAAAGACAAAGAACTGGTTCTTGGTCAGGAAAACAGATCCCAGAGCAATACTCTGCTGGTCTAGAGTCAAGCACTCAGGTATTGGAGGTAGGATTATATTTGCAATTTTAGCTAACTAAAATGTTTCATGAAAAAAGAAAAGAAAAACAAATGTTCCAGGTGAATTTTTAAGTCATAGTGGGTTAATAATAGAAAAAAGTCACTTCTAATACCAACATCTACAGAGCATTTACTTGTTTTTGAAATCATTATGAAATGATACGGTTGCCCACACCATGTCTTCATGAAGAATTTTAACACAACAAAGCACCAGGGTTAAATTACATCTCTACATTTTCCTCCTTTAACACTGAACCCTATATCTATTTTTTCCTCACAAAGGACCTGTAAAACCTGAAACTGCAGCCCAGGTGCTAAATGAAGCATTAAAGCTGAACAATGTATCTGGATTTATTTCATGAATCGCTCATGACCTGTAGTTTAACTTGTTTGTGTGTCAGATTTTTATCCTGGTTTTGCAATGTTCTGACTTTTTGCTAATTTTCTTTTTGAATTCTCAGATTGTAGTCTTGCAACTAAGGCTGACATGAAAGTCTTCATTAAATACAATCAATATTATGTTTCTTAGATAGAATACCACCTGTACACTGTAGCCCTGTGATAAAGTTGTTTTTTGAGGTGCTACTAAGTGTATTTTTGAACATCTAATTTCTCAAGAAAAGAAACGAATGTTGATGACTCATCCTTTTCCTGATGAGATGTGCTAGATTTGTGTCAACTAAGTAAATTTTAAATGATCAGGCTACTGGAACTGACCAATCAGAGCAGAATAAAAATCAAAGGGTGGGATCAGACCTGGTAGCCTTTGTTGTCACAATAAAATCATACAAATAAGCAAACAGATGTCCTTGATATCTCATGGGAGCTAAAGGTTAATCAGAGATTTTTAAGTTTCATTTGCCTTATTCCAGTCACAGCCAAAGCTGGATTAATTAAAACAGTAACGATTCCATCTTTTCTTTCCTTTTCCGTCCCCCTAATGAGGATATTTTGGTGGATCTGGATCGGCATTTTGAGACACATGAAGACCTGACATGTTTGACTAAGTCATAAAACAAAATAAAGATATTACACACATAGTTCCACTATATCGGAGTAAAATCCTTGTTGCTTACTGTTTAACCCAAAGGGAACATAATCTAATAGTTCTTGTAATTATCTATCTAATAATGAACTAAAATGGACCTCAACCCTGGACAAACTACAAAGCAAAGTAAACCACCAAGGCTTATCCAAATAAGTAAAACACGAACTCTCAATTAAATTTGCTGAAGTTCAAAATGTAAAAAATGCCATGTTTTCAATTAGTTATTTAATTGATACAGCTTTAATTTTAGGTATAATGACATTTTTTGCATTCATTTAGCAAAAACAAAATGTGAAGTAACAAATGTAACTTTTATTGTGAATATCAATGACAAGAAAAATTAATTATAATAAAAGTGAATTGATTGATAGAAATATCACCTGAATGACTAATGGGTGAACCGTCCATATTCCTGGAAAATGATTGTGTCCATTCATAACTGCAAAATAGAAGCTCATAATTCAAAGCGGAAATTGCATTTTAAGATTGAAAGTGTCCATCTGCATTGGGCAGATTTATATGCTGTTATTTAAAATGGACAAATCATACATCTGTGAAGACTTGTTTTTATTATTATTTTTGCTGTATTGAATGCAAAAGCTTTGCAGCTGAATGTGTCAACATATATGATCATCTGCATCTTTCTGAACAGAAACTCAGACATCCAGAGGTGATGATGGTTCGTGTTCATGTGACTTTTACTGCACCTGATGGTAATTACATTGCATAAAGTGTATAAGTGACTGTAAACACGCCGAGCTGCATTTTAAACATGCAACATGCAGCAGATGGTCACAATAAGTTATTTATGGTATGTCTGTTAGCTGATATGAGTGCACGTCTGCAGCGGGCAGCAGCTGATGACTGATATCTTTGTGGCAGCTGGACATGTAATGAACAGAATCCCTCTCAGGTTGAGCCTTCCAGAGCAGCTACCCAATGAGCACAGGCCAAATGTCAGGCCATATGTTACACGTGGAAACATGCGTCACAGAAGTGACCTCTTGCAGTGTAAATACGTACACGTAGCGAGCAGCGAAGCAACACATTTAAGACTTTCTTACTCTCTAATCTGGCTGGAGATAATGAGCGAGCAGGGAAGGAGGATGGAGGAGAGCAGCAGAGTTCACTTGGCTCATGGACAGTTTGGCTGCTCATGTTGCGATTGCGTCACTTGACGCCTACATCGCTCTTTCTGTCAGACGTCAGACACCTGTCCATTCAGCAGGTGGGTCATCTGGGTGTGATGCATCACTGATAGCGTCACTATGCATCACAGCATAATCACAACGGGCTGGTATCATCAGGGAGCCTTGTCACTGGTTACAGAACACTGCCAGTGTTTTGTCATCTTGGACCATCTGTACTCAGTGCTGCTCCATAAAATCAGTGGTTAAGTGTACATTAATTGGTGTGAGAGTGCAATTTAATGGTGTGGGGATGTATTTCAAACCTTGTTAGACTATTAAGATGCGCATGGACTTGAAGAAAGAAGTATTGTCTATGTTTTTGCAGCCTTAACATGAGCTCAAAGGACTCATGACGCATGTTTTTTTTATCATAAACCTGAGTAAAAATATATGAAAAGACAAAAAGAGTCCAGAAATTCAAGCATGAAATTGTTAACATGATGAAAACAGGACACAAACATTTTAGGAAGTGAACTTTATTTAAATAAATAGCAACATAAATAAACAATCTTTCTTGAATAAACACTCTCCTTCCCTTCCTCTCTGTTCCTCCCCTTCACACTCACACACACATCCACACAAACATGTGCTCATGTTCACACAGTCAAGTAACAAATCAAAAGGAAAAACATGAAATACTTCTTATTATGCAAAGTTTATCAAAAGGGTCGTCTTACAGATTTGCAATAAGAATCTTAGTGTTTCGACAGTTATGTGACTTTTTTTCCTTCATGAGAAACAACAAAAAAAAAGTAAAACGAATAAAGTGCAAATTTCGCTTTTGTTAAAACAGCAAGCTCTAAGGGCAAAGAAAAAGAGGGGGCACGTGGATGAATGGCCCCCAAAGGAGCTATTCCTTCCTTCTTTCTTCAGCGTCTCAGATCGGAGACGCAGAACTCTGATCGTTAGTTTGTTCGGATAAAGGCACAAAAGTTGGTGGTGAGTGCAATCAACCAAAAACTGTCGGGCAGAAAATATCAACACTGCATGTTTCCAAGGAAGAACTTGGGTAAACACTGCTCTTCTACGAGAAGTTTCACAGATATGACAACTAAACTTAAAACACACTCGCTGTTTTTTTACACGCCAGCTGAACTGCCTGCACGGACACACTTCCAGCCACTAAATAAAGTTCAACTTCCTGCACAATATGGTATTGCTATGTTGTGATTTTTTTGTTTGTTTTCCATCTCTTTTCTAGAAAAGTAAAAAAAAAAAGAACACCATCATGGTCCTGATAGTAACAACTAGTTATCGACAACAGGTGTAGCGTTATTAGGATTTGGTGGCAGCGGGAGCTTTTCTCACAGCAAAAGCTAAGGAGATTATGAAAATGGTAGCAAACCACCGTGCTACATCTTGAGACAGCATTTAAAGTCAAAGTCAGTAGTGTGTTTGTGATAGATCGTCCATGTCTTGTGCTGTTCACTCTTTGGTAAAACCCAAAATTCTTCCTTTAAAAGTTAAAAAAAAAAAAAACTTACAAACTGCAGGAAAAAAAGAAGAAAAAGCATTTTTGAAATGCCTTCATCTAAACCACTACAGTGTCATGTTAACGTGTTTTATAACTAGTACCTTTTCTGGTCAGCTAGCTAGCACAGCAAGATTAACATTTAACATATCAAAGGTTTAAATAGAAATAAAAAACCCTCAGGTGGATAGACATGTATTTCTGACCATTCTAGACAGAGCCTCATCTTTCCATTGTATTTCCATGTAAAATATTGCACTGTTCCCACAGTCTTTGTTCTTTCCATATGAAAAATATCTTTCCTCTGATAATGTGGAAATGACGACACGCTGTTTGTGGTTGTTTACTGACGTTTCTAAACTGTTACCTTGTTGCCTGAGGAGGTAGAAAAGCATCTAACACGAAGGTGCTTAGCAAACAAAAAAAAAGATGGATTCGCACGCTAAAACGCGCTACCGGGCAGACTGGTGTACCTGTTGTGCTTTGCTCAATCAACAAGACTCAATCGTCATTCAGTTTTGACTGATGAGGATGTAGCACTCTTCTTGCAGCTTGAGTTAAAAGCAGCATTTGCGCAGCTAAACTTGCACAAAAAAAAAATGAAAATAATAAAATGTCACAGTTTCAATACAACTCAAAATCCTTCAGTGAACATTTGTAAGCTCAGGGCACTATACTGCATGTTCATTGCACTGCTACAGAGAAATGTCTCTTAAAAAGGCGAACAGTGGGGAAATGAATGAAGAAAGAATTTTGGTCTTCCATCCAGGCAAGTGAAAAACATAGAGAGCATAAAACTACAAAAAAAAAAAAAAAAAGAAATAGCTGAGGAGGGAGATTTCCTGTTTTAAAAATAAGAATAAGAATAAAAAAAATCAAACTTCAACAGCATCAAAATGTGAGAGACAAATGTATCAGCTATCGTCAGCTCTCATTTCATTTCATTCAAGTGAGTCCATTGGAGAGCTGGAAGAGTCTTTCAGTCTATTATTGCTTCTCTGGCTGTCTGATAGGAATTTAACGCCTCATCCAGAGTTTGGTTATTGCTTAGTCATTAGCTTATATGATCTCTGAAACATAAACAGAATGAATACATGTGTGTGTACACATTCTCACATGTGTACCTCATGTTAAACAATGTCTAAACTCCTCGCTTGCATCAGCATTTTGTTCTTTCTCCCCGTTTGTGCTCTTTTCTTCTGGGCTTGACATCAAGTCGACAGTCATGATGGTTGTTTTACTTGACCATCACGCAGCTGCTGAGCTGCTGCTGTCCAGCCAGGCCCAGCTCCTGCATGCTTGCCTCCGTGCTGGCCGCTGAGCCTCTGCTCCACATGGATGTTTTGGACAGGATGGAGTGGGAGCCTTGTGTTGCAGACTGAGCCTGCTGCTGTTGGATGCCGGTGTACGGGTGAGGGTGGGGTTGCTGGCTGATGTGCAGACGTGCCTCGAGAAGGTAAGCAGCGGAAGCCACGGGGGACAGAGAGGAGGAGTAGCAGGATGAAGACGACGAGGAACAGCCGGAGTAGGAAGTCTCAAGGGATTGATGCCAGGGGCCGCGCTGTAGACCCGCTGAAGCTTGCTGAGGAGGCAAGGCGGATGGGGTGGGGGTGTCAAACATGGAGGAGGAAGCAAATATGGAAGTAGGAGGAGGAGAGGGCGACTGTTGCTGTGCCAGGAAGAGCAGAGGATTCTGGGTGGGTCCTGTCTGAGTGGCCTGGACCTGAGGCTGAGGCTGGTGCTGAATCTGCAGCATCCTGGAAACAGCCAGAAGATCAGACTTTAACTACATGTATATGAAATAATTACCACTAAAACTACATTTCCACAAATTTACCACGATATTACTGAGAAAAAAGGGAAAACTTACAAATAAAATGACTATTGAGGCAAGTTTGGCAGTAGTAGCCTACAGAGCACTTCGAACCGAAATAGACTTTTTCTAATTGAAAACTTTGAATCAACATCTACGTGGGCTTTAATAGCAGTGTACTTTCAAGTAACAGCGGGTCTCACCGTTGCTGGTGCAGCACCTCCTCCAGCATGCTGCGGTGCTCGGAAAGGGCTGGACCGATTGACCCTCGGCTGCCGCGGTTACAGGAGGGGGGAGGAACAACCTGCCTGGTCAGACCCTTGATCTTATTTAATCCTAGAAGCCCTTTCGTGCGTGTGTTTTTCCTCAGCTGTTGGCGGAAAGCTTTGAGGCCTGCAGAAAGACGTAGGAAAATGTTACACAATACTCCCCTGAACTTTTACAGTGACAAAGTACAAATGAACACAAACTTAGATAATATGGGAGGTGTTTTTGTGGTCTTGCGCTTACCTTGTGTAAGGGAAGTGTCGGAGGCTCTGCGACCCTCCTGGAAGCTGGCAGATGGCAGGCTGCCCTGTGCCTGGGGTTGGAGGTGGGAGGAGAGAGCCAGAGGAGCTCCCGCAGGCAGCAAAGCCCCACCTTCAGCCCCAGAGGCCAGAAGTGTTGACATCTCACCCATAGCAGCTTGTAAAGTGGGGGCAGGACTGGATGAGGATTTCAGACAGCTGTCAGATGAGGCTCCATCTGACGGACTGACCACAATACCTGCAGAAGCAGGACAGTGCAAAAATTAGATTCTATATCGCTAGCTGAGAGAGGGAAAGTATTTTCTCAGTCATATATATATCATGCTCACATGGAGGGTTGCACTGGTGGAAACGAGCAGAGACCTCAGCCAGAGTGTGTCTGCGGGAGGTGGTGGTTGGTGGAAGCAATGGACCGAGAGTTTGTGTTGCCTCCTCCTCCTCCAAGTCTCTGGGTTTCACCTCCTCACTGATGCTCGTCTCCAGCAGGCTGTTGGGTGAAATGGAACGGTTCCAGAGCAGTCTGTTCAGGCTGGCCTCCACTGGGAACACCACACGCTGAAAAACAGATGAAGGTAGACTGTTAGCCACTGACAGCAAAGCAGGATGGACTGTTTTCATGTGGTCTGCCAGTAAACATGAAATTGTGTGAGCTAGTGAAAGTTGCTACGTTCTATTTAATAAGTTCACCTGGAATAAGCCGCCCTGGTCGCACTCCACCTCTGAGTACACAGGAGGAGTGTTTTTGGGTGGAATTGAAAAAGCTGTAGTTCTAAAACTGTCGGTGGATTCCATAATCACCTAGAAACAAGCAGAAAGGACCAAGCACTTTAGACTTCAAGCAGAGGGTTGGAGTAAGACTAGCTTGAGCTCGCTACATCCAGATGGAGTGCTGACCTCTGGGCCAGTGGAGTCAGAGGTGCTCCTTGGTCTTTGGCTCCAGGTCCCACACTGACGACTCAGCTGCTGGCTGCGATGCTCTCGCACTCTCTCCAGCAGCAGGTAGTAGATAGCAGAGAAGTGATTGTAGCTGCTGCTCTGCAGAGACTGATGAAAAGAACAGTAGATTATTAACATTATCGATCAGACGGAGTGCTAACCTCTCCACCACAAATGATCTTTTGCTCCATTACCTCAATAGTCCTCTGGCGGTCAATCCCTAACGTGTTCATGATGCCCAGGACAGGTTCACTGTAGTCGCCCAGGTTGGAGTTGTACTCTGTGAGGGAATGGTTGAGGGTTTGGTGGGCGGCTGTTGGGTCTGCCAGCATCCAGCGGTGTTGCTTGATCTGGGCCACGGAGATCCTCTTGGCTGGATCCACCACCAGCATCTTACGGATCAGATTTTCACAGTCTGAAGGACATAAACAACTAATTAGTCTCTGCTTGTGCATAATTTCCACAGTAACTGCTTTGATTAGCTGTCAGGAAAATGGATACCTTGCGACATGAAGAAGGGGATTCTGAATCGTCCCTCCGTGACTCTTTGTCTGAGTGCAGGAAGGCTAGGTCCATCAAACGGAAGAGAGCCGCAGACGAGAACGTAAAGCACCACTCCGAGGCTCTGTGAAAGAAAACACACAAAGTGAGCGTGTTTTCTTTTATTTTCAAGAGGTTACTTGTGAATTCATTATATCTGTTTTCCTGATGAGGACTTACCCAAATATCCAGTTGAGGCCCCTCATACTCTTTCCCCTCAAACACTTCAGGGGCAGCGTAAGGCGGGCTGCCACACCATGTAGACAGAGGCTCCCCTGCATTGTAGAAGTTCCCAAATCCAAAGTCTGGAAGTCACAAACAGGAGTGCATATTTTTAATTTCCACGCCATTTATTCTGAGCCACAGCTCACACATGAAAAAGACTGGCTCTGCCCTAGTAACCCCTAGCTGTCTTCATGAAAGGCAGTGCATCTGTGTGCTGAACCAATTTCCTCTGGATGATATTAGTCTTGGTGAATTAGTTAATTATTCACATTTAATCAACACACAGACCGAATCACATTGATTTAATTAGTGCTGTTTAGAAATCCCAAAGCAGCAAACCCTTCCTTTGAATCAGTTAATTATGTCTCACGTTGCACATCAGCTTCCTTGCCTCAAAACAGGTAACCATGGTAACAGTAAATGGTATACTGCAAACCTACCGGCCAGTTTGATATTCATGTTGGCATCCAGCAGCAAGTTCTCAGTTTTAAGGTCCCGATGGACGATGTGGTGTCTATGGCAGTAGTCCACCGCTGTGAGAATCTGCCAGAACTTCTTTCGGGCCTCATCTTCACTCATGCGGCCATTTGAGGTCAGGTGGTCTGGAGGGTGAGAGGATATTTTAGTTCATTACCGCATGTGAGACAGAAGTGTTAAGGGGTTCGTCTGTCAGGCTATCAGGATCAACAGATGCAGCCAACATGGCACAGAAACTCACCAAACATCTCCCCGTTCTTTGCATACTCTGTCACGATGTACAGCATATCTTTGGTCTCCATGACCTATGAGAGAGAAAAGGTAAAAGAAAGGAAAAATTAAGCCAACTTGGTCTTGAGCAGATGATGATGTTGAATAGCACATTTCCAGTGGAGTCTGCTCAGGGCATTGCTAAGCATGAGACATTTTCTAACCACTAAAACCTCTCATAGTTTTCCTTACACTTCTTCCACTCGTACAAAACACCCAGACTTTCCAATAGCTGCCCTGTTACATAAGCCAGCCAACTTCCTGCATGCATTTTTATCAGGTCTTTAAACCCGTTTACACGCGTCAACACAAACCCAAAGAGAAATGTCTGATATTCACACACACACCAGCTGATTAAACGGTTAGGAGAGCTTCCCTGAGGCTGGTATTTCTTGGCAACAGATGCTCGTGTTGAATTTCAAACTTCCCCTATCTCCTTATGTCAAAGAAACACAGGACTGGATTCACACAGGCTGTTCACATGGGTCCTATCTGGAGAATGAAAAACAGCGTACGTGCAGTCACTCAAGACTCAGCACACTTTGTGGAACGGAAAGACAAAATTCCTAGTCTTTCCCTGGAGCTCACAGGCCGCCTCCATTTCCCTTGAGAGGCCTCAGGGATCGAGCAGTTGAGTTGAAAGCTTGCACAACAAAGCAATTTTCATCAGATGACAAGTGCTGCAGGCCAACTCTGAAATGAATGTCACAAAATTTCACTAAATGGAAGAGCTTTATTCTTTCCAGCTACCAGACCCTTTAGAAGGATTCAATACATATATGTAACAGGCAGGAAAGTCTTTATCTGTGAGATCTCTGGAGCTCAGTCACCTTGAGGTGATGCTCACGTCATAGATGTGCAGAGCAGACATGGTATGTCAAGGGCCCCTTAGGCCTCCATACATCCATATTTGACCTTTCAATTGCTGTAAACAGCTTTAAGGTCAAATCTTTAATATACAGTGTAATTTTTTTGTAAAAGAAAGCTCCAAATCATGGCAGATCAGGGTTACTGCCCAGTGCTCTACCAGTTGGCCCCTTTTAAAATCATAGGGGGAAAGTATGTGATTGATACAAGGTTAAAAAGAGGTTGAGCCAAACAGAAAGAGAGAAGCTTCAATGATCCTTGACGGAAAAGGCATCATCTTCCTCTTATGAGACTGGTGACAGAGTGGAAGCAGCAGCCAGGTTATCAAATCAGAGGTCTCAGGAGGAGGATCCCAAAAAACTGCACAAAGACAACAATTTCACCCTCAGATCACAAGACTGCCTCATGCCACTTTCCTCCCTTTGTACAGGAAGACGAGAATAAGGTTCTCCAGAGGTGAGGAAGATCAAGCAACAACCATCTGACTAGCATTACCTCGATCAACCAAGGTCATGGGGTGAACATCGTACAGGATGCTGACTGACAGAAGTCATCCGTGTCTGACCACAGAGCAGTGAGAGCATCTTCAGGACTGGCTGGGTGATGCAATCTTACACTTCACCATCAGATAATGGGCTTCATGGGTGATTAAGCAAATTGCGTGTGACTTCAGCCTTTTTCAGACATGCCGTATGTAAAATCAGTGTATTTTTCAGTCTGTTAAAGAACCAGCATTTAATTAAACCAACATTGGTCAGTGGGATTCCTCTGGAAAGCAGGATAATATCTCAAATTGATACCCATCCTTACTGTGTACATATATGGCTATCCAGGCTTGTGTCATACTAAAACTAAATGTAAATATTACCACACAGGATTTGGTAAGAAAACTTTTAACAAAAATTTACCAGTATGCCCATTCAGACAATAATCAAACTCAATTATTTGTCCTCAGATTGTCCTACAGGGGCTTTAAATTCAGAGTATACCAAGAGACTTTCATTAGTTTTACTTAAATAAAACTAATTTTTACATTTGAATTCAAATAATTAATTATAATCCAAATACCATAAAACACTCAAACCAGTGTTTCCACATTTATTAAAATACTGTCACGCCCTTATTACTGCACTCCAGACATGATTTCACAGCGAGAGCTGCTCAGCTACTTAAAACCGAATGTGAAGTAATCCTGAAAATTAGCGAAAGAAAAGGCAAAAACAATAACAATGAAAAAAAAAAAAAACTTTGAAAGAATAGAAAGGGCATTGTGTGTATTCCTGCATGGGTGAGTGTTTGTGTATTTGTTGCCAGACGCGTGCCAAAGTATTTGCGAGGTCAGCTGAGTGGGAAAAAGCGGATTCTTCCCACTAAGTCTTCAACTTGATTAGGAGTAAAGCAGCGCTTTGTAGGGAGGCTTTCACGTGACGCGCAGACACATTGCACTTGGCTTTAACAGGTGTTAATTGGGCTTAACGTCCTAACACACTGCACAGTTTCCTCACAGCTCTCACCTGACTGTTCTTTTCTCCATATTTCTGCAGTAACCTCTACAGTACCATTATATAACTGAAAACATCTGAGAAATGCATTGTTCCCACAACCAACTAGTGCCCATAACTATCCTTGCAGTGTACCTCTCTAACACACACACACACACACACACACGCAGACACACAAACGGAGGTCAAAAGGGATTGCACTAATGCTGTTGTGCTGTACTTATGATTCAGAGTACCCTGAGAATCAGCAGCAGCGGCTCACTACAAGCTGGTCAAAACCACTTAGATAGCAAATGCCCCTTATTTTTGTCACACATTAATAACACTGCTGCATCCACATCTCTGCAACACCGGGAGACAACGATCTGAAGCTTAAAAGCATTATTTAAGGGAGCACGTTTGCAATGCTTTACACGCTACAGTCATGCATGCATTCATACAGGCTCCCTGCACATGGAGCCCTGCACAGACCAGCACATATTTCAGCTATCTGCACACATGCAAACAGATGCACAGCAAACAGCAGCAATTCAGAGAGGTTTGAGATAATTCACACCTGGTAGAGTTTGATGATATGGGGGTGGTTTAGCAGCTTCATTATTTGCACCTCTCTGTAAATCTTCTCCAGGTTGGAGGGATTCAGCCTGGTCTTATCTATAATCTTTATGGCCACCTAAACCAAAAGGAAATGAAAATGTTTATAATGCAATGTTCAAAAAGGTGCATCCTAAAGCAATTGCAAATCCAGATAAAGAGAAAGGCTGCTGACCTGCGTTTTGGTGACTTTGTGTCTGGCCAGCTTCACCACTGCAAAGTTTCCTTTCCCCAGGGTGCGGATGATCTCATAGAAGCCGACCTGTAGGGGCCTCCCCTGGGCAGGGCTGGGCTGAGCAGCCCTGCTGGTCTCTGTCATGATCACCATGATGCACCAACTGTAGTTACAGCGTTGGAATAAATGAAGGCTTGTACCTGCAGAGACCAACATAGATGTGCATATTGTGTATACTTTAGTGACCGATTGATTCTTAAATCAAACAGCGTGTGAAACATTTCTTGTAAAATGAATTAGCCTATAGGAACTGAGAGTGTAGCCTGGAATGATATTTTTTACATTTAACCTCGTCACGAATAAATTACTTAATGTTTCCTAGTTGTAAACATCACTTTAAAATTGATTAAATATGATTTTAGAATAATTAATTCCGAAACTCATTCTATGACAAAAATATTTTGTAAAAAAGACGGACACAGAAAATAAAGTCTGGATGAAATAGAAAGTAAAACAGATGAAAAATTATAGGGCTTGACAAAAAGAGGAAGCTGGAAAATGGCAATTTGGCGTAAAACAAATATTAACAAGCAAAATATGTATTTTATAGAAAGTAGGTCTTACCTTAAAATGAAACAAACCGCCTTCTTTCACAGTTCAGAGAGCTGTGCGACGAAAAGTAAACCATTCCACCAGTTCGCCGGATCACAAACACATCAGAGAGGAAAAACTGTGGGAAACACGCGCGCAGCAACTTTTCCTCCTCCTTTACTTTGAGTTTAAACAACAAGTCTGTCGGCCCGGGACTGCGCTGCGGCCGGTGTGTGCCTGTGAGCTCCGCCGGAATGCAGAGCTGAGGGCTTCGGCACTCACAGGGGGAACTCCTCCTTCTCCCCCTCCCTCTCTCTCTCTCTCTCTCCGCCACCATAACAAATTGATACCCACCTTATTAACGTCACACCCGCGTCAGAGCTCCGAGCTGGGTGCAAGGCAAGGCCGGACCCGAGCGCAAGGCAAGGGTTGCCGGGCAACCGCGCGGCTCAGGCGCACGGTGACGCGAGTGCTGATGGAGAGGTTGCTTGGAGATGGGGACGGTGACGTCAGTCGTAGAGATGTGTCACCACGTGATGTTTCCCTTCGCCGGGCTGTTGCTCGCGGGGCTGCCTGCTCTCACCATTCCTCTCTACAGAACGGCTGCGCGCGCGCCTTCAGGAGGAAGAGAAACAGAAAGCAACCGGTTATCCTCGGTTAAATGTGTGCTGAAAAATGTATACACCACTTTAAAACACTCTAAAATAAAAGTTAAAAAATGGAAAATAAACATTAGGAGAAATCTTGTATGTTCACCTATTGCGTCTACTTTTAATCGACCCAGAGTCACGTCTGTTAACAGTTATTTCTATTCGTAATACACCACCATGTTCTGACATAAAGTGAAACTGCACTTCAGTATTCATAAAAAAAGGTATCTCACCCCCCCCCCCCCCCCCCCCCCCTTTTTTTTTTTTTAAAAATAAAGATGATCACAGTTATCACAGAATAATTGAGGCTACTACGGATTATTAGGTTATTTAAGAGTCAATTGTTTCAGTATCAATTGTAGACTACAGTTTTTAGACTAATGCTCTGCTCATGTAAGATTGTAGCCCACTTGTCGGTCCATGATTAGCTTTCACGGGACGAAAAAAAATCGATCTCACGTTTATTTAGATTTTGTTGCACATCAGTTTTTACATCATTTTGATTTTAATTTAATTTTTAATTTATCTGTTTACAGTGTTTGTGTGGTGTATGTGAGATCTTATGTGTTTTATTTCTGTCGTGTTATGTGTTATACTTGTGCTGCACTTTCAAACGTGTTTTTTTGTTTGTTTGTTTGTTTTTTAAGTGGACTGCTAGACTATATTAATGAACATGGTATCCTATTCTTTCACTTCACTTCATGAGTTTCCAACATGTTTGGTTGAAAAGTCTTCCCTGGGAGAGAATCATAAAAATAATAAATAAAATAAAACAAAAACTTTGGGTCATTAAAGTGATCAATGTGTGGAAAATAAACAAAAATCAAATCCCTGTAAAGATTATTGTTCTGCTGCAGGTCCGTATGCTGGTATTGTATTAATGGATAGTAATTGGTTTCTCTTCGAAGAGAAAGCAAATGAGCGTTAGATCAGAGAATTTTAAGTAAATCTCTATGATGATTGATTAAGAGGTTTTGATTTGTGTTAGGAAAACAGGAAATGGGATTGTTCTGCCTCTTAATTGTTTGTGACATTAAATAATGAATTGAAAATATTGAAAATATCAGTCAGTGTATAGCTTCCTTTGCCTTTTCTTTCTAGTGATTTCACCTCACGTGGATTTTTTTCTTCTTGAGATGCCATTCTGCCATCAGTACAATCGTAGAATACACAAATATACTCTGCTGGTGTTTGTGTTGTTGCTTGGCAAACTGTCTCCAATTTTTAAACTGGAAACATACACATAATGTCCAGGGACAGGATTACTAAAAGAAGCCTGTGCTGTTTGGCCTGCAAAGCAGCACTGAATGCAAGAAGAGCAAATAATAAGAGAATTACAAGATGTTGATGGGCATGATGTAGCATAGTGTGCATAGAATAAAAGTCACTGTAAATTGCAAACTTCAACTATGCTCAGACAGATTCTGTCCTCCCACAGTCTGAAATGCTAAAGGAATGCAAATCACATGCAAAATGTCTCGACTGAAAGGTCACACAGTATTTTGATGCGCACTTACAACACAACCACACATCTCTGCTTCCCTTTTCACTGTTTTCATAACCAAATGTCTCTACCTGCTGCTGCTTGAAGATCTCCTTGGCATGTTGCTGTTGTGTTTTCTGTGTGAGCAAAGCAGACCCAGTTAGAGTACTAAGAAAGATCATTGAAGCATGAAAAGCACAAGCTCACTTCTTCTGAATACTATGACTCAGCATGAATTAATCAAACTGCTTAATGCAAAATATTTGTGCTTAAAATGGATCTGTGCAACTTTTAATTAGTTCTGGCTGCAAATAGCAAATTTTCAACTGGCCCTTTTTAGATGTAAATGTTCTTAAAGAAGAATGTATTTCTATTCGCTGTGGTCTTTTATCCTCTTACAAATTATGTTTTAGGTCACTGCATATTTTGGAAATGACTCCAGCGTGAAGGAATGTAACAAGATTAAAAAGGGGGAAAAAAAAGGGGGGAAATTCAGACTTTTTGAAAAATTGATAAAGACGCCACAGTTTGTTGCATCTTTGATCTTTTTGGTTGTTACATGCCCTTACCCCATTCCTCGCATTCCTATTATGCACCCACATGACTAAGATACCAACCCTCTACTTCCTGAATACACCAGCTCACACATGCCCACGGTAAGTTAATTAGTGTGATAAACACAACCAGTCAAAAGTTACGATATATAGCATGATTTTCTTTTGGAAGTAGTCAAACAACTGCGCATATATGGTATTTAATCATGCAAGTTTTTTCCTACAGTGATGAGTTACAGAAAAAAAAGTCCATTCTAGTCTACAAATGCAACTAGCGCTGAAGTTAGCCTCAGATGCTGCCTTTTCTTCCTGGAAATGACACGTGTCCCCCTCCTCTCTGATTTTTTTATTTGTTTCTTCTGCTTTTTTCCCCTCCAACAAACAGCTACACAGACCCTGACTGTTTTGTCACAATCCACCCACTTTATAATCTGGTTGTGCGTAATATTCTTATTCTATTGATACTTATTGCCACTGATATTGCAAAAGTTCAAATACTTCAAGTGCAGAAAGGACAGTATTGTACGGCTACTCCTGTCACCAGTCATGTGCAGAATATCTGTAAAGAAATTAAATGAGTGGCTGCGCAGAGTTAAAGACATGTGACTACTGATGCATGTTTTACTGTATAATGTGTTGCCTCTAAGAAAGAACCACATGGTTGTTTGCTCCAGTTTTTTGAGCTTCTGATGCTCTTTTGGCAAACAAGGGTGCACAAAGGGTCACCTAAGAGATACTTCACCCTCTTTCAATGCTTCCGTAAATTGATCAGACTGACAGTAAACAAAGGTTGAATGACAGGATGCGATGAGTCATTACTTTGACCTGTACGCTGCCTGTTTGCAACATATTGCGATATTAAGGTTGCATGCTCTTACCAGTACTCTATCTAAAAGCAGGGGCACAAGCTTCAAAGAGGAGGAAAGATGCAATTCCTTCAAAGTGGAGATCAAAGATTCACTTCTGTTAATCTGGTTTGGTGTAATTATGCCTATCTACGAGATCTAATGAAATCCAATGTCCCCTCTCTGCTCTTTAAAAGCAATACATATCAAGGTTCATCTGGACTTCAAGGTTGGGATCACAAGACGGCAGAAAATTCTTTTATGGTTGGATGTGTTTCCACAAAACAAGATTAAACCTGACACTGTGGGAGAAAACAAACCCTCTTTTTATGTGTAGGTTCAAATGGAGTTTTATACAGTTTTGCATACATCCAGCTTTAAAACAATTACTTTGTTTTTCTTCTGGTTTTACACATTAACTGTCCTCTTGAAGACCTCTCACCACTGGATGCACTGACTTCTGTGTCACACGTTACAACTCAACGTGTGATGCTGTGCGCTCTCAGAACCATCTGTTGAACCTGACCTTGTCTCACTAGAGTCATACCGTGTTTTTCTTTTTCTTTTTTATCAGGCTGACCGCGTGTGTTGCCTTATGATTTCCCAATGTTGCAAGCAAAATTTGTCAATATTTCAGGGCAGTATAATCGAGGCTTGCTTTTTGCAGTTTCTTCTTTTGTGAGGAATGATGAATAGAATTCATATTTCATGTGCTCAATCCAAAATGACAACTATTACATTTTAAAGTTTTCTTTTTGTTACCTCTTGCAAATGTTCTACTTTTGATAGCCAATTGTATATTTATTGACAATTGAGATATAAAAAGGGACAGCAAATCAATGAGGCCTTGACTGGACTCATATAAGGACTATGCTGAAAAAGGCAGTCGGGAACTTTTACTGTTCTGTCCTCAGCAGTCGTTTCTTTTCTGTCTCAATACATTCCCTTTGTAATGCGCTTGCACTGTTGTCCAATTTCAAACTGTATCAGCCAAGAATACGCCTAAGGTGTTACAAAGTCTTTCACAAGAAGAGATGAACTCAGTTGATTCAGATAGATGTTCACAAGAATACTGTATAGCAATGAAATATGGGATAAATGTATCAGATGTTGCCCAAGTGGGAGAAAAGTGCTCATCAGGAGATAAGGACGAATTTGATTGTAGCTAAAGACTTGACTTGTCTGAGGTCAGCTGGCAACAAAGGTTGTAACAACAAAGGTTTGTCACATACTGAGATCTGGAATAGTCAGCTGGGTACTAGCTGGAGATATCAATGGTTGGAAGGGCACCAGCTCAATATGTCTGAGATATATTTGGGGGCAAGGCCATTTCAGGCTTTGAAGGTCAGCGAATAGGTTTTGTAATCAATACAAAATCTAACAGGACACTTGTGCATGGGAACAAGTGCAGGGGCGGTGCGTGTGTGATTTCTGTCACACTAATGAGTAATTTGGTATCAGTTGGAGACAACAAAAGGGTTTTTCTGTGGTGTAGTGGTTAGCAATGTCACCTCAGGTTCCTGGTTTAAACCTTGGCTTCCCCTTACAGTTTGTGTCTTAGGCATTGATCCTGAAGTGGATTGGCGACCTGGTCAGGGTGGTTCTAGCCCCCTGTGACCCTGCAGTTGCATAAATGGGGATAGAAAATGGAAGAAGACAAGAAAGGGATATCTGACTGATACCTTAATGTTGTGAATTATAATAGCTGAAGTGAGAATAAACCAAAGTATGAATAACTTTCAGCAGCTGAAAGAAATTCCCTGTCTATTTTTTTTTTGTTTTAGCTTCAATAGGTTGAAAAAACTGAAGTAAGCATAAAAATGACAGTAGAATTAAATAGCAATTATATTCCTAACAGCTATAGGTGATAAAAGAATGTAAACTGAAAGAATTTTGGGGAACAAATAGAAAGACGTTGGATTTATCATTATTAAATTTAAGGAATTTTTTAGGCCATCTATGATTTATTGTCAGAAATCAAGACTGTGAAACATGAAAGCTTTCTTTTTTTTTTTTTTTTGGCATGTAGTGTGTCATTATCTAAGAAGAACATCCTCATGAGCTGGCATGTGGTTAACATGCAAGCTTGATGCACTGCAAAGTTATAATATTCATTTGCTTGCAACAGTAAGTTTGCCATGTGTCACACGTGCAGCAGCTTCCTGTAGCATATTTAGAGCATGTCTCTGCATCCACACAATGTAGTAGACATCACAATCATCTAGATTTATCAGATAAGGCAGAACCATGACTTTTTTTCTTATTTTATTCTAATTTTATTTCATCTTCATTTAAAATCCTCTATTTCAAAGGAGTCATGGCCAAGAGGCAACAGTGGGGTCCTATTACTATGCGTCTGACTGATCATGCGCCCTAGCTACAGAGATATCACTTTAGCTGACTGGTAGCCTAAGCACGCATGACTCTCACCTGCGGATCGAAGCTGGCCTGGCTCCTCCTTGCATACCTTGCCACAAACTCTATTCACCTCCTCTGAACCAAAGAGAATATTTCCTGTTTCAGAACATGTGTGAAATCAACAATAGTACATGCTTTGTAGGGCATCACTGAAAAAGTGTCTTTAAATGATTCTTCATTGTCCAAAGTTAACCTAAAAAACAATTGTAAGTCTAAAGCTGGATTTATACTCGCGCGGCGTCTGCGTCCAGTCGGGTCTGCGTACCTGATGCAGAGGCAACATGTGCTTTTTGAGTGTAGGGTTACAGCGCCATGCTTCCAGATCTGCAGGTGACAACAGGGCTTTATTGACCAGGAAATTCCACAGAGTTGCGTTTTTTTCACCCCGATGGTCCGCTTCAGCTGCGACATGTATTTCCTTTTTTTAGAGCAACAGTCGCGGCTGACATGCATTCATTCAGCTACAAAACCCACACATCCAGAGGAATGTAACCACACTGACCAATCACCAGCAAGTTCTTCCACATCTCTGCGTTCATGTGGCCGGGATGCACGTCGGGTCTGAAGGAGTGCGCGTCAGGCTTCCGTGGACCTACGTAGAGTCTACGCGGAGGCTACAGCGGTTACGCAGACGCAGACGATACGCTAGCATAAATCCAGCTTAAAGCTAACAGCTTCAAGCTTGGTTCTTTGTAAGATCAATGCAGAAGACGCATCATAATTGAACTTGTCTGCAAACTGTGTTATTGAATGTGTAGAGAAAAAGTTAGATTACCAAGAAATGAATGAACAAATACAAGGAAATAAAAAACTGTTGTTTTATTGTGACATTGAACTATTGAACAGCGAATCTGCCTTCTTCCTCCTTACTTTAACTTAAACTTTGTAGCTATTCAAGTAAACACTTAGGAAAGATGTACGTTTCTATTGATATGAAATAATGACAACAGCATGCCGGTAGGCAGTTATATATTATACATACACATGTAAAGGACGCACCTGTACTGCCAATTATTCCAGAATGATATAAGTTGAAGATAGAACGTACTAAAATGCTGATGTTTAGTAGGTAACATATTCCAATATGAACTGATCTAACTGATCCGGACCAAAGAGGTGGAGCTAATACACAGCAATCCGTTGATTCGTTGAAAAATCTGTCACTTCCCGCATTACCCGCGTGTCGTGCTGTGTTTTGATTAAACGGCGTTGCACGGTGATGATGTCACGCGATCACATAGCAGCGCTGTCGAGCTAATACTCCGCCTCCAGAGTAAGGGTACGGTATGCTGTGGGGACGCAACGTGAAATCAACACATCCATACCAAACCCACCCGATCTGGCCTGGCCCGACCCGAGCAGACCCAGACCTGCGGGTGGAAACGGGGCTTAAGTCTCTTTCAGATTAAACCAACATTAACTTTTGATCTTTTATTTAGCAAGACGAGAGGCACTAAATAATCGTGGTTTAGGCTAATTGTTAGTATTGTCATGCCTGACTGCAGGGGAGGGTCTCACATACGCTAACACATACACTGAGCTCTACTGGCTGCCACAAAACACAGCAGAAACAGAGGAGGCAGAACAACACTCAGGCGAAACCAGTATTGCAAGACTACTGTATATTGTCACAATTTTGTTTGTTTTACTGTCAGGAATAACACACTGTACTTAAGAGTGCTACAGTAGTGTGCTACACAGCTGAGGCCAATGGACATTTTCATTAGAGAACAACCGCAGTGATTAGAGTTTGGGTTGTTTGGTGCATGAAAAAGATTCTTTCCAGTGACATAAAATAATTAAATGCAATCCACCACATTGTCAGTTTATACATACAGGGGGGGAAAAGTGAAACTGATGGCACCTATTAAACAAGAAAGAAAATGTTCGACAGAAAGGATGAAAAAGCAACAAAGATCAGGAAATAAGAAGAAAGCGGAGAAAGACAATAAAAGGTTGAGCAAATTGGGTCACATTGTTTTCAAATGTAATCTGCATTTAAATGCTTTTATTCCCAGTCATTATTATTGCGTTTTTATTTAGTTTTTTTTTTGCTTGACAAACTCAACACATTTAAACATCTCAGAAATAAAAGTTAGGATACATATAAATGTACAGTTACGATGAGGCAGTTGTGCTCTGAATGTTGCTGTCTTGATCGCAGGTCACTCTCCTTCTCTCTCCAGTGGCTCCTGATAGCTGCAAAGTCCATCCAGGTCAACACTAATGGCAACTGGCAGTCTAAACCGCCGCAGAAATTACACATGGTGTATACATCCCAGTTAATAACTGTTCCAAGACAAGCAGCACAACCAGTCAACCCAAGGTCTGGATAGCTCTGAGGGAATGATGCAGTATTGTCTACCTTTAATAAATAGTTATGCTGAACGTTTTCTGGCTGTAAAAAACATTAGATAATATAAAACACTAATTTCCGCTGCGCAAATAAGCACACGTCCACTAACATACATCCATGTTTGATGATTTGCTCACTGACCTTGACCCGCTTGTCCATTTATTTTGCTTCCTGCTTTTACAAACCCTGACAGTCAGTGAAAAGCTCCTTTGTCTGATCATTTGGTGTCATTGTGTCTTTTGGAGCACAGTGGGCCCATTCTTCTTTGGCAATTAACGCTCGTCTGTCTATGCTTGTTGACTTTGGCAGGCAGTGGCCGTCCTCGTGAGCTTGTGCGTCAAGCTATCATCCAGGAGGTCCAGCACCAACTCTCCTCAAACAAACAGTTTCAGTGATGAGAGCCTCACAGATCTCTCACTCACGCATAAAACACATTTTTCAGAGATTTACTGTAAGGGCATGAAGAAAGAAGCGCTGTTCTCAAATAATGTTTATCTGTAGCAATAAGTCATTCATTTGAGTTTTCCCTATTAATAATAATCTTTGACACAAATAGGCTCAGTACTTTAAGGTTCTGCAGAATATCCCCGAAGAGTTTGTAAACTTGCTTATTGAAAATAGATTAAGGTAATCAACTGTGGGTGTTTTCCCACAGTGACAGTTTTCTGTTACAGGTCCCCAGGGTGCCAGAAAAGCTGGAAATGACTTCAGCGATGTGAGCCTTAATGTGGAACGTTCCCACCCACACGACTGAATCCTGTTTTCTTTAGGCTCAAAACAGGTTGACAAGTTTTATTTCATTATTTTTAGAAATTAGAAATTATAGCTGTACCCCACTTTATTCACCCTTTTATAAAGAAACAACTCTATTGCACTGCACTGCAATCTTGGAAGTAGTAGTTAGAAGTAACAAAGGGCCTGCACCAGAAGTGAAGCACACTCACCTGGGATGTAGCAAGTCCATGAATGTAGAAAAATATTGTTCATCACACTCATTTTATTATAGTTGTAATGACTCTGAAGTCGACAACCACCAACAGAATGAAGACTGTCATGTTGAAAGATTTATTACTTGCTTTGCTGTTGCAACATTTAAAAAGCCAAAAGTAGCATCAGTTGAAAATGTTGGTAAATCTACATATTTATGTCCTGATAGTATAAAAAGATCAATACCAGTCATCTGAGCTATGATTAAGCTAAGACCAGCAGACTTTTGCTTAGCATGAACTCAGGAAGCAAAAGAGCTCCCCTGAGTTTGTCTGCAATTAACTCTATTTTGCACGGACATAATGACTTGATTTTATGGGAAGATATACCAATAACCTATTTGTTATGAGCTCCCACTAACTACCTGAAACAATTCAGTAAAGTGCTGCACCCAGTTAAGAAAAGCTCTGCCATAGCCTACATTCTCCATACTCCAGCTTCATTTGATACCCTTCAGCCGTCTTACTGATTAAACATGTTACTTGCTAACTGTAGAAATGTTATTTTTGTCCCCTTTTATAAGATAAGAGTAATCCACTGTACATGCTAAACTAATATTAGTGATGCCAACTAGCCAATGATTAAAAATGAGCATCCTCATTAGGCCACCAGATCTTATCGTCTAACTACCTTGTTAATGGCATGGACTTTATTGAATCTGCTCTAAGAAATGTGTGAAATGAGCCTGTATGGTATGATGCTATCTCTGGATGCATGCAATGTGTTAAATGTGTTTATGCACTAAGACAATATTCTTGTACTTAGTTTAGACATGATGATTTATCTTGGAGGTTATTATATGTCTGAAATTTTTACTTTAAAGGTGTCATCACCCAGAAATCACATTTTTTTATGTATGACAGTGTGGGGTCCTATCACTATGCATCTGATTGATCATGCGCCCTGGCTATTTGGCCCCAGGATTATCCCTTTGGCTGATTGGTTTGCATGCATGACTCTAACCCAGGAGTCTGGAGATCAAATTCTGCCCAGTCCCTGCTTGCACACCTTTCCCAACATGTTAAAAAATGTGTGTACCGGTATAGGACCTCAGTTAAAACGTGCTGTGCTGTGAAAGTGGCTTTGTTTTTTCGTGTCAGCTCTTTGTTCACTCCAGAACATCATGGTTGTTCCATCAACATTTTTTTAAATATACAAATCCATCCATAGGAACACTTGCATGTCCCACCGTCGCTTGTACAGTATGGGGCTTGTCATGCTGCACATGTGTGAAATGCATTAAAATGTTAAAGGCAGGGTGGATGATGTTTTTCAGGAGTATTTTTTACTATATCGCTGAAAGTCTTCTTCACACCCCGATTGCAGCCAATTAATCAAATGTTCTGACACAAAGATTAAAAAAATGAATCACCTGTGGAACGGACAGGACTGAAAAAACCCCATCCAATGAAATTAATTTCATTTAGATAACGGCCTGTGCTTGTTGATTGAATGATTATATGTGCATCAAACTCGACTGCTATTTGTCGCCCTCCCACCCTCCCCGCGCGCGTGTGCACGCGCTCGCAACTCACCGTGAGCGTCTCACAGTGCAGACAAACATGGCTGCTCGCTGCTGCTATGCTGCTGTTTGCTCTTAAAACGAAAAAAAAAAAACGGATGTGGATCAAATCATAGAGGCGCTGGTGTTTGCAGTGAGGATGTTTTACATCGCAGAAGAAGTTGGAGGTGAGATCACTTTGCAAATCACTTTTAGGAGACTTGGTTCCTCTGCTGTTTACTGGGAAGCTAACAAGCTAGCCACTCGGCTGTTCTCGGTTATGTTCGCCGACAACCATTGGTGCACACATTCCTGTGCTCTGGAGGCGTGGTTTTGGGGTAGGGTATCTCTTAAAATGTAGCTTTCTCAAACTGTTTTTCCACGATCCCCTACCCTGCCTTTAATGCAATCTATGGAAATAAAGTAATATTGAACTTCACTGAACTATAACATGAGTTAAGCAGTTGATTTTTAAGTTAGCTCTAGGTTTGCAACATTGTTTGATTTGAAGTTGTTACCTAGAGGGGTAAGTAAATGCAAATGCTGCTAAAGCATACCCAGCATATTTAAAAAGAAAAAAGGCAGAATCACAACAGCTGTATTAATTATGGCTTGAGGGGTCTATAGAGTCTACTTACAGTTCCATCGACAGGAGGAAGAGACTCAATTAATTCTCCTCAGTGTTGCATCCAGTAAAATAAAATCTTTATGGAGCTGGGGGTTGTCTTATTATAGCTATTTTATAAACTCTGATGGCTCTGTTCTATAACATGGCATGTTTCAACTCAGCTCAGTTGTCTGTGATCTTCTACTGTAGACCAGTGCTTATTGTAGTAGCCTATAGCTTCTTTCTTCACCTTCCAATTCAAAGCCAGCTAAACTTGCACTCCATGGTGACATGAAAACACAGCAGATTAGAAATTGGTCAGAGGGAATCCTCTGTAGTTGTAGGACAGATGTTCTGCACACGCAGGCATACACTTGCTTTGACAAGTCTTTACACACCGTTCACGAATCAGTGGATGTGCATTGCAAAACATAAGCCATGGATATCTCTTTGCAAGTGCACGACAAATCCATATGCATGATTAACATATCTAGGAATAATTATTTACTCTTTGCTCTTCTTTTTTCTTTTCATCTGCAAACCAGAGGTCTGTTGTGCACTTTGCCATAAAAGGCTACAGTTTATGTGGGTGTGTGTCAGCATTATAACTGTAGAGTTTGTTGTAATGCACATTAGTGTTTTATCAGTCATGAATATGTTATTATTCTCTGAATACAGCAGTTATTGGCAGATCCATATGTTTTATTTATTGCAGAGGAATTCTTCTGCTGCAAAGTTCTTGCTTCATGGCTGACATCAGTCTCTCTATTGTAGACAAAACCGAAGACTTCTTATGAGAGGGGAAATGAAATGAGACCGTTGTCTGTAACTTTGGCTTTGTTTTTGCAAAGTGGAGCTAATCCTTTTAAGTTACCGTTTTCTTCTTATCCAATTGCAAGAGTGTAGTGATACATACCAAATCTCCACAGATGCTGGTGTTGGACGGTGGTGTGATCCTTTCGGAGGAAAAGAGCTGGTTCGCTAGTATTTCTTTACATCATTTACGACTGTCTTTGGCAATGCAGAGTACAGAATGAGGCAATGATGACCCCATAAAAGAGATGGAGATGAAAAATTCTCAACAAATGTGTAGATGTTATCTTGTGTATCTGTATCTGAGTGCGAGAGAGTCTGGCGGATCTAGCTAGACTGATTGGCAAGTAATGCCCACACAGATTTGTCTGCTGACTTGATTTGTAGTGCACAGTCTTGAAGTATCTGTTTCTGTAAGTGCAGACCCACCAGGCACATACATAGATCACAATCACTGAAGAAAACATTCAAGAACAACCATGCATCTGTGTTGCCTTCAGTTATCTACATGCAAGTTATCAACCAAGCTTACGTAAGCTCTTACTGAGAAAATGCTGAAAGCTTAATCTTTGCAAATCTTTACAATCAATTATTGAGAAAAAAAAAGTCAAATCTTTATCACAACTTGAGATCTTTGAACGGCATGAGGGTTGTGTAGATATTTTGAAAATGGAGACACAGATAAAGCTAAGAAGAATACCAATAGTCAACATTCAGTGAGTCATACAGTAGCAGCATAGTTGTTACTCAGCACAAAAGCATTTTTAAATATCAAAATACTCCAGTTGGTGGCATAAAAACAAGAAATTAATCTTTTTTTTTTTTTTTCCAAATTAACTGTAATTGGGTTGTTTGGGTTCAGTCTCTAAATTTCACAGCTGGACCTCATCTTCTGCACATCATGTGAAAGCTTCAGTTGATGTTTTGCTTTGTTTTTTGTCCTTTCAGACATTAAACTTAGGGTCAAACCTGACACAAAGGATAGAAGTAAACTGATCTTCAATGCCATTCTTTTCCCCGATACCTAATGGCTACACAACAATCTGTTTTTATGATCACTATTCATAACAGCAACAAAGGTCTTTTCTGCTCAAGAATGTGCAGTCTATTGTGCAAACAGCCGAGCAGCTGATACAGTAATCCTGTGGTATCAGTTATCTCGAGATGTAAATACCTGGCCAGCGCTTGTATCTGCACACCAGGCCACTCGCAGAGCCTTTATGAATGCTTGTGTGCGCAAAAGCCCCTCAGGAGACAGAGCCATGTGCGTCATACCACAGATCAGCCTATTATCCAGAGCTAAGGGTGGCAGGGGAAGGGAGTGTGGGGGTACCTAGAGAGGTGATAGTGAGCTTGACAAGGAGAGTAAATACAGCACAGTGACAGCTAGAGTCCATGATAAGATAAAGTTCTAAAAAAAAAATAAAGGCAGGAAGTAATGAGAGCATTTTATAAAAATGGAGGTGGAGAAGAAAGGGTGAATTACTGAATTATATGTCTGCTCCAAAAACACTCAATGGATTGAAAGAAAAAATGCCCGGGTCTCTAATTTTTCTTTCTCTCACCACCTTGATCAGACACACATGCAGCACATAGCGCTGCACAGTCACAATGACACACATTCACAATGTGACCTAACAGGGGATTTACTGAATTGTGCTGCTTATGATGAAATGGATTATGGAACAGTGGAGAACCGCTTGATGTGCGCAATTACAGTAATGTATAAAACAAGCAAAGTTATCAAAGCTCCACCAAAATGATGTAATTCCATATTTAACTGTTGTTTGTAGCAGCGGCATTGGCAGAAGATTCATCCTCTGGAGACCAGGCGCATGTAAAAATGTACAGCTGTGACACTGCGTAAAACATACAGGATGTAAGTATGTAAATTTTATAGATCTATTTCTTTTATTCCCAAGATAACATTAACACGTTTGATATTGAAAGTGAGAAATTCTACAAGTTCATGAAAGAAATTTGCTCATTTTTAATTTGCAGGTAGCAACTATCTTTAAAAAAAATGGAACAGGCTGATGTGCATACCAGTGTGTAGCATCCTTTCTTCTTTTAACCACAGACTATAAATGTCTGGGAAATGAGGACACCAACTTGAGGATTTTTCTTCCTCATCTTCTTCTTCTGTTCTTGTTTGATGCAGGATTGTAGCTGCCGTAACAATCCTGGGCTTTTTTTTTTTTTGGCAGTTGTCTAGTCAGGAGTATTCAAGGTGTGTTAACTTAGTGACAAGGAGGAGAGATCCCAGCTGTTAGGCTCATATGTCATCGCTACATGAATCACATGGTATGGCACGTCACTTTTCCGCCCCAGTGTGCCGTGATTGAAATGAAATGAAAATGAAATGAAAAATGCTCTATTTAACCCAGAAGGGAAGTTCAACATTGTAAAAATCTAACTCTTTTTTTTGGTTTGTTTGTTTTTAACAATATAACATTTATATGAAATAATAACATAACAATAATAAGTCAGTCAGTCAGTCTTGTGCTTTAGAGTGATGGCTGCTGACAGGAATGAATTTCTGTATCTCTCCGTTCTACAGCGATCCTGAGGCAGCCTCCCACTGAGCACACTGTTGATTTTTTTGTTGTTGTTGTTGATTTTTGTTGATTTTTCTTTCTTTTTTTTGGTTGTTGATTGAGGGCAAGCTATGGGTTACCATGGTAATTTAACCAGAAAACACTGGGAAGGAGACCACTGCTGCTTTGCTTCGCTCTGTTTGTGTAACATTTGCTCTGATCAACCTCTGCAAATGTAACAGCGCGGTCGCGAGACCCGCCATTGTGTATCATTGACTGTGTTTTAATGTGGGGATAATAGTGGGGAACTCATATTGGGTTATCTTTTCTGCTTTATATCTATTTAGTTTTGTTGTTAGCTTTAGTTTTGTGTTGATTTAGCTCTTTTACTTTTAGTTAAGTTCTTTGTGTTTAATTGATTCTGAGTTTTTTCTCTCTCAGGTGCTGAGCCTATAGTGGTGTCCCTGGTGGTGGAGCCCCCTCCTTCCTTGTGTGGGTTTTCTTTTGTTTGGATTTAGGTTTTTGTTGCTGTGCATGTGTGGTGTTCCTGGGACCCCTCTTCCCCTTTTGGATTCATTTCTCCATGATAGGTCTCAGCCCTGGTTGGTACCTTAAGCTTCCCTCTCACCTTATAATGGTCAGCTGTTTTAATAGTTTAGTATTTTTTAACATTAAATAATTATAAAACTTTACGTACACGTGAACTGTGTTCACCGCCTCATTGCAAACGAACCTGTGGGCTAGTTGGTGGATTTAACCACCTCTATCTAGTTCCCTGGGGGCAATTCCCAGGGTGGCGTTGTCTGCTGGTAGGCCTATATGCAAGTCTTTTCTTAAATGATTCCCTTCCCTTCTTAGTGCCACACTGACATAAATGCTTAAACATACAACTCCCTAAAAAGAGTTTAAATTAATGCAACAGCCATTTAACTTCAGTGGAGGGAGTCAACGTGATTTTTTTTTTTTTTTTTAATAAAACAAACAGTCAGGCCTCTCCACAACCAGCCAGTTTAGTAGACCAGCCTTCAAACAAAAATTTTGCTGCTTGACGTAAAGCAGCAAATGTAATTAGGCCTATAAATAATATTTAATTTATGATATGGTCCAAAAACAGGTATGTGGCGTTGCCGGGTTACACCAGAAACCATTGAGCCCCGTGTGATTTCATTTTGGAATACGGGAAAAAAAAAAAAAACAATTCCGTTAGCTTCTGTTCAGTCGACTATTACAGCCTTTCACTGCACACATTCACCCTGGCATCATGAAATGAAGTGATAATAAACCCTAGAAGCTTCTCTTTATAAACAACTTCTAACTTGCCGAGCCTTCTCCAGCTCTGCCCTTAAAGATGGCAGTTGGGGTGGGACTCGGGGAGGAGTTACACAGCAAAACGTCATATTCTTGAGCTTAATAAGCTTAACGGGACTTGAGGCAAGATTAAGAAACAAAACTCGCGACTGGCGCTTCAGGTAACTGCAGCCACGAGCCAAGCCATCACGGGAGCGTGCACAAACTGAAGCTATAATGTTGTTTACTAACCTTTTTCTTCGTAGTTACACTTTTTAGTGTCTTTCAGTTGATCTGGATCGTTTGCTGACAGCAGAAGAATCCATAACTATCGCTTACAGTGTTTGAATTTACCGCGACCGTCTTCTTCCTGTATCAAAGCTGCGGATGTAGGTCATTTGACGTCACGTCCGCAGGGCAGCACGGGAAATTCGGACACCGAATTGCAGCGCATTTTGCAGCACACAGCCTGTTCAAGGCAACGGAGAGAAACATGGGCGGTATTTAGCGCTTCGTCACCCATTCGTATTAAAAAAAAAATGGACATGCATGTTTGGTTTTTTAAAAATTCCTGCCTCTAGTCCCTTTAAGCTAAGGACACACTACATTATTTGCCCAATTTTATGATTGTCAGTCGGGCGTATTCAGCGCCATTTGGGGCTAGTTGGGTACAGTCTACCTCATCAGTTGGCGGAAAAATCTGTTAAAGTGTATGGGGAAATGACACAGATCTCCAAGTGTGTAAAGGCAGAGACACCGATCCAGTTTTCGGCCATCTGGTGTCATTGTGGAGTCTTCTGAAGTTGGGGGTGTGAGTCAGTTTGGTGTGTTCTGCGTCGTCAGCTGTTTACAGCTGTCATCAATCATCAGTGTTCTTTTCAGCTGATTGAACATGTGTAATCGGCGCCAGCTAGTTGTTCAGTCGGTGATAGGCTGACCAACCAGATTATAGAAGGGCATGTCCTTGCTGGTGAATCAGCAAACGAGAAGAGAGGCTGTGAAGGTAAAGAAACGGGATAAAGAGCAAACATAATGCAAACTCCCACACATCGTTTGGGACTATTTATTGTTTCCTTCCATTCTTGGGTTGCAGTCCTAGCTCTCTGCTAATAATGAAAGCAGCATGCTTTTAGGTGTTTTGGTCTTGAGAAATGGTCCATCATTTCCATTTTTTGTTTGTGGGGCCACAATACAGATTAGTGTCACCTGCTGTTGTGGTGACATTATAATTTGTGCACACACAAAAGGTACACCCAAGTCTGGAGTTGGTTCGGTGTCAGCGAGACTGAGGCCGATTGATCAGCCCAACCTTATTTTCTGGCGACGACTGCAACAGTCGGCAGTCTGTCCGGTGTGTCTTTGCCTTTATGGTCAATCAAACATGTTTGAAATCTAGAGCCAACTACACCTGACTGGGAGCCATGCTGTAAAACACTAGGGGACCTCTTGTACAAAGAGCTGTGTAGATTTCCTCCTGAAACTTGGTGTACAATATAATCCAGAAAACGATGTATGCACAAAAATTTTCAGATGTATGAATCTGTGCGTATGCATGGATCCAAGTACATTTTCTTTGTACAATCCCAATCAACGTGGAATTGAGCGCACATGTTGGAGTACCTGATGCCACCCTGTCCACACCCCTGACATAAATGCGCAAGTCATATCTAAATAAGCCCTGCACCAGGGATTCTCCTCTCTACACAATCAGAAAGACAAAATAAGTGTATGGCAGTGAAGACAGCTGCTCACCGTGTGGCCAGAACAGGCCGAGGGACAGAGGAAGAAGGGCCCACCCCGACTAACCAGAAAGTTGCTGCGATTGAGGCTGTTTTTTTTTTTCAGGGGGTGGTGGGTATACCAGCGGGTGACTCCAATTGCTCTTAAGGTTAATACATATTTATGAAACATATTTGTTTATAGGCTACAGTAGCCTCCTCACAGCCCGATGTCGCTTTAAATATTGGGGAATACAGCCGTTGAATGTGTTATCCCCAATCTTGAATGAATCTACAGAATCCAATCTGTGAGTGTGAACTCAGACTTCTCAAAATCAACAACTGTGACAGTAGTGTAATGTGTCCCCAGCATTCGTGGAGCATTTGTTTCACATCAGTCTGGAAAGATTTAAGACCTTTTCCAAACAATTTGGAGCTCATCATGCCACATTTGCAAGTGTAAAACTTTCAAGACTGTTTCCAATCTTCTCTGCCGGGGAAATCTACAATCTCTAAAGACTGCAGTTCAGACTTTAGGCGACTTAGTAAGCATTATGGATGTTAAAAAGTTTATCACATAACAATTAGAAAAAGACTGAACAAGGATGGTATGTTTTGAAAGAACTGCAAGGAGTAAGCCTCTTCTCACTAAATAAGAACATGTCTACATAGTTTAGGTTTGTAAAGCTGCATCTGAACAAACCACAAGATTTCTGGAGCAATGCCCTTCGGACAGATGAGACCAAAGCGAAGATATTTGGTCATAATGCACAGCATGATGTTTGGTAACAATCAGACAGAGCTTATCAGTACAAGCACTTCAAGTCTTGAAACCATAAACCTTAATACTGAAAGGGGGTGTGCTTTCTCTTCACATGACTGTATGAACTGAGGCACGTGCAGTCTGTCATAATTTATTTACAGAGGAGACGAGTATCACTTATGGCTTGCAAATGGATTGCGACAGTCCAGATGGAAAGAAAGTTGCAAGTTCTATCCCTCCAGGTGGTACTGCATGTTGTGCTCATGATCTTTTCGCTAAATGTCCATATGGCCTTTCAGCTGGCCGTAAAGCCGGATAACAGTCCTTAACTCACCAGAGGAAGCGGAGAAAGGAGAGACTAAGCACATAAATGGACAGATGGCACAATAAGTGGCTGATAATTGATAAAAAAGAAAAAAACTTGCAAGGAATGCATTGCCAATCACTTGACCCTGCAAAGATTACTACAACTTCCCTGCAATCCCTTAACTTTTTTAACCACAAGTGTGTTGCGTTATAACCCACTTTACTCATTTCCTCATTTTCTTCGCCTAATTTCTTCCACCTGACCCCCATCGTCTGCTTCTGCAGCTGTCACTACAGAGCAGATGGGGCAACAGGTTGAGTAAAAAAAAAAAAAAGGTGCTGTGTGTTTTTGAGTCAGTGGTCAGTTGAACAGAGTCAGAGAAAAGAACAGCTAAATGAGGATTAAGAAACCTAAGCTGGGTTGAAGGAGGGTGTCTGGGAGACAGAAATGACGGTAAGGACATCTGTGTGTTCGCCTGTTCCAGCCATGTGAGCGCAGGAGCTTCCAGACTGAAGCAGAGGGGAGGGGTGGGGATCTTCTTTTGCATCAAAGCCAAAAAAGGAAAGGCAGGGCTGATGTTAAGGGGGCAGTCTGCAAGGTTTGTAAAGACAGTGATGTGGATCTGCTCCTGAAGCAACAAATTCCTCTAAATGTACCATGTCAAAACAACTACCAAGTTAACAGAATAGATAAGTTAATAACAACCAACTTCCCCCAACCTGCATTTGAGTTGCCTACTTTCTCTGACTATCAAGGTACTCCCCTGTATGAACAGTCATGTTTCAGAGACATTTACACCCTCGTTTGATTTAGATATTAGCATATTAATTAAGTACATTAAAAAATAAAGGTTTGAGTTAAAATATATGTCAGTTGCTGTCATGGTTACAATAATAAACACAATTAAGTCATAAATCCGGAGCCTGTCGAAGACAAATTTCTAACACTTGTGACAGACAATACAGTTTTTCTATTCTCTATTCTATTCTATTCTATTCTAAATGATGGTGGTTATAGGAAATGTTGACTTTCACTTGAAACACATGGAGAGTGCTGAACTGACCCACCTTCCCCCTGACCTCTGTGAGACTTTCACACAGATTTGCTATTGCATGGAGCCTGTTATGAACTCCGTTTTAGAGTGCAGAGATGGTGATTTTTACATATGTTCAGTTGCATGTATTCATCTAAGTCTTTTTACCATGGAAATTCAGGGAGGGGATTATTTAAGTTAATCAAGTATTAATACTCCTGAAAAGAGCATATCTTATATTTTGAGACTGCTGAAACTGATTATTTGTTGGAAACAACCTTTTGATTCTTAACTCAGTGGAGGAAATCCAAGAGTGCCTGGACTGTCTTTTTAGAACAGGGGTGCTCAAGTCTAGTCCTCGAGAGCTACCATCCTGCACTTTTTGGTTGCATCCCTTCTCTCACCTGAATCAAATAAATGGCTCATTACCAGGCCGCTGCAGAGCTGAGTAACATGTGCATGAGGTAATTACTAATTTGAATCTGGTGTGTTGGAGAGGGTATGTCCTAAAAATTGCAGGATAATAGATGGGTTTCCTGTTTTCAAACATTGGCAGTTGCGCGCGCAACCGGGGGGCAAAAAGCCTGTGTTTGTAATGCAGTCAAACACATATTCATATCATCATTCACATAAAGGTAGTGTAACCTGATGAAACAAGCAGAGATCATTGTACTTTTAAAGGTGTTATAGAAGATGTTTCTTTCAACAATTTTTGCAATATTGGGTAAAATTGGGTTCACTACCCCATACGCTATGATTAATTAAAAGCTTTAAATTTCTAAATATTATTATCCACCTTATTCCTATGCCCCATGAGCCCTTGTGTGAAATATGCAAGCAAGTTCTGCTTCGACCGGAACCGGCATTTATTTACATGCTAGATGTTCACGCTACTCCAGTTTTTACAAGCTTTTTAGGTAAACTACGTGGGAACATCAGCTGTCACAGCTCAGACAGGACAACGTCACATTCCCTCCGCCTCCTGCAACAGAGGGGTGGGAGGAGGATGATGAAGATCTGGCCAAAAATAACAAACAGCAGCCTTTAGCTACTTCTTAGCTCTGTCCCGTCTGACTATGAAGCAATGAGCAATCGTAAAAGCTCCGAGGCTTATCAGTACCTACATAATAGTAATAATAATAATAATGATAATAATAATAGTAATAGTGTGTATAATAATAATAATAATAATAATAGTAAACACATTTAATTTGACAGACGCCTTATCAAAGCACCAAAGGATACTGTACTAAGCGGACAAAACATTAAGCTAAAACACTAAGCAGAACACAGAGAACAACATTGAATTGATGTACATGGAATTAGGTGAAATCAGATGTCTGTACAGAGGAGTTTTGAGTCTGGATTTGGAGCGAGGGAAGGAGTCCACTGTGGAGATCGGGAGGGAGGGAATTCCAGAGATGGGGAGCAGAGTATTACAGAGAAATAAGGTTGGTTGTGTTTTGTTGAAAGAGGTGGGATACGATCTTACAGTATTTACTTAAAAGTAGATGATATTTAAGTCCTAAAATGCGACCACTACGTCGCAGTCTGGAGCCCTGCAGCCACTCTCTCACTAAGACCGAAGTGCATGTTCTACAAATCGCTGTTGTAGCCACAAATTCAACTTTCTCTGCTTGTTCGTACAACCACGAACCACACAACATGTTCTTGAACCGTGCAAGTACATTTTTATGGGGAAAATTGTTTAGAAATGTTATGAATACTCATGTTGAAATGTTCGACTAAACTGCTAGCCGAAACAACATCTTATACTGTGAGTCAATGGCGAAGCGCTCAGGAATAAGGTGGATACATCAGCTGTGAAAGTAATGGGGCTGGAAAAACATTCACCAATCATCTCTGCATTCTTTAACTTTTTCATTTGTCTACTGGCTCGTCAATCACAAGTACTAAGAGTGATTGATGGTCAGTTCAGCGGGTAATAGGTGAGACTGATCAACGGGAGTGATTAATTGGTGAGAGTAATGCTGCATCCCGAAAGCTGTACACTCGTCTGACATTTACAGCGGTTAGCTAACATCATTCTGCTAGCAGTTAGCGATATTCAGACGACATTCTGTTAACTTGCGTTTGTGACATGATGGGAGAATCTGTACCTGCTGTCTGCTAAACACCAGAGTGGCTCACGAACGTTATTCTGTGGCCGGAGGAGGGAGCTATGAATCTAGCAGGTTGGTCTTGCGCATGCGCATTATTCAAAAACTCTTTAACTGCCTCTGCTTTCTGAAATGCCGAAACATCTTCTATAGCGCCTTTAATTATATTGTATAAATCTATTTTGATGACAAATAAAAAATACCATCTCAGCGTTGCTGTTCTTTGTTTCTATTACCACTAGGGAGTCATCACCCGGAAAGAGCATTTTTCTTGTTAAAACATGGATATTATTAGTGTTTGGACCTAATTTGAAATTTGCCAAAAAAAAGTAGGTTAGAAAGTGGCTTAAACTTTTGTTTAGGCTCTTTGTTCAAACCAAAATAGGTCACAACAGTCCGTTGTCCGCAGCAGATGCACCGGACTGCTCTGATGTTGTTTACACCACCTCCACACAGGAGCAGACTTTCACTAGTTTGGGATTTTACAAGGCCAAGATGACATCAGCACCACGTTTGGAAAGGGGGCGATTCCAACTGTTCGGGACTCACCTGCATTGCTGTCGGTAAGTTTTGCAGTTTATGTAATGTTACACTTTATTGTGTATGAAATCCTGGTAGACAGACAGACTAGCTAACTGCTAACAAGGCACAGTATAAACTCAAATGCCATCTGATTTACGACCCCCGTACTTCGTATTAAATCTCCGGGATGCGTTGTTCTGTGACATCGAAGTTTGTGAACGGCTCCACAATTTTTTTTTTTCCTTGTATGAGCAGAGGACTGGTGTCACTCACAGCTACAGAATATTAGTGTTGTGATGGAGCTGTGAGCCATGAACTCAGGAGGGTTGTGATCAATGACTGGTTGCGGTGATACTGGTATTGTTACCACTTTCCCGTCTAGAAAACACGGCAGTAATTTATCCCACTGTGGTGGTTTAATCGGACACGCTGACCATGGTGAAAGACTAAACATATTATGTTGTCTGAACCTGCATCATTTTATCCAGGAGGATTTTCTGAAGACCAGTCACTACTACTGTTCTGCATGTAAACCATTTTTAACTGTTAGCATGCATTAACCTTTTGATTTTTGTAACCAAACAAATATTTGGACTCTAACATTATATTTCCCCAACATTTCCACGTCATATCATGACCGCATCTGCATTAAAGGAGTCATCACCTGGAAATCCCACTTTTTCATGTTAAAGCATGTACAGTATATTGGAATAGGACCTCAGTCAAAACCTGCCAGAAACTCCGGAGAGTGAAAGTGGCTTCGTCTTTGAGTGTGGGCTCTGTCTTCACACCAGTCTGCCACAAGAGCGCGCTCCCCACAGTACGTGATTTTGTTTTTTCTCTGCAGATGACGTGATCCACAGAGGCTGGTAGCTGTTAAATTAGCCTTTTTAGCACCACCTGAAATCAGCTGATTACCTGCCGCAAAGTGGCAATTAATGACCAGCTTTGTCAGAGAGAAAGATGATGACGAGGGGGGAAAAAAATCCGCTGTGCTGAGCTGCTTCAGCAGAAATTCAGCAGTTTTCAATGCCGTAACAGTGGACTCATCGACCAAGGACCAGTGGATTATATTTATTCAGTGAAGATGTGCAGTTGGTAAGTGTTGCTGCTTGTGTAACTTATCTTTTGTGTAAGATGCCAATAAATGATGGGAGACAAATGGTGACAAGCTGCTAATGTAGCTACAAAAGCTAACACAGTAACTTCACATCAGACGTCCGCTTCCTTATAGTCATCAGAGTCCAGCCCTGTTATCTAAGCAGATCCTCTCTATCAACCACACCGTTACGGTTTTATCACGTTTTTCTCTGTTGGGACATCATTTTCCTTCACTTCTAGCTGGTCTGGCCTAAAAACTTTGTTTTGCCTTT